>JAWNZC010000406.1:600000-1127500 GCA_035771165.1 Paragorgia papillata
TCACCTTCATTATATTTGTTTAATTCTTTCCTGTTGTTCTTTGTGTATATACTGAATGAAATAATTCCTATTGTTCTTTGTGGACATACTAAATGAATCACCTTCATTATATTTGTTTAATTCTTTCCTGTCTAAGGGCCTTTCCAGAGGTGAATACAATTGTATGGCATTAGTCAGAATATAATACTAGAGTACATTCAGGACAGGAAAGAGTTAAATTATTTGCAATTATGGTGTATTACTGCTAGATTGTTGAATACAAAATAAACACCTGTGAAAAGAAATGTATGGCCAGCTTGTTTTCTTTGTCATCGCTACAATACCCATTACTTTTGCATCCACTAATCACACAATTAATTGGCATGTTTTATAGCAAATTTTTAAAGGAAATAGACTTTATTTTTAACTGTAGAAAATATTAACAAGAAAATCCCAGAAAATTTTGCGCTCTGCCAAAAAGAAAAGTACTGGGGAGAGCTGAAGAATGGCAAATTTTTGTTTTTGTTCGTAAGTACTCATTTTTAGGCTTTTTACGGAAGTAAGTGGCAAATTTGGACTATAAAAACTTAATCAAAGATAACTTTAATGAAGTTGCTGTCCATATTTTCCCTATGCTATGTCAAAAACCCTATATAAGATATCCAAGCAGAACGAGAATGAACTGAAGTTTCTGCGCGGTTTTTCGCCCGGACTTTTTCCATTTGTTTAATAACTTTGTTATTTGTGAAGAGCTGTCTCTAAAAGTCACTTCAGCTGAAAGACTACTTGCTCTAATTTGTTAGGGGCATAGAAATGCTGTTTCTATACGTAAAAATATTGTGAAACTTGGCAGAAAATAACCGTGTTTTTCGTACTGTATTTTCGTAAAAGGGACTGGGGCATACCTACATGTCAGCCTCCATGTTTGGCTTCAAAATGCCTGCCCGAGTTATCGTTCCAGTCTTCCTATAGAGCTCACTGTGCGAGACCAGAGGCTCCTCGCCCCAAACACAAAGGTACCCAGGGTAATATGTTATTGGCTAGAAAATAGAAATTGCAAACATTGAGCCTGCGCTATTTGTTTAGCAGTCTTCCGCTTAAAACCCTATTTAACCCCACGCATCCCCGCGGATCATATATTACTATTCGTGTTTTTATCAGTATACACGTTTTTGAACCCGAAAGTAAAAAATAAGCAGTTTCATCAACTTTGAATTACTGAAAAAGTTTGAATTTCAAAATTTCCTTCCATTTTCCTTCCATATGACCAAATTTCCTTCCAATTTCGTTCCAAATTTAATTTCTTTTTCTTTTTCCTTCCAAATGCCAAAATTTCCTTTTGGAAGGAAATTTCCTTCCAAGTGCAAGCACTGCTCAAACATGACATTCGTAGATAATTACATGAAGTACTAAGCTCAGTGTAAACCGTTAGGAACAACATGGCAGAAAACCAAGCGATTCGGCGAGGATATCTCTTCGGATTTCTCCTATTTCTTCTGAAGATGTTTTGTTTTGGGTACAAGTAATGAAGAGGAAGCAAGAAAAGCTTACAATCTTGAATAAGGTATCAGTATTTTTTTTCTAAATAGAGATGTAAACATTAGTTTCGTCCATGCGCAGAACGGACTGGAGGGCACATTTAACTGTATCGGTAGTTAAAACGGTCAGCTCAACCACCCAAGGTCAAGAGGTTAGCAGTCTGCAGATTTGGGAAGCCTGATCTCTGATTGGTCAATTAAAGGAATGGAATGTGGCGCTCGTTTGAGCAGACGTACTGTAGTACGAGGGAGGCTACATTTATGGGTCCTTTTGCTAATGGTGAAGGTCGCTGACCGATACCTAAGAACCGGACTGATGACACATGTTTTTAACACTGCCTGCATGTATTTTGCTCGGCATTCAGACCCCGTTTACACGATGCCGGTACAATTTGAAAACGGAACAAAATCATGCCGTTTAGGCCTTGCGTTTACACGATACCGGCAAAAAATGACAAGAAAACGGCACAAAATGAAAACGGGTTCCTTGACGGCATGAAATGAAAACGGAGCAACCGGATACCTAACTAACCGGTATCGTGTAAACGCCCGTGCCGTAACAGTTTGATGACCGCGGTAATCACGATATATACGACCACAGTATTTTGGTCAGCAGTATTCACAAAGTCTTCTCAATTCTCATTGGAAGAGAATAGTCACAGTTAATCCGTCATTATATTATACCAGCACCGTGTAAACCTATACTATATATAACCTATATTACACCATGGATAGTAAAAAGACTGGATTGGAAACTTGATGGCGTGAGCATAACAACCTGGTTGCAATTGACAAGCTTAAAAACCCCGAGTATATTCAAAGTTTGGAATTAATACAGCCTAAAATGATAATCGAATTGTCTGTAAATACGACAAAGCCACAATACGACAAAATGTCCGTCTATTCTTACTCATTTTAAAAGAAGATATCAAGGTTTACTAGTTAAAATATGCATCCCAAATTCCGAGCAAAACAAAGCACAATTTGGGGACGCCACTTTCTTCAAAACAACACAGGAATCATCAAAACAAAGATCAACAACGCTTACCGCGAACGCTCGATTGTGGCTTAGGCAGGTTTGTAAGGCGATAAAATCATTTGAAACGTCAACATAGTCATCTGAATGTGAGGATATGAAGAATTTGAAGAAAAGTTCATTAAAAACCTCAGTAAAACAAGCGTACTCACGCCATTCGTGACATCACAATTTGCAACTAGGTTTCAACATCTCTCGAGCAAAGAAAAACGCTTTTCAGCCAATCGGCGGCCTGGAAACACCTCACGTGACTATTAGTTTCCAATCCACTCATTTTACTATCCATGATTACACATAGGTGTGTAAACGCAATACTTTTTGGCCTTTGTTTACACACCTGATTTTGTTCCAGTTGTACCGGCATCGTGTAAACGGGGTCGAATTATGTTATTTATAACTCGATAAAGTCTTCATATTTATAGAAGGTGAAAGCTTTCTGACTGACGGGTTTTGATGGTCTTCCACTGTCCCAGTCTGATATAGTTTGTCGTCCAGCTTTCTTGTTTGAACGACGGGAAAATAGACGGACGAACTCGCCATTTTCCGGATTTAAAACACCTGACAACTGATGAGTTTCTCGTCTGCTATTAACACTTTGAAATGGTTGATAAAGATACTCTAAGGAGAATTCGGTACGCCTCGCTTCTTTACGATTTCCTCGTGATCTTCAGCGATTCTTTATAGAACTGACTACTTCATAAAACGAAATGTTTGTAGATTTCCATGACCATGTGTATTGAAAGTCTTGTTATTTTATTGTCAAGTGTTCGTGCCGTACGCCGGTCTTTAATTCAGACTGCTAGAAAGCTACAACAGTAATTGTCTAGGAATATTATTATTGTAGTTCAGAACTACAATAAGACTCTAATTGGCATGAAAACGTCCCAGGCCGCTCAGCAACAAACATAAATAATATACATGGAAAAACCACCGAAAAATTTTGTTTAGACAAACTCGAGATCATGTTCTACTGATATTCCTATTTGGTCAGTCCCACAAGAAAATAACAATGACCAACCGTGCATGCATTAACTCTTTCCTGTCCGAATTGGTCTTTAGTATTTTATTCTTAAACCGGTCATGATTTAGGGGTAGACAATACCTACAGAATACAATAGACAATATACTCTAAAAATAGTAAATTCCCCTAAAGTACAGTTGTTTTAAGTCCAAGTGAGTAGATAGAGTGATGTTATATATATATATATATTGCATGCATGGATATGCTTTAGTTACAATACTAAATACTAAGGGTCTATACAAAATGCCTCCAAACTGTTTTTACATTTACGACTTGTTTATAAATAAATCTAAAGATATTCTGACGTGTATCATTCTATGTTCTGGTTTGATTTCAACAAAATTATGTAATTTATGAAAAAACTTCAGTTATCTGCCATTTTTCGGTTGAGTTCACTCCATGCAATGTTTGGCCTAACCTTATATATGACCTTTCAGTCAGCAATAGCTAGCGATTATTCATCGTTAAGTATAAAATATGCGATTTTTAACAGTGTCCCACGTTATTTTGTCACTGATTGTAGTTTATAATGAAGTTAAGTTTTGTGGAAGAAGTATGCAGAAGAGTTTTTCAGTTCTGTTTTAAGTGTTTGTACGTGTCGTTTCAATAACATTTCTTACAAAATTCTAAGCCTCAAATGCCAAGATATAATTACACAGTAAAACCAACTGCTGTTTTGTATAATTTTAACGATATCTGCGATTCAAGAAGGGGAGAGAGAAATTTGGAGTCGGAAACATGAATTAACTAATAAACAGATAGTTTATATTGTGCCGAGTTTCAGGAGTTTTTCATTTTTGATGAGTTTCTGCCGGTTATTGTCGGGGAAGGATCAAGGGTTTTACTTTTGTCATAATCGGTCGAAAAAACATATGAAAACGAAACATACCTTTTTGTCATGTTGGTTTTCGGTTGAAGTAAATAAAGGTCCCATTTCTATCTTTTTTAAATGTCGTTGAGGAGTGGAAGTTTAACTCTAGTAAAAGTGGCTTGGCATTCAGAAATAACATACTTGAAGGTCTCGAAACTGTAAAGTCGCCTTTCACAAGCTCTGCAGACCAAACGTGGAAGTGAGTCGACATTGGGAATTGAAGCACAGTATATATCTTCCGCGGCCGATAAGATCTTGTTCTTAATTTTGAATACATTTTTTTGAGTGTCGCACATCACAAACAGAACGACACAGACGGCAGAAATTTGCGTTTATATTTTGAGTTGCGTAGATTTTTCTTAGCATTTCTGGTACAGCTTTACTTAATGACATTGCTCAAGACTGATATTATGTTTTTACATTCAATGGGAAATATCGCGAGTGATAATATTTATAATAAAAGTAGGAAAATCATGACGCTGACGCTAGCCGACTCCGAACACAATATTACTTTGCCTCCCCTCTCAGAAAAATATAATTGTCACCACCCAGAATCAAGGTGGTGGCGTCAGCAGCTCCTACCCGGGTCTTTCTCTCGCTAGAGTGAAAAACCCTGGGTACGAGGTTGCCACTGACATGTACTTATCGCAGGAAAAACTAATATTTATGTAAATACAAAGCGATTTTCTTATTATAACTTTAACAAATATTCCCGAGCCAAAGGGGAAATTTAATCGCTAATTTCCCGAAAAGTCATGTTATTAGTTTGTAATATTATGATCGCCGAGGAAAACTTTGAGAATCTTACCGACAGGAAATTTACACGGTTGATCAGAGAAGTTGCATCTAATTTTCCCATGCATGTTGATGAGGGAAAATATATGCAAGCGGGAAATTTAGAAGAAGACTAAAGATTTCTTTGTCTTCTAATTTCCCCTCATCAACATGCACGGGAAAATTAGAAGAAGACAAAGGATTTCTTTGTCTTCTAATTTTCCCTCATCAACATGCACGGGAAAATTAGAAGACAAAGGATAAATTTCCCTCTTGCATGAGCAATGAGGGAAATACGAGGTTTACATTCCCTCGGAGAACAAAAGAATCCGAGGCGATCATGGTGATTACTTTATTAATAACTCGTTCCTGTGCGAGGGCTTCCCCAGAGGTGAATAAAATCGTCTGGCGTTAGCCAGAATAAAATACTAAAGAGTAAAGACCAAGAAATTCGGACAGGAAAGAGTTAGTGCATGCACGGTTGGTCATTGTTAATTTCTTGTGGAACGACTCAAGAGGCCTGCTGGATTATTTGTCTGACCAAATAGGAATATCAGTAGAACATGATCTCGAGTTTGTGTAAACAAAATATTTCGGTGGTTTTTCGTGTATATTTAATATTTATGTTCGTTGCTGAGCGGCCCGGGGCGTTTTCATGATAAGAGCCTTATAGTCTGAATTAAAGCCTTGCCGACCGGCGTACGGCACGAACACTTGGTAATAAAATAACAAGTATCAATTTTCATTTGATTAAAAGTTCAACATTGAGATTTGAGAACCAATGAACTCAGTCTAAGGGGCTGTTTACATGGGAGGCAGGACGGGACGTTTGCCGGGACGGGACGGGACGGGACGTTTGCCGGGATCTCACCATGCATGTATATCTCTCTTATTTATCCGGTTCCGTTTATATGGAAAGATGTTTGCCGGGACGTTTTTCATCCCGTCCCGGCCAAGCGGGATCCCGGTTTTCTCAACCGGGATCCCGGGAAATCCAAGGCAATTTTTCTCATGTAAACACTCGGCAAAGTGGGATGATATTATGCTGACTTTGCAAGATTTGTCATGTGATGCAAAAACAAAAATGGCTTCCACAGAGAAGAGGAGTGCCTAGTCGTTTGCCTAGTCCATCTACTCCGAACGTTTTCTCAAGAAATAATCCACTGTAGAAGTTATAAAATATATTGGCAGAAAGATAATTCACCTTGCTACAACATACGTACAGTTTATCCGCCCAAATAGCTTAGTTTTCTTAAAAAAGCGAAATACCGAACATGTCCAACACGCACTGGAGACGCTTGTTTGCTGAAGGTCTATCCCATCTCTTTCATCACCTACTATACAGTCATTCCATCTTTTCCACGGTCTTCCTCTTGGTCGTTTTCCGAGTTCTTTTCTTTCTGCTGCCCACCTTGTTACTTCGTTCTCGTCTTTCCTTTTCCCGTGGCCATACCACCTTAGCCTACTTTCCTGTACTTTGTCCCTCAGCCTAGCTACACCGACGTCTGCTCTTATGTCAATGTTCCTCATCATGTCTCTTCGTGTGACTCCACGGATGACTCTGAGGCATCGCATTTCCGCTACCTCCAGCCTATGGAGGTCTTGTTCCTTCACCGCCCACGTTTCTGCCGCGTACAGTGCTGCTGGTCGTACCATCGTCTTGTATATTTTTGCCTTCAGCTTCTGTGGCATCTTTCTGTCGTACATGATACCTCCTACTCCTCTCCATGCGCTACCCATTCCCTGGATTCTGGCTTGTATTTCTCGGTCCAACTTGCCGTGCTCATCGATCCAGCTGCCAAGGTATTTGAAGGTTGTCGTCTGCTTCAATTTCTGGCTGTCCACATTGATGGAGATATGTGGGGTAGGTGTCGTTCGCGTGATAGTCATCGCTTCCGTCTTTATCATGCTCATCTTCATTCCGTGTCTGCTTAATTCAGTGTGCCACCTGTTTGTGTATTGCTGTAGCTCATCCTCGGACTTCTTATTCAGGGCTATGTCGTCTGCGTAAATGGATTTTCCACCTCTCTCCGAGGGGCACTTCCGGCTGATGTAATCCAATATCACTATGAAGAGCAGACAACTCAGCGCCAATCCCTGATGTAGATCGACGTTGACCTGGAACGCTTCCGTCTTTCCGAAGCATGTCCTAATCCTCGTGCATGGTGTTCGGTACATTGCTTCGATCATCTGTATCAGCTCTTCTGGCACTCCATACACTCGTAGTATTGGTGCAATCATTTTCCTATTCACTTTGTCGTAGGCTTTCTCAAGGTCCAGAAAGGCCCAGAAGCTGTCCTTGTCAAATTCGAGTTTTCGCTCGATGAGTTGTCGCACTACGAAGATAGCATCTGTCGTACCTCGTCCCTTTCTGAAGCCAAATTGTTCCTCGCCAAGCTGATCTTCGATGACTCGTCTTATTCTTGCATCCACTATGCGTTCCAGGCATTTCATCAGTTGAGATAATAGCTCTATCCCTCTATAGTTTCCGCATTCGTGGATGTTACCTTTCTTCTTGAAGATGGGTACCAAAATTGACTCGAGCCAGTCGTCCGGTACCCTCTTCTCCCTCCATACCGCCTGAAGCACACTGTGTATCCAGATAACTCCTTCCTCACCAAGGGCTGCAATCATCTCCAGGTTTATCTCGTCCGAACCGGGTGCCTTTCCGAATTCCATCTTGGCCAGAGCGGCTTTCACTTCCTCCAAATTAATATCTGGTTGCGGTTCATTCTTTGCTGGCACCGATGGTAGCTCTGCGGTGAATGGGTTTTCTTCGTTTAACAATTGCTCAAAGTAGTCCTTCCACCTTTCTTTCACAGCCTGTCCGTCAACTAGAAGTTGGCCTTGTTCGGAATTCACAAACGGTGATGTTATGTTGTCCTCCTGCTCCTTCCTTCGGCTCTGGGCAATCTTATAGATCTTCTTTTTCGCCACATCTGGTTGGTTTTCAAGCTCATCGTACAGTTCAGCCTGTGCTGATGCCTTCGCTTCCGCTACGGCTCGCTTTGCTGCTTTGTTGGCTCTCTTCGAGTGGGTCCTGCTTGCATCTGATGGATTCAGTTCAAACTCGGCTCTCGCATCCTTCTTCCTTTTGATTGCATCCTGCACTGCTCCGCCCCACCACCATTCTTCCCTGTCTGGTTTCTTTCCGTACTTTGATCTACCACAAACTTCTTCAGCCGTTCTTACCATAGACTCTTTCAGCTTACGCCACATTTCTTCTGCAGTTTCACCGTCCTCTGTCTGAGCTCGCCGATTTATAACCTTCCTTCTGTACTCTTCTGCTTTCGGTCCTCGTAGTTTACCACTTCTTATCCGAGTTTCGCTGGAGCAGAGTTCCTTTCTCTGGAATCGCTTGAGCTACACCGTTACTATCAGTGGCTTATGCTGTTTGCCTACGGTTTCCGATGGCAGCACCTTAGCATCGTCCACTAGCTTCCATTGCGTCTTGCGCACAATACACATATCAATCTGCGTTTGTCTTCCTCCACTTCTGTATGTGTACAGTTGTGAATCTCTTTTCTGGAACCATGTGTTGGCAACCATCCACTCGTTAGTGACACACATATCGAGCAATTCTTTTCCCTCTGTGTTTCGCATGCCTCTCCCGTATCTTCCGATATAGCTTTCATATCCTTCTCTGCTTCCGCCGACGTGTGCATTCATATCACCCATGATCAGCAGGATGAAAAACCCGGGATGAAAAACGTCCCGTCCCGGCAAACGTCCCGTCCCGGCAAACGTCCCGTCCCGCCTCCCATGTAAACAGCCCCTAAGACGTCTTGCACATTTTTTAATATATGCTGATAGTCTGCATCAACATTCAATCATGTTTGGTCTAAAAGAAACTAAGAAGACGAAATGATTGACGTGATTGGAAGAGCATGTTATTGTACATTTGTTCATTTGGTCGGATTATTTCGGATAGGATCGATCAGAATGCTTTATCAAGCTCGGATCGGATCGGTTTCGGATCTAAGAATTTCGCATCGGATCGAATTCGGATTTATAACCGATTGTCGGATTGTAACCGTCCAATCCAATCCGATGCAGACCTCTACTTTGTACATGCAGTCCTCCATTTCGTGATATAAAGTTGATAACAGTAGTCAGTATACGTGTATATACTGCTGAGTGCTGAAGTATTCACCATTCGTTTGTAAAAGGACAAACTGAATAGTTTTTTCTATTCACTCATTTTTTAGGCCGGTCGAAATTTTGGGCTGGGGGCATTTGCCCCTTTTTCCTCATAGATAATCCGCCACTGTCAAGGTAGGTCATTCTCGCTCGAAATTTTTACTCGTTCTTATGTTTGTGTTTGCGTTTCTGTTTTAATTTCGGTCGATGTTATATTAGTCCGTATCAGCATAGCCTGCGTAACCGGCGCTGGGGATTGGGACGGACAGTGAAAGGAGCGCCCATTGTTATTTTTCGTGTATAGCGTTCGCCGGCGAACGCTCGCAATCTATTGGTTGACACGCTAATGACCTATCAATCAAAGAGAGTTTGAATTTCCACTGCAGACGTTGGCGAAGAAGAGCGTTGTGAAAATGTGCCTTGCATATATTATTATTAAGGAAACGAGCTCAAAATAAACTGAGATTGAGAAGAGAGTGGGCATAAGGCAGCTGCATGTGCATCAGAAGGGAAATGTTTATTCGCTGGTTTCCCAACAGTTAATTACGGTAAGATTTTCACGCAAGACGTGGCCCCGTCGGCGATTTCGGCTTAACGGCGAGTATTAAACTGAATTGTCTGACATTGGCTTGAGCAAAACATCATGTAGAATTTCTTACACTCGCATTTGATTCGAATCAGTGGAATCTACTCAGGCGTACTTCTCCTGCTGCATTGCCCATCAGCGCCAGTTATCAGTGGAAAATAAAAATCGCTATTATATAAATTTAACTCAGTATTATTGATGTGAGTGCGAATGCCGCGAGATGTTATGATTATATTTATATTGATCGTCGTCATAGTTGTTACATACACATCTTTTATAACTACGAAAATAATCTGTCTGAGCTTTCTGTAGCCCACTCAACATAAATTATTTAATTATTTAAAATATTTATTTTTGCAGTGAACACTATTAACCGTAAACCAGCCAAGCTATAGATATAGCAACAGCAGAATAATATAATGTTGTCAGACGCTGATACAGCGAACATATTCCACAAATTCCTGAATCAAGAACGCACTTTGATACACATGCTCATTCATAACTGTGCTATTTTACTTAATTCTAGATACGTGTTTTTTAAACGGAGTAAATATTCGACCAACTTCCAAATTTATTAAGCTATTTATCTCAGGTTTTTGAAATTGACAACTTTCAAAAATACATATATGTTATTTACCGGCTGGGAGGTCCGTATAGAGAAATATTTCCCGAGGTCTCAAAAACTGCCCGAGGCCGCAGGCCGAGGGTCGTTTTTGAGACCGAGGGAAATATTTCTCTATACGGACCGACCAAAACGGTAAATAACATATTTATTTTTTTTATTAATCGTACGATTTATAATTTACATAATTAGGTAAATTAACTTAATTGAATTGCGTAATCGAGATGACGTTCACGTGATATTCAAAAGTCCAAAGTTTATCGTTCGACAGTAAACAACTGCCGACATTGCAGTCTGACAGGGAAGCTTGGAACCTCTTTTGTGATAAAAAAACCCAGTCAAAACCTGAAGATCTAGTTACGAAGGAAAGTCAGAATGCAGTCCAAGTGTTTTTAAACTTTAGTTGATAAAGATTCTTCGTCGTTCTTCTTCGTCGCTTGCTCGTTTTTGGCTGTTCGCTTGGGGAATCGTTTTCAATACTCGGCTGACTGCATGGAAATTGAAAGTGGGTCGTTGGAGTTTGAAGACGACAATGCTTGTAGTAAGCCATTTGTAACTTTTTTCAAAGACATGATACGATGAGGTTGGCATGTGGAAAATATTTGACTATTAAGGGTAAAGACTTGTAGCGGTTTTGTTGAGTATAGTTGGACAACAGAAGAATGACAGTTTAGTAAAAGGTTTCAGCTTTTCTGTCTTCTCGTGGTATGTTTTTTTTTTATATATACTTAATCAATATAGTTTCATTTAGTGATTCAAAATACTGTGTTCACAAGTTAATGTATGTTTGGCCTACCGTTTTAAACTGTTTTCACACGTCGTTGAGCAATAATACTTTAAAACTTTATAAATGTCGCTCGTAAATTTTGCTTTGTCATAGTTCCCCCAGCGTTTCTTTTAAAATTCGCTGTTTTCACATGCAGTTGTCAAAACCATTTGCATATTAAAACTCATTTGCATCCCCGTAGCTCTCTGCTAAATATATTTGTTCTGTGGCATGCGAAATAGTTATAAAAATCGATCAATTTTAGATGACAGAGTGTAAAACTTTTTTGTTTTTGTTTTGAAATCCGCAGCGGTCCGTATCGGGGTCCGCATCGTGTGATACGGACCGCTCGCTAAGCCAATCAGAGCGCGCGAATCAGATGGATACCGGACCGCAAAAAAATAAACTGTTTTAATTAGGGGGCGGCACGAAAAATAACAATAGGCGCCTGCAGGCGCTCCCTTCCCACTAATCACCCCAGCGCCGGCTACGCAGGCTAGTATCAGCATTTTCATGTTTCAATACAAAGATGCTATTTAGATCAACTACTTTTTGCTCAAACTTGACGCTACATGTGCCAGTAAAGAGTACTAAAACCTACCTAATATGAACGAGTTTCTGATTGGCTATAAGTAACCAATCACATTGTCCATTATCGATTCGCTTCCATGCTCCTTAGTGATTAGGGTTAGGGGAACACCGCTGCCAAACGTTTGCGCATGCGTGAATTCGCTGCGTAAACATTGCAAGAGAAGTGGGAACTAGCCATGGCGACAACAACCAGACGGTGAAGACTAAGTAAGACTCGACTATTCATTTGTGTTTTAAAAAAAGTGTAAAGAAAATTACGAAGGGGCTGGGTAAATTCAGAATATGTTACAATATTGACAAAGAAGCCATGTACAAATTACCTACCTTATCTTTCTGGTAGTATGCTTATAATTTTAACTTTTGTGTCGGACACTCGGATCAGTCCAAATATTTCAGTGTTTTCCCGCTCTTTTTCCGAGGACGAGCTCGGACGTCGCACATGCGCAAAACGTTTGACAGCAGGGTTGGTTAGGGGAAGGTGTTGGGTTAGGTTATTAAACCAATCAGAAGCCTTCTTAATTAGTACAGGTAGCTGATGATCCACATGTGCCGTCTTATTTACGTTATTTGCCTATTTCCAAAAGAGTGAAAGTGATAAAAATATTTACAAGTAGCGTGCTGCGTAGGCAGTGTTGAAACAACAAACGAAATATAGTAAGGTTAGATATACTGCCGAAACAGAGAACGCATAGGAGTCTAACGTTTCGTTTCTCCCGGACGAAGGGCCTTCGCTCGGAACGTTAGACTCCTACGTTCTCTGTTTAGGCAGTATATCTAACCTTACTATATTTCGATATATATATTTACAGCGGATTCATGTGACCGTTTAGGGACTCTTCTAGGGGGTCCGGGGTCATGCTCCCCCGTAAATTTTTGAAATTTAGAGTCTCGGAAATGCCATTTTCTGCATTCTGGGGGTGATTTTTAAGAACACTGAAGGTCATAAAATGTCATAAAAACTAGTTAAAATACAACACATTTCTGACTGTTTCGCTTTATGTCAGAACTCATCCGCTTGTTCACTTTCAACTAAAATATGGAAAATTTTGTGAGGAACTATAAAAAGATTTTTCGTCACCAAATGAAAACTATTTAACTAATATAAAGATTTATCTATACCTGTTTATCTATATCTATAATTGGTAACAGCTCAGGTAATAATAGCCTGAGTCTGAAATTTTCCTTTTATATCCTTATTGCAATTGCTTTATTCTTTGTTCATTTGTTTCGGTACTTCAGCAAAAAGAAACTTTTCCTGGTGGCAAAAAGGGACTTTTACTGGGGGTGGGGGGCAGGGCAAAATCAATTCGTAGTGCCCCCCCCCCCCCACCCCAGATTGTATGTTAAAAAAGGCCCTGCGTTGCTGGCCGGGATTTACAACGTTGTCTAAAAAAACCTGCGTTGCGTGTGAATTTAATAAGAACTTGTAAACCCCGCCCATTAATCTCTATATACACTGGATAGCGCAATTCCTTCAGTTTAGACAGAAGGAATTGCGCTATCCAGTGTATATAGACATCCGCCACCTTACTACTTAGTAAGAGTTAACCATCATATATAGGTCAGTGGAATTAACCGGGGGACCTGGCCTAGCTTCATTTTTGGAGCCAGATGAACAATCCAGTTATATAGAGATCAGTGGCCCCGACCGGCAGCCATGTCTGACATTTTGTCTAGAAACGTCCCATAATTAATCAGTTGCAACTAACGCGACAATAATTGTCGTTAAACGCTCAACCTGAATCCGCTGCAAATATATAAAAAAAAAGAATAGGAAAGAAATAGAAATTTTCTAGTACCTCGTTGCACCTTTACTATTTTCCCATATTTATCTTTGAATTCGTGCGTAAAACACGATTCAGATTCGTATTTTGATTTCTGTTGTCTTCCTCTGTGGGCTGAGGAAGACGTGATAGCAATGATTGAAGTAAAACAATTCGAAATTTGTCCAAAACGTTCTTTTTTATTCATTAACAGTTGTATTGTGAGACAGCCTCTAAGGTCATTTTCTCCCGTTCGTTTTTAAATTAATAGTATATTTATATATACTTATAGCGAGATTCTTAACAGTTAACATGTCTAGCAAATCATGAAACTAAAATGACCATAGTATAGAGTTCCCTGCTGGCAGAGGTCTCTACAGGAAAGAGACCTTGTCGGATGTTTGCAGCATCCGACACTTTTACTGTCGCGCATGCGCGATGTTACCTTGGAAACAAAAAGTTCAGAAATACGAGATATGCGTGAAAAAGACGAGGCGATAGCCAAGTCTTTCACCAACTCTGTGAGTCGTCTTGTAACTTCCCATGCATGCACTGTAAATAATTTTATACCGACTGTGACAAAGTATTCTTATTTCTTTAAGGAAATAATGTTGAATAGTAAATAAAGAGATAAAAACAGGGTTACAGAAGCTCAACTGCATGACTCAGGAACGCTAATTTTTACACTCTAGCGCCACCACGTAAACCACTTGTCAGTCATTGCGTAAACACGCTCAGTAGCCAATCAGAATGAGTGTTGCACCAAACCTGTTTTCAAAACTGGTTTGACACGTCCAAGATCATGGACGGCGGCTACATCAAACAAAGCGTCGGATATTTGCAGAGGTCTCTTTCCTGTAGACACCAGGGAAAGTATAGAGCAACTGTAGCTGAAAAAACCCCGATAAACTAGACACAGTGAAATTACGTTTAATTGAAAAATTACAACAGTGTAAATTTATTGCAGGAAAGTTAAATTTATAAAACACGTCTTCTTGTCATTGCTTGCTTGTCGCAAAGCATTCTGGAAGAGCGCAACATCCTCCTTTGACAACACCAGTGAACTTTATTCTGCATATCTGGAACGCTAACTTCAGTCATAAGCAGGATTTGTCAGTCATTAGCAAATTGGAAGTCAAGATATTTTTGTATATCACGTCGGATTCATTCCAATATGCTGTCTGCATATACCTTTTGACCGCGTAGAGCAACATACCTCTTATCTAGAATTCAGGCCTAGGATCGATAATCCTGAATTCTAGACACTTTGACAATCCAGGATAATCCTAAATTCGAAGGGAGTGTTTATATGGAGCTAGGAGGGCCAGCTCTTCTGGTAGGGTTAGCCGTAGTAACAGGGCTGGAATTTACCTCGTGGTTGGAAGAACACTTATTAAAATAATTACTTTTTATATGACAGGCTTGTATATTTCATGCCGTTCTTTAATACACGTTTCTTATCACAGCCAAACCATTTGCCTGGGTCAATATGCATTTACAGACATTGATCAATTAAACCCTAATTTTTTTTCAATTCAGTTCTTTTTTATTTATTTAACGTTTTGGAAGTCATTTACAAAATTTGTGTCCGCTGTGTATACTGGATCCCAGGTTCTTGAACTCATTATAGCCAGCTAGTGGGGTGCAGTGAAACTCAATTTTCGTATGTATCTGGAGCGCTAACTCCAGGGTAGACAGTGAAGTCAGCTATATTACGTCTCTTCCATTCTTCCACAAACTGTCTTCTCTTAAGCCGGTTTTCAACTAGGCGAATTCGTTCGCGCGAAGGGAATTTTCCGGTAGTACGATCAGGTTATTAAGAAAATTGGCGCGAAACACTTGCAGCACCAACCAATTACATTGCATGAACAGGTATTTCGATTCGATTCGCGCGAACAAACTCGCCTAGTGGAAAACCGGCTTAAGAGAGTGTTTATATGGAGGAGGGCCAGCCTTTTTGGTAGGGTTATCCCTCTGCCGAGAACCGAGATACGGCATCTCAGCGCAATTCCTTGCCAAAAAATTGTTTGTGTTTACACAAGAGGCGAGATCTCGCTATCGACAACCCGAAATCTCGCCTAGGAGGGCTGGAAATTTACCATGTAAACGCACTCAAGTGGGCCGGCTCTCTTTGGAGGGCTGGGAAATTGAAGCTCAGTATACACGATAAAGTTTGCCTTCACTAATATTTTTTGGTCAAATTCCTATTTTACACGTTGTGTTTGTTCATGTGTTTGTTATAAATTCAGATCGTGTTTGCGAAAACACGATTTCGAGGTCTGTGGGAAAGCTGCACAAGTTGGTAAACAAGCCAACGCGAGTTAAAATCCAGCCTCTTACTATATATAGGTGCATTTCTGTCACATAGTCATAGGCGCTTTAAGTGGCTCATTAAATTTACGTCTGAAATAACAGTGATTCTAAATGGCATATATGTAAAAATAATTTTTTATTACTTTAAGTGTTCTTCTAAATACAATCATAACATTTGCCTGGGCCTGTACTTTAACGGTGCGGACTGAGACTTTGCACTCATCACTCGCCTCGAGTTGCCAACAAAGGCCTTATTAAATTTGCCGGCAGTCTTTGGGAGAAAAAAAAATTATGTCTTTAGTTATTTTTAACTGCCTTTCCAATTTATAAAATAACATTTTGAAAACGCAAGGTATGGAAAACATGGATAGATTACGCCATCCAATACGCCATCTTTCTAATTAAAATTTGTACAAACACTATTATACGCCATCCACTTAGGGGCTGTTTATATGGAGGCGAGTTACTCGGTCAGCCGAGTTACCCGGTTTGCTGGGATAAACTTTACGTTCTGTTTATATGAAAGCGAGTTACCTGGCGGGTTGTAATATTTGAGATGATTCTCATCAACGAAAGTGACATGAAGTAACGAATATAGAAAATTCATCCCGCTATGCCGAGTTACCCGGTGAAAAGTGTTTATATGGGGAAATGTTTATCCCGCTTTGCCGAGATCCCGGCTGCCAGTGCCGAGTTCTCGCCACGGCGAGTTACCCGTCTGTCTCATATAAACACTGCGGTGGGAAAAACAGTGTTTGTTCTACCGACCGGGAACTCGCCATGTGCCGAGCAACTCGCCTCCATGCATATAAACAGGCCCTTAGCCTGCCATCCACTACGCCATCAAACTCCATCGCCAATACGCCATCCATGCAAGTTAATGAGAATATACGCTTTTTATTTGGATTCATTTTAACGTTTAATCTATTTTGACGGGTTATTTTATAAAGGAAATATTTTTTTCGGTGTTCCTATAGTGTTATAGAAACACTTATATGGAAGTTTGGAAAAACTCGAAATAGTCGGTGTAATTTCTCGTTCTCCCAAACTTCCCCTCGTGTTTCTATAACTCTAATGAAACACTGAAAATGTTTTCCATTTCTTAAATATACAATTAAAAATACTACGTTTCGGAAATATCTGCCTAAGACCGCCAAAAAGGTATTACCTGCCTTCTTTTCAAATGCAACAGATATTCTATTTACTTTTTGAATTAAATGTACATTTTCATTAAGAAAATATAAGGAATTAGAGAAAAAAATTTAAGTGTGCCTTGAAGTACAGGGCAACAGATGTATATGAGCGTCAATGCTACGAAAGCAATTAATTCTTATAGTTGGAGGAGCTCAGCTTCTCACTCCAAAGATCCGCCCTTCTACAGTTAAAAACATTTGTTGTAGTCTGTTATAACTGTTGTTAATGATTGATGGAACATGATCCCCCAGCCTACACGTAGGGCCGAAGGTCCGGAGCCCGGTGAGGGTGCTAATCTCGACACGGGTGGAGTCCATATTACACGCGTGTAGAAAAAGCAATGAGGGGATTTTGAGTGATTTGAATATTTATATAATTATATATACGGTAGGATGTTCAAGTTGAGGGGGACTGGTAACAATATGAAGCAACAAAAATTGATTCGCCGATGTCAACATTTAAAATCATTTAGTGATCACGATAACAAAATAAACCGTCTTTTAATATTGCGAAATCATTTATTGTTGACGAGAATCTCTGGACGAGAATAAAGCAAGTCGCTTTTTGGATCAGTTAGTACATCTCTTTCGAAGGAACAAAAAGAAAAACTGAGGAAAAACTGTTGATTGAGTAGAATGGAAACTAAAAGAGGGCAGCAAGAATAAACTCGAAGGTATAAAACACGCTCCGTATGATTGTCCCCGAGCCCGGGCGATGGGCCGAAGGTGAGGGTGCTAATCTCGACACGCGTGGAACCCACTTACACGCGAGTTTGAAAAGCCATGCGAAATCATTTGAACAAAAATTATATATATATATATATATATATATATATATATATATGTGTGGACTTCGGTCCACTTGCGCGGTTAGTTAGATTAAAAATATTAGATTTACAGGAGTTACAGCTAAAAAAGAAATTAAGTTTTTCAACGTTTTCGTAAAGTTCCATCCAACACTTCCTTGCTTTCTTGAAGCAGATTAATTTCTTCAAGATATTTTGCAAGATCATATCGGCTAAACTTTTCATGCTTGTCGTTGTACAAATTTAAACATTTCGCTGCTTTTTGCCTTGGTTGCGGATATAATGGACTTTGAAGTACATCATCAACTTCGTTCTCAGAAAGGTTTAGTAAACCAGCCAATCGCTGCCACGAGGAGACAATGTGTGAAGCCAGTCTTTCTGTTTCCCTTGGAGATAGCGGCGTTTTGTCCGCAACTTGTTCTTTGATGTCTGATGTAAAAAATTGCAAACTTCATTATCGTTAGGTACTCTTTCTATAGTGCGTTTACACTAGCGGAGCACTCAAACCGGATTTAGACCGAGGCTAGACTAGTATATATTGATATAGGATTTACTGGTTCTGTTTACACTTGATTAACCTTGGCTCTGTATATTTTTCACGGCAACTTGTTTTGTTTTGCTGGTCAGAATGACCTGCGTATATTGCTGACTAATAGTAGTATACATGCAGTGATATACTCCACTACTATAATATACCCCACCATTAAAAGCAGTTCATCAGTTCACATACTGCAGTACAAAGTCAGTCCGATTGCTTTCATTTTTGGTTGAAAGCAATACGAATCCTTTCTCAGCCCACCTGGCTCAAATCCTGCCCAATTTCAGTTCTAACTCACTGCAATTGATGTCTCCTCTGGTGCATGGATACACACGCCTAAATCCAGTTCAAATCCAGTTCGAGTCCGCTAGTGTCAACACGTCTTATGATTTCTCGCCATTCCTAATAGTTTCTAAACATATAGTCCTATAAACGTATGATTCATAAAGTGCAACGTATTGAATACGAATTATACGAATACGAATATTTATTTAACGTCGGTGGCATAGGGAGTGGTTGCCCAGTCTCCCGAGCCAGAGGCTCATGTTAAAAATGCTCGACAATAATTATTTAAAAATTACAACAATTAATATAACTAGCTATTTTACAATAACATTTTTAAAATGTATAGTTATATATTATAATACAAAAGGCATAAGTAAAACTAGCGACGGGGAAAAAAGAGTTTCAAAGTTTAGAGAATGTACACAATTGTATAAAGACTCTATTTTCGCACTACAAACTTCTGTACATGTTCTGTGTAAATGTGGAACATGTGTGGAAACTGTCTATTTCAGAGAATCCTGTTTGTACTTGATCTAGTAGCCGTGATTGTTTAAATCATTACCAGAAATTAATGACAAAATGGCCACCGCTTGAAAGCCAATTTACATATATTCCTTAGAAAATGGCGTCCCATTTTGAACAGTAAATATATAAGGCAAATATATTTATGCGATAATTCTGCTTATTGGGTAGCTTGCCAAGTATTTGCCGACCTCCTGATCTAAACAACAACTATTATCCAATCATCCAGTCACCTATTTATTAGCATCAGGTATATCTACGATCTGCCAAATTGTGTTGAAGCAGTAAACAAATAAGCAGGTCATGCACCAATGGATTGCGGTAGGATTTTGTTTGATACTTTCAAAATCGTCTTTGGTCAAATGTTCGAGAGTTGATAGAGGAACTTTTATCTTGCATGTAATAGATTAGTGGAGGCTCAAGCATTGACAAACGATAGCTCAAGAGATACAGTCATTTGGCAGATCGTAGGTATACCTGATTTAAACAAATAAGGAAGTGAATAATTTGAGAATCGCTGTTGCTTAAATAGCAAGGTCGGCAAATAGTAGGCGAGATACTCAATTAGCAGAATTTTCATTTTAATATTTCCCCTCTATATATTTACTCTTCAAAATTGGATGCCATTTTATAAGGGCTATACGTAAATTAGCCCTTAAGCTGTGGCCATTTTGTCATCAATTTCTGGTAGTGGTTTCTCAAAAGAAAAGAAGAAATTGTAAATCTAATGCATGTACGTGTTTCAATGCTCTCAACCTCAGTGCATGCATGGTTCAATGGTTAGAGCGTCTGAATGGCATTCGGAAGGTTCTGGATTTGGTCAATCACATCATGGTTCCAGTCCCGCCTGAAACTCAAAGTTTTCTCTGAGTTTAACTTACGACAGCTTGTACAGCAAAAACTATTGAAACTTTAAAAAATAATTATTTGTCAAAAAAAAAGAAAGACTACCTTGCGAACTTGATTTCGCTTCACTTGGTTTGCTTGCTTTACTTAACTCGTCTGGAACTTTTATATCAAGATATTTCAGCCAGTCAACAAGTTCAGTCACGTCAAATTCTGAATCCTCCTTGTACTTTTCAAGCAGTTTTACTGCTTTGGAACGAGCATCTGGATGCAATGCGTAGTTGCGACGAATGTCGTCAACAAAAGCCTCTTCCATGTTCAGCAACCTAGCTAGGCGGTCCCATTTTGTTGTAGTGTTACTTCCTATGAGCTCAACCAACCTTGGTGTAAGCAGTTGTCCAGAAGCTGCAAATAAGTCAATAAACATAAAAACATAATATTATAAAATCTTTATTTGAACAAGGAATTAACTAACAACAAAATCTGTTCGCATTAGAAGCTCTGATATCATAAAGAACAAAAAAACTTTTAAAAATGATACTAATAAAATTAAATAATTACAAAGTATATTAAATTGTTTATTAAAAATAAGAAAAACATCACGCTGGAATAATTATTGTGGGAAGAATTATTGTCAGGTGAAGAATAATGATGTTAAGTGCTACTCCGAGTAACAAACCATACCGGGTGAGTACTCACCCGGTATGGTTTATTACTCGGAGTAGCACCTACAATATCATCACAGTTGTTTTTTATAAGTTGATTGTCATTACATGACATGCTGGTGTTATTTTTTGTAAATTAAAGTTTAAAATATTTGTATGGTACAGAAAAACATAAATTACATGTAGGCTTAACATCATTACATCCGTACTGACATGTAAGCCTTTTTTATTAGTACTTTAGTTTTCTATCCAAAAGAACTAAAGCATAAAACAACTAGAATTAACAAAGTTATAAACGCAACTAAGTAATTCTTATGTTCCCCGTAGGGCCTGTTCAGACTAGGTGCCCAGGTACGGTGCTCGAGCACGGGCCACTGGATGCCCTGGATCTGATAAGCGTTCACACAGAAAGCTTTTCATGGCTTTTTTAGCTATTTTGTGGCTTCGAATTACAAGGAATATTGAGTAAAAAGCGTGGGCACCACTTTGGACACTCCGCCACTATGAAAACGTGTTCACATTAGTGCCCGTACCTGGGGACGGTGGTGCCCGGTTTTGATTAGTTTGTGTTGGGCACCGCGAAAAAGTAGTGTTCACACTAGTGCCCGTGCCCGGGCACCTAGTCTGAACAGGAGGTAAAAGACATTCTTAATTTAAAAAAAAATTTCTTAAAATATTAAAAATTGATTTTCTTAAAAAACAAAAAAACAAAACACAACAAACAAATAAGGGAAATATATTTCTTCTCCGTCTATTGTATCTTTTGTCTGCTATACTTATTCCTACTTCACGTACCGTCTATTTATCTATTTTACAGTAAATACCGGCTATATGAAGAATCTACATTTTATCAATTATATATGATCTATATATATGTTATTGACAAACAAGCGAAAAAAGAACGAGACCGTGCAGTATCCTCCTGTACGGACCGAACAAGCTCAGTCAATAAGCTACTTATTATATGGCAAAAGCAAAAACAGAAATTTAAATTGCTTCTTAAATGATATTTAATAAAAACAGAACTTGTTTACAAAAGTTCAACATTTTCAATAAAACCGGTAAATGGTTAATTAATTTAAGAACAGCGAAGGAAGCCAGCTAAAAAATTGTTCTCTAAAATGTTATTGGCTACCAAAAAAAAAAGAACAAAATGTTCAAAAATGCTTTTAATTTATTCGTCTTCGCTGTCGGATTCAATAAACAGCCGGCGCCGCTTGCGGATGCATTCAGTTTTCGAAGGCGTTTGAGTAACTGGGCCGCTCATAACCTGGTTATTGAAAGAGCAGTTTTCAAACGTAGCCCCATGGAAAATACCAGCTTCTTTTACATTTTTTGTGATGCTTTGGTTTGGTTTGTGTTGGATATCTACGACCGAACTCATGGTGGAACTTGAGCTGACAGTTGATGGCTCGGTGTTTTCCGTGCGACTTAGTGCAAATGACATCTTTCGCTGGTGTTGGGTTGACGCTGATTTGTACGCATCGAGACTTTTCAGGTTGTGATGACCACTTAACTGAGCTACAAAGTTGACAGGTACATCTGAATCTAGAAGCCTTGAGATACAGGTTTTGCGAACGGAATGATTGGTAACTCGTCCAGGCAGACCAGCGTTTTGAGCAGCTTTCGAGAGCAGCTTGCCGATTTCATTCTTTCCCAATGGGGATCTCTTGTACCAAATGTTATCGTTTGGATTTCGCTGGTGTTTGATGGCCAAGTAGAAAGGAGATTCAGGCTGATTCATTAGCAAAGGACGGTGGCTTTTGAACATTTTATAATACATCACCGGGCAGCGTTCATTGCCAGTTGCTTGGGCAGTGGGATAAAACGCACTACGTCCAGAAGACTCGTCTTGGCCATGGCGAGTTTTGGATCCTCTTTCTGTTTTCCAAACAAGGATTTCGTTGCCAGTTTCAGGGTCGTTTTCCAACGAAACGTCACCCCACAGAAGACGTCGAGACTCATCTCTGGCTCTGAACCCGAAATGCAAAGCCAACAACCACCAAACAGTGCGCTGTAAAGCAACGGGATTTTGAGAACCAAACTCTCCTTCGGCAAAAAGCTTGTCTTCCTCGACCTCGCTCAATACTCGAGTGGCTTTCGGACGGTTCCCTTTTCCGTGGTGACGACCAGCTTCTTTTTCTTCGACTTTAGGACTTCTTGGGACAATTTAAATTCATCCCCCTTCAGCAAGTTTGCCGTAGATCCCTTGCTGTTGAGATACCGTTGGATACTTCGTTGAAAAGAAGTCAAAGTTGAGGGTTCGTAGACTTCGCCATTTTTTTTCGTTACATCTTTGAAGAATGAGCAAAGGAGAAGGTTCAACTGTTCAAAAGGTATATCTTCTACTTTTCTCATCTCGTTTTTTTGTTCACAAAAGTTATACCAAGTTTGTAAATCGTACTTTGTCTTCTGTTTTGTACTTTTTGGCTGTTGGTCGGCGATAAAATTGCTGAATTCATTCATGTTTGTGTTGACGTCGCGGATTTCTTCAGTGTTTGTTTCGTTTAAACTTCCCAAAACATTATCTTCTTCCGGATAATAAAAAGCATTTGGGTCCTCCTCACTCTCAGACATTTCAAACTTAAAGCCGTTTCACAAAACAGAATTTTTTTAAAAAGATATAAAAAAACTTGTCAAAGATATAAAATCCAAAATTTCCCGCCAAACCTGAGCGGTCCGTACTGTTGGTTTCCGACCGCTCAGGAACCAATCAAAATGCTCTATTTTGGTAGATGGACCGCTCAGAAACACTTGCCATGTAATAAATAAGTATTATAAGTATATAAGATCTATATTTCAATTAGAAATAAAATAAATTAAGCACACTAAAATATGCAATAAAACTACTGATCTATCTTGACCGGATAAGTGATATTCCTGTACAAAAATAGCCAAACTGGCAAATAATTAGCAAAAACATGAGGAAGGTTGAAGGTAAGTTCTTTCATTGTAATTAATAATTGCGTGCTAAAAATGTAAACTTACTGTAAGCCTTAAAGTAAACTAAACCTACACTGCTATCCTAAGTGTATTCTAGAAAACGTTTTCGCCAGAACGTTTTCTTTTTTGCAATAAACAACTTACAGAATCCATCACTAAGTGCTCTAGCACCAGACAGACAGACAGACAGACAGACAGACAGACAGACAGACAGACAGACAGACAGACAGACAGACAGACAGACAGACAGACAGACAGAGGTGAAAACATAACCTCCTGGCGGAAGTAAAAAGTCAGCGGTATATATAGTATTAATATATAGCATGCTATCGGATATGAGCTTTCGCGTAATCTGATTGGTTCCCTACTACCAGGCTATCAGCTCATATCCTGCTAGTAGAGGAAAAACAAGATGGCGGCAGGTTTTTTTAAACTGCCGAAAAGAGTTGAAATTGACGGATTTTTATACAGAAAAACAGCAACACCCTCAAACCAATGTATAAAAAAAAAAACATTGTGTAAAAATACATTAACAAATACACAATTTAGCATGTTAAATGGTAAAATTCACGTAAAAATTACGTCTTTTTACTTCAAAAACCCGACTAAATTAACGGGTTGATATTAATTTGTTGCCAAACAAAGAAACTCACGGTTAAAATCAAGCTTACAAGACACATTTCGTAGGAGATTACCAGTAAAGAGACTTTTTTTTATTCAGATAAGCATTTGGAGTAGTAACAACCAACTAAGTAATTTAGTTTCACTGCCGAAGGTGTTTCAGTTTCATTTTTGCATGAATCAAAACCTTTTTCACGACAGCAACGCTAATATAAACAACTGACCCACCTTTTGACTTCATAAAGGTACCTTTTATTTTTGCCTCTCGAGCAACATTTCGAAGCTGTTTACCGAACAGCTCAGCGAGAAACTCTATGTGAATGCATCATTACGCATGGCGGAAGTATTAGTTGCCTATGCCGGAAGTTTGTCGTTTGAAACATTTCGCTGTAAACATTTCTTGTACAGTGCTTGGCTATATAATAAAACAGTTATAACATTCGCTCTCGTTGTATATGAGCTCATAGCCATAGCCTTCATGGTATAACTGTTAAATATACATGAGTATAGGAAAAAAGACCTGTAGTTGTGGATCCAAACACAGCAATTGCTGTCCATACTCCAGGAACAATTGTTCGCCATTCTGTCCCTAAGTTGTTGTCTGAAATTCAGTTTGAGTCATCCATTTCATTTCGTTCTCCTGACTGCCAAATGATTCTGCAACCCTCCAGCCTTATAGAAGAAGACCCATGCAGACCATGTTCCATCGCCAGTGGTATTCTGAAGCGGTCATTGAGAAAAAAGAAAAGAGTTTCCTCTACCCCAGCTAAGCCAAAAGCAGCTCTTGCTGCATGTGGGCCAGAAAAGTTGCGAGCAACTGTAAAGTCAACAAGACTCCAGTGCAAGGAGTTGGAGGACAAACTCCAGGTACTCCAAGCCAAGATTGAAAAGGATGGGGTGGGCATAAGTGAATCTTTAGAGAAGGACCTTCTCAAAATAATGGGAGGGGAAAATCTTGAAGCTAAGCTACTCCTCACATGAATTTTTTTTGGGAGCAGCAGATGAGGCTCTTGCAAGCTGAGAAAATGGGAAGAAGATACCATCCTCAAATTATTCGATTTGCATTGTCGCTGCATGGCAAGTCACCTGCTGCTTATAAAGAGCTGAGGGATAGTGGTGCTTTGATTCTTCCTAGTGAACGGGTGCTTAGAGATTATAAGAATTATTTCAAGCCAAAAGCTGGGATAAACAAAGAAAATATTGAATGTCTTTGTGAAAAAGCATCTTCCTTTTCCGGTGTCCAACGATATGTGGCTCTCGTCATGGATGAGATGAAAATTCAGTCAAATCTTGTTTTTGACAAGTGTTCTGGTGATTTGATTGGTTTTATTGATCTTGGGGACCCAATGACTAACTATGCCAACCTTACTGAAGACGATGCTATGGCATCTCATGCCTTGGCATTTCTTGTAAGAGGATTGTGCACTGACCTCAAACATGTCATTGCATATTTTTTTACAGGAAATGTCACTTCTTACCAGTTATTGTCAATGTTCTGGAAAGTTGTCTCCATTCTCGAGGTACCATTAAATCTTTGGGTCTGTGCTGCTGTAAATGACGGGGCCTCTCCAAACCGCAAGTTTTTCCGTCGTCATACCAAATTGGCAGTCGACTTGAAGTGTGATATTGTATATAAGGCACCTAACCTTTTTGCAATGTCACGCTTCATTTATTTCTTTGCAGATTCTCCTCATTTGATGAAGACAGCCAGTAATTGCCTGTATAATTCTGGATCAGGTTCCTGTAGTCGCTTCATGTGGAATGATGGGAAATATCTTCTTTTCAAGCACACAGCAGATCTTTTTTACAGTGACCAAGAATTTGGTTTGCATACTTTGCCAAAGCTGACCATGGACCACATCGTGCTTACCTCCTACAGCAAGATGAAGGTGAAGCTGGCAACCCAAGTCCAAAGTCGGTCTGTGGCTATATCCTTGGAGGAAAGTGGTAATGAAGAGATCCTGGGAACTGCGAAGTTCTGTATGATGATGAATGATTTCTTTGACTGCACAAATGTGAGGTCACGGACTGAACATGTCAGGAAAAGAAATCAGTTC
Source organism: Paragorgia papillata (assembly GCA_035771165.1). Classification (NCBI taxonomy): domain Eukaryota; kingdom Metazoa; phylum Cnidaria; class Anthozoa; order Scleralcyonacea; family Coralliidae; genus Paragorgia; species Paragorgia papillata. The sequence goes on from JAWNZC010000406.1 coordinate 626,477, forward strand.
ATCAAACCATACACAGCCCAAGATGATGAAAGATTTACCTGGCTGAAAGATGTCTTCTTACAGTACCTGGAGAACTGGAGGAAGAGTACACTTGCACGCCCAGGAGATTACTCTCTTGAAGCCAGAGGGAAAATGTTCCTGTCCATCCAAACGTATGAAGGCTTGAAGATATCTGTGTATGCTCATATCGAGGCAATCCAGTTTCTTCTTGGTGAGGGGTTCGAGTATGTTCTGAGTGAGCGATTTATGCAGGATGTACTTGAAGATTACTTTGGACACCAAAGGGCCAAAGGTGGACGGTCAGACAACCCAACAGCTCAGCAATTTGGTTACAACGATTTAACAATTGCAGCCCAAAGAGATATTGCACCAGTTGTGAGAGGTAATGTTGGAGGCCGATACGAGAAACAGAAATGGTATAAAGTCAGTGATGAACCGGTGAGAAAGCGGAAGAAATAGTTGACCTGCAGATCTAGAACTTAACTTGTTCAAACACTTTTTAGATTACTCTAATTTTCTTATTCATTACTACAATCCTGGTCAATTTTCTTGAGAGAAAACATGTATCTAAATCTTTGATGCAACTTCTGTTTTTCATAAACTGTGTTTGGACCCAATTCCTTATAGAAAGGTATACAGATACATAGTATACAGTACATGTATACTGTACCATGTTCCTATAATTCAATGTTGTATGACCCTTTTGGGAGACTTCTTATGCAACATAAAATTAAAGTGGGGAAACATCAGTTTATTCAAAAATATTGAAAATGTGGGATTTGTTACATGTACTTATGTAACCTCTCTCTTCCACAGAGGCTTCTTGAGTTCTTCAATATATAGGGATTTAATATTGCAGGGGTTTATAGACTATAGAATAGAGCATAGAGTAAGCGGTATCTAGAGGGTAATGGGCAGTTTTCCTCATTTCCCCCCATTTCGTGCTCTACCGCATTACACAATTTCCATAAATTCGTTACTCTGTATTCTACAGTCAATAAACCCCTGCAGTATCAAACCCCTGCAATATTAAACCCCTGCAATATTAAACCCCTATATATTGAAGAGCTCAAAAAAGCTCAAGAAGCCTCTGCGGAGGAGAGAGTTACTTAACAGTATTTAATTAACCAATGTCCAGGATTGTAGTTATTATCTATTTTCCCCCCAATAATTTCTTCTTGTTTTGATAGTCTTTTTTAAATTTACTGTAGCTAATTAGTCAGATCCTCAATGGTAGTAAGTGTGAGACAATTTAAGTTACCACAAATTTTAACATTTGTTACAAAACCTTGGCAAAGGTTTGAATCCTTGGTTCTAGGGACTTCTCTCTTTCCAACTATTTTTTTGGTTATAAAACTAATTTACATGTAACTTGCATTTTCCTCAATTTTAAAAACGTTTAAATTCAAAAAAAATTATTTCCAGTTACATTTTATGCCACAAAACAAACAGGCAACAGTTAATGTAGAAATTGTTGTAAAGATGTTCCATCTGTTTCCGGAAAAATTTCTAAGTTCTTCAAGGTGGGAAGCAAGTGTAGTGCACAAATCACCTTGTTTACTGTAATCAAGCTTGTAACCTTGTATGCTCAGCCCAACACTTGGTGAGGTGTTCTACATGTAACTTAAACTATTAGATTTGATATTTGTAAGTAAGTAAGTCATTAAGTACCCTAAGTAACTAAAAGTAATTTTAAAAAAATGGGTTGTGGCATGGGACCAGTCACATGACTGCAGCCCATGAAAGGAGAAATGGACAACTCCTTCCCTCCATTGTCTGAGGTCACACCTTAGGCAAGTGTGAGTAACCTGTAAGCCTCCCTTCCAGGGTTACGGAATTGGTTTTCTAGGCATCAAGTTGGGCAGCTTGTGATGCTTCAAAGTGGTACAATGTAACTAGTGAGTATCTTCGGAGATATGATAAATCAACAATGCAAATGACATTGGGGAAGATCTAGCCATCAGTTTGAAGAGATCTATTGTAACCAGTTCCTGTTTGAACTTGAAGGTGGTGGTCTTGTGGATGTACAGTTGGTGATTCAAGTTCTTCCTGATGGCAGAATATTGTAATCAACACTGCAAGTGATGTTAAGAATGAGAGATGCAGCCACAAATTTCAAGACATCCAAAGCAAAGATTTTACACACAATTTTGTGCACCGGTTTCTTTTTAGGAACCACAAATAGCTCGACAGGGTACAAACGAAATACTTGAATCTGTCTGTTGTGTATATTTATTTTTGTGTCACGTATCATGTCATGTTTCATGTGTATTTTAAAATTCTGAAATGCACTTAAATTTCTATTTTATAATTATTTTTGGAAAAGAACATCAAGAATTGTGATATATACAACGATAGAATAGACCATAAAATCTTGGTTTGTCACTGTTAATGATACAATATTTTCTTGTTAAAACTGTCCTCAAAATACAAGGAGTAGTAGTGTTTCAGAGACTACATGCAGTAAATCAAAAATTTCTGGAGGAGCATGCCCCAGCCTGGAAAGTACTAGAATAAAGTAACTTAGATTCAACCTAAGACAGCGAATTGTGAAGTGCAGTAAGTACAATTAAAATACATGTATTAACAACATTTTAAGCTTTAATTTTATATTTATTAACAACATTTCCCAAGTACAAATTTTATGTGGTCTGATTGATTGGCCACGAACAACATGTTATCTCACTCAGTGACTTACTGTAGCTATGGGAGATTCTAAAGCAGAAAGTCATAATGTTCAATTGTTTTCTCAAAATCTAGTCAAGTGATCTAAAAGTGAAAACCCACATACACATTTATACAAATTTGGAACGTGTCGCCCTAATATAAACAATTTAAAATACGAACCTTTTTGAGCCTGATATTTGAATAATAGTTTGTTTTAATTGCATGGTGGCAAAGTATCAAACAAGAACAATATCATGTGTATTTTAAAATTCTGAAATGCACTTAAATTTCTATTTTATAATTATTTTTGGAAAAGAACATCAAGAATTGTGATATATACAACGATAGAATAGACCATAAAATCTTGGTTTGTCACTGTTAATGATACAATATTTTCTTGTTAAAACTGTCCTCAAAATACAAGGAATAGTAGTGTTTCAGAGACTACATGCAGTAAATCAAAAATTTCTGGAGGAGCATGCCCCAGCCTGGAAAGTACTAGAATAAAGTAACTTAGATTCAACCTAAGACAGCGAATTGTGAAGTGCAGTAAGTACAATTAAAATACATGTATTAACAACATTTTAAGCTTTAATTTTATATTTATTAACAACATTTCCCAAGTACAAATTTTATGTGGTCTGATTGATTGGCCACGAACAACATGTTATCTCACTCAGTGACTTACTGTAGCTATGGGAGATTCTAAAGCAGAAAGTCATAATGTTCAATTGTTTTCTCAAAATCTAGTCAAGTGATCTAAAAGTGAAAACCCACATACACATTTATACAAATTTGGAACGTGTCGCCCTAATATAAACAATTTAAAATACGAACCTTTTTGAGCCTGATATTTGAATAATAGTTTGTTTTAATTGCATGGTGGCAAAGTATCAAACAAGAACAATATCAAAATTCGGTTAAGCTTATATATTTTTCATGTCACCAGTAAGATCAAAACAGCTACAGTATGACTTCAAATGATGTGGGTAAAGAAAAATATACAAACTCTTCCAATTGTATTTTGGAATAATTGCCATCAAACGTGTGTTCGTAAGTTCGTTAATACAATAATACGGGAATTATAGCAGTTTCAGCAACAGAAATATTCAAGTAAATACAAATCACCAACAAACCACTTGGCACTTGCGAGCATCATCGCGCCTTCACTCCAGACTTCACTTCAAACGACGATTAAAAACCGTGTTTGTCTTCTACAACGATTGTACCTTCTTCAACATGTTGCCAAAGGGCAGGTTAAAAGCCCATATCATGTTTCCTGTCAACACATTAGCTTCTAGCGACGGGAAAACCTCTCGTTTCTATCAAGTGCTGTGAATTCCTTATGTATCACCTTTCAATGTTTGCGAAGCGATGAACTCTCCGCATCACGTGATTTTTTCCCCTTTGATCCCCGACATCATTTGCCGCCCCCTTTGAAGATTGCCGGCTAGCCTAACCAGTCTCCGCTTCTATTAACTGTGGTGTGGTCAAGTACAGCGACTCCGACAACATGTGCTTCAGCCTAGCCTTCGCCAGTATTTTACAGCAAGACAAGCTCTTATGGCCTTCTAAGCAAGGTCTACTATAGTTTACTTTCTATATATATTGATGGTTGTCGGGTTTTGCCACACGAGCGACATAAAGGCTGGAACACCTGAAGCGTGTCAAATATTTCTGAGGTATTTTTCTTATTTTTCTAATCTTCTTTCCTTTCTTCTTGTTAAGAACTACAATCCTGGACAAAAGTGCTTGGGACACTATGCGAAAATCGGCAAAGTGGCCCAACAATTTTGTCCAGGATTACAAATTGTTTGTGGGGTATAGAAGGTTTGGTAAATATGCAAATTAAATAGAGCTCTCGTGCGGGTGGTACCGGTGCGGGTGGGAACTCTGCAGAGACTCTGCTCCAGTGATCCCTTCCCCATTGAGGGGGTAAGGGGGAGCAGAGATGGGGGCTCTTTTATTAAACTGTATATATTTTGCAATGTTACAAAGTTAAAAAGCTGTGTTTTATTGAAAAATCATAAACTCGTCATTTTCAGACAATCCTGGACAAAAGTGCTTGGGACACTATGCGAAAATCGGCAAAATCGGCAAATTGGCCCAACAATTTTGTCCAGGATTGTAGAATACCTTGTCGGAACAACTTGCCAGTTGTTTGTGAAATGATTTCCTCGACCACGTTCCGCGGGTTGATCACAACTATGTTATTCCCGTGAGGTTTATCGATCACCAGTCAAGGTTTGCCAGTCGAGATTTCGCCAGTTGTTTGTGAAATGACTTCCTTGACCAGATGGTTCGAGGGATGATCACAAATGTTTTTCACGCAAGGTTCATCGATTATACCGGCAAGGTTTTGCCAGGGCGATCGCGAGATTTCGCCAGTTGTTTGTGATATGACTTCCTTGACCAGCCGATGGTTCGAGGGATGATCACAAATGTTTTTCACGCAAGGTTCATCGATTATACTGGCAAGGTTTTGCCAGGGCGATCGCGAGATTTCGCCAGTTGTTTGCGAGGTGACTTCTTTGACCAGCCGATGGTTCAAGGGATGATCACAAATGTTTTTCACGCGAGGTTAATCGATCACCAGTCAAGGTTTGCCAGGGTGAGATTTCGCCAGTTGTTTGTGATATGACTTCCTTGACTAGACGGTTCGAGGGATGATCACAAATGTTTTTCACGCAAGGTTCATCAATTATACTGGCAAGGTTTTGCCAGGGCGATCGCGAGATTTCGCCATACAGTTGTTTGCGAGATGACTTCTTTGACCAGCCGATGGTTCGAGGGATGATCACAAAAGATTACCGGCAAGGTTTTGCCAGGACGAGATTTCGCCAGTTGTTTGTGAAATGACTTCCTTGACCAGATGGTTCGAGGGATGACAAATGTTGTTCCCGAGAGGTTTCTCGATTACCGGCCAGGTTTTGCCAGGGCGAGATTTTCCCAGTTGTTTGTGAAATGACTTCCTTGACCAGATGGGTCGAGGGATGATCACAAATGCATGTTATTCCCGTGAGGTTCATCGATTACCCGGCAAGATCTTGCCAGGGCGAGGTTTCGCCAGATGTTGGTGACAGGACTTCCTCCGTTCCTCGACCAGATGTTTCGAGGGATGATCACATATATGTTACTCCAGCTGAGATGTCTCGATTACCAGTCAAGGTTTTTCAGGGTGAGATTTTGCCAGTGTTTGTGGAACGACTCCCTCGGCCTGGTGGCTCAAGCCAAGGGATGAGCACAAATACGTTGTTCACGTGAGGATTATGCCTTTATGGATTACCGGGAAAGGCGTTGCCAGGGAGAGGAGTCTCCAATTGCTGGTTTGTGATACAACTTTCTCGTCTATATGACTCGAAGGGTGCGGGTGTGGGTTGTCGATTACTGCATGGGCAAGAATTCACCAGGGCGCGCTTTCACCAGGTTTTTTTTTTTCATGTATGTAATTCAGAGTTGTATTCTGAAATATGGGTGCTCAAACTGAGTGCTCAAACCAGAGTGCTCAAACTACCACAAGGGTAGTGAGCGGTATATAATATATTTATAATATATATAAGACCAAGCCATGCAAGACCAACATCAATGCCCTCCGGTTAGGAATCGACGCCGCAATCTTGCGATCCTAGTGCAGTGCACTGACCGCTTGGGAATGACCCCGTTGTCGAGCTGGAAACTAATGTGAGTAGAGTTGTAGTTGATCTCTCCTGTGCTTCGAGGGTTTGTCGCCGGGTTCTCCTGGCATTTCGCTCTGTCTGACCACCAGTTGTCATAGGCAATAAAGTCATTAAATCTAAAAACCACTGAGCTACTATTGGCAAGAGCTTAGTAACGCAGCCTCGTAGCGTGGAAGCGCCTGACAGAAAATGTGTCGATTTCTGAAACTGCTGCCGGTTTCTGAATTTTTGTCAATCTGACCCAATGGGGCGATATTTTGCCTTTTCAGATGTTTCAACCGTTCGAGGTTTACAGACTACCCAAATGCCAAATATTTGTATGTTTTTAAATTTGAGTACAGTGTGAAACTTTATTAGATTTGTCTGTTTGTGATACGTTTTATGGCATTATTTATCCGCCATGTCGTCTCAAAATGTAAGTCAACAACTTGGTTATCGCCATTTCCGTCAAATCAAATGTCTGATTCAGTACTCAGTACGTAAATTAGGTAAATATCATAGCATCAATTCTCCAATTTCACTGAATATTTTATCGTTCGTTACATTTCAGAGAGTTTCCTTTACAATCGTCATGTGTATACAATCATAACAAACACCGTTCCGCCATATTAAAAACATTTTCTGCCAGGCGCTTCCTCTCCCTGCGCGTTCTGTCATAAGCGCCTGGGTACGAGGCTGTTAGTAACGATTTCTGTATATAATGGTGGTAATGCCAATCTCGTACCCAGCGCCTGCGATCCTTTTGGCTACTACCAAGAATCAGAGGCTCTGGTAAACTCCGATGAAACTCGTCATCTGATTGGTTAGTTTAAAAACAGTAAAATTTCAAATAGTGTGCACGTTGCTAATTTAATCGATTTCTCGACGTTCTGTAACACATAATTATACACGACAGACCCAAAATATAATTGAACACATGAAATAATTCAAAACAGCAAAAATCCCGACAATTTATAAGTTAAAACTATTATTATTGTCGCTTCGTCGCCAAACAAACATCCATCGTCTGACACGTCTGGTAATTCTTCGCAGTTTCGTCTCAGAACTTTAAAATTGTATTAGAGAATACAAGGTCGATGTAGTTTAGCCAAAATTCCTGGCAAAAAGTACAATTTCTTACCTAAGCGGCTGAGCCGATTACTGCCGAGTGCTGACGGTGACGCGGACATTTAAAACACACTCGTCAAATCGTCTGGTTGACGATTTTGAGAAAAGCGAAGAAAGGCCATTTGTATCAATTGTATTGTCGAGAGCTTTGTGAAACATGTTGGGCCTTTTTTATCGGTAAACAAATATTTTTCCTGGTCTTCGCACAAGCGAACGATCGTCGATGATTGTTACAAATTATAGGGAACTGGGAACCAGAGGACTGGGAACAAAAACCTAATTTTTGGGTCTTTTTCATCGGAGTTTCCCAGAGCCTCCGTTCCTTGGTAATGACCAAAAGGATCGCAGGCTCTGGGTACGAGATTGTGGTAATGCCAGAAGAAGAATTGGACATATTACAAATAAGTTTGGCATTCCACTCGATTAAACTGCACGTTATAAGGATTCCCTACATTCTATCCTGACCAGCGCGCTCGGACTTCTTTACTAGACAGTGTCTTCTACATATTCCTGTCTTCCATTGCCCTCACCACATGTTATTTGTCCATGCTTTTCTCGTCGCAGACTTGCTGCACGCTTGCTTTGTTTGCCTTGCGTTGGTTCATACAGTACTAGTTAATGCAGAACTTCTTCCTTCCTTCCCCAGCAGTGTCTCACGAATAGTATAATCTTCACATTTTAATCGTCCCTGTCAACGGTGGTAGGTCCCCGTACATTATACTATTTGGTAGGTGCATGTACTGTATGTTGTTTCCAGGAGACGTTCTGTACGGTACATATATAGAGATAGACGTAGAGGTAGAGGTAGAGGTAGAGGTAGAGGTAGAGGTAGAGGTAGAGGTAGAGGTAGAGAGAGAGGGAGAGGGAGAGGGAGAGGGAGAGGGAGAGAGATAGAGAGAGAGAGACAGACAGACAGACAGAACATTTATTTAAACTCGGACTTTCATCAATATATACATAAATTACTTTTCGTGAAAGCCGAGAACTATTTAAAAATATATTTATATATTTTTTGTTATTTTGAAATAATATAAGATAACTTATTTAAAACACTATTGTGGGAAACTGAAGGCTGAGAGAGTTTTCTTAAATGATTTTAAGCTTGTTGCTGATCTTGCTTCTGTGGGTAAACCATTCCACAGTTTTCCTCCGCTTAGTGCAAAACTGTTTTTTGGTAGTTTGTTTTTGGCCTTGGTAAGGCAATTTTCATCATATGAGGACAAGTTTATGTTGATCCCTCATTTCTTGTAGTGTTTTCCAACCTAGTTCCTCTCTAATGACATAAGATCGGACGTCATAACCTTGTTGTGTAATAACGCGGCCAGCACGGTTTTTTAATTTTTGCAGTCTAGTTGCTTGTGATGCCATCAAATTATCCCAAACAACATCACAATAATCGAATAAAGGGTGAATTAAAGAATTGTAAATTGCAAGAGCCACCTCTTTAGAAACAAGCGGACGTGCTTGTTTAGGCCTGCAATTGCTTGCGAAATTTTTTTTGACACATAATCTATGTGTTCATCCCAGGAGAGTCTTTCATCGATATGCACACCTAGGCATTTATTGCTTTTAACACTGTTTAGTGCATGACCGTCGATGTTAATTTGCAAAGTGTTTCGGGTTTTATTTAGGTTATCGTCCAATCCTATGAACATATGTTCAGTTTTTGTGGCGTTAAGACTTAATTTGTTTGCTAGTAACCACTGTTTTATATTGCTCAGGTCTTTGTTAGTTGACCTTTTTTAGTGATCTGCCACTTATAGTAAATGATGCACAGTTTGGCAGGTTGTTTATATAAATTAAAAAGAGCAGTGGCCCGAGAATCGAGCCTTGCGGTACTCCGCACTTTATTCTCTTAAGAGATGAGAAGTGCCCATTTATAAAACAACATTGTGTACGATCCGTAAGGTAGGATTCAAACCATTTTAGCGTTTGGGTCGATAGGCCGTATAGACGGAGCTTTTGTATAAGAATAGAGTGATCAACTGTATCAAATGCCTTCGATAGATCAAGAAACACCACAGAATTAATTTCACCATTGTCCATGTTTGATAGCCATTCCATTGTGGCATCGATTAAAGATGTCGCAGTGGAATGAGAGCTCCTAAACCCTGATTGATGTTTTGATAGTAGATTGTTTGTCTGCAAGTAGCTGTATAGCTGGTTGTAAATAATTCTTTCGAACACTTTCGCAATAGGCGATATGACAGAAATTGGTCTATAATTATTCATGTTATCTTTTAACTCAGACTTGTAAATTGGAGTTACTTTTGCCATTTTCCAGTCAACAGGGAAAACCCCTGAACTTATAGATTTATTAAAAATATAACAGAGCGACACTGCTATTACCCGAGTGGCCTCAGTGGGGATCTTATCAAGGCCTGTCGCTTTGTCTAATTAAGCAGCAGTTGAACATCTGCTACGGAGATTTGGTTTAAGGTAAATGTGCTCTTTGTTGGTATAATGTATTCATCGAATCTTTTGGAGGAGGCTGGTAATTCAGCGGCTAAGCTTGGACCAATTTCAGTAAAATGCTCGTTAAACAACTAAGCTATGTCAGCTGGATTAGTGTAGGTACCTGACTTAGTAGTTACAGTCTGAATATTATGCTCTGCTTTGCCATTTCGTGACATAACTTCATTTATTGTTTTCCAAATTTCCTTTGGTTGACCTGCTAATTCTTTAAAACGGTTGAGGAAATATGTCGATTTTGTTTTTTTAATTGCATTATTTAGCATATTTTTTGCATTTTTATAATCCGCCCATTTTTAATCATTTGTTGTTTAATTTCTGAGTTTAACCATGGCGATTTTTTATTTCTTATTCTTCTCGTTTTAATTGGTGCATGTTTATCAACCACTGCGAGAAACATATTTTTCCAAGCTTGCCACAAATCGTTTCTCTCTGACGAAGGGCCTCGCTCAAACCTACGTTCTCTGTTTCGGCAGTATATTTACTACTTATTCACCGAGCGTGAGGTCTGTACTAGTGAAATATCGGACCGACGTTTTTGGTGCAGGAAACGGAGGTCCGATATTTCAGTAGGACAGACCAAACAAGCGAGGTCAATAAGTAGTTTATTATATGACTACAAGTGTTGTAAACGTTCTGTAAAAACTTGACAAAGTGTTAGGCTCGTATTTGCCACCATCTTACTTACGGACTATCATCATCATCATCATCATCTCGTTTGTCCCCTCAAGGGTGGTCAGGTCGTCTCGACACCTCTCTCCACTCTATTCTGTCATCGACTTTGTCCAGATCCACCACTCTCCCGTCATCCCGAACACAATCCATCCATCGCTTTCTCGGTCGTCCTCTCTTCCTTGTTCATGGTTCCCTGCGCTCCGCTGCCCATCTAACGAACTCCATCTCCTCCATTCTCTTTACGTATCCGTACCATCTCAGCCTGCTTTCTCGTATCTTCTCTCTTAGTTCCGCCACCTTCAATTCCAACCTTATGTCTTCGTTTCTCATTCTCTCTCGTCTTGTTACTCCTCTAATGGCTCGTAGACATCTCATCTCCACTACTTCCAGTTTCTTCACATGTTCTTCCTTCACTGCCCAAGTCCCTGCCCCATATAGAATCACCGGTCTTACCATCGTTTTGTACACTTGCGTCTTCAGTCTCATCGGCATCCGTTTGTCGTATATTATTCCGCTTACATTCCTCCATGTGTTCCCTGTCCATGCAGCCAGTTTCCTGCAGTCCCTGTACCTCTCCATCCAGATCTCCACTCTCATGTAGCCAACTTCCTAGGTATCTGAAGGCTGTTGTTTGCTTCAGTTGCTGTCCATCCACTGCGATCTGCAGTCGTGGCACTGGCTAATCTCTTGAGACTTCTAGTACTTCCGTTTTTGCCTTACTCATCCGCATACCATGTACTGCCAGTTGGTTGTACCACTTCTCTACTGCTTGTTGTAATTCCTCTGCTATGTTGGTTCCCAGTGCGATGTCGTCAGCATAAACGACCTTCTGTCCTCGCTCCATTGGGCATTGCTTACTGATGTAATCCAACAGTATTATGAACAACAGTGGACTTAGAGCTGAGCCCTGATGTAAACCTGCTTTCACTTCAAATGACTTGGTTTTACCAAAGCATGTTCTCACTTGCGTGCTTGGTGTTCTGTACAACGCCATCACCATGGTTATCATTTATTCCGGGGCGTTGTACTGTCGTAGTACTGGTGGAATCATTCCTCTATTAATTTTGTCGTACACCTTCTCTAACTCCAAGAAGCCCCAACAGCTCTCTTGTTGGAATTCCAGCTTTCTCTCCATCATCTGTCTCACAATGAACATAGCGTCTGTCGCCCCCTTTCCCTTTCTAAATCCAAACTGCTCTTCTCCCTTATACGGCTCCACAAACACACTCATCCTGCTGTCTAGTATTCTTTCGATCGAAGCATTTCATCATGTGCGCTAGAAGTTTGATCCCTCTATAGCCGTTGTTTTTGCCATTTTGTATCTTCGTCGTGCCTCGGTTGATGGTTGTAGTTCCAATTATTTTCTAGCCTCACTCTTTTCCTCAATTGCTGTCTGCACTTCTTCCGTCCACCACCACTCTTCTCTATCAGGTTTCTTACCATATCTGGCTCTTCCACACATTCGTTCCGCTGTCTTCACCACCGCGTCCTTAAATCTCTTCCGCTCTACCTCTACTGCCCCTACATCCTCTGCTCTCGGTTGTTGTTCTAGCACTTCTCGTCGAAATCTTTCTACTACTGCTCCGTTCAGCTTTCCGCTTCGTATCTTCGTTTCTGTCGAGCATAGTTCCTTCCTACCAAACCTCTCTAATCTCAGTGTTGCCACCACTGGTTTATGCTGCGGTGCCATTGTCTCACTCGGTATCACTTTGGTATCCATCACATACTTCCACTGGGCTTTTCTTACAATGATCATGTCTATCTGCGTCTTACTTCTACCGCTATAGTAGGTGTACAGCTGGCTATCTCTCTTCTCAAACCATTTGTTTGCTATCATCCAGCCATTGCGACTGCACATCTCTAGCAGATTTTTCCCTTCAGCATTGCGGTTGTCTCTGCCATAGCGTCCGATGCATTCTTCTAGGCCTTCCCTGTCCGATCATGTGTGTGCATTCATGTCGCCCAGTACCATAAGAAGCTCTCCGTCACTTGCCTTGTCAGTTAGGGTCTGAAGCTCATCTCTGAACGGTTGCTTCACCTCGTCCTCGAGACCTGACTGAGGTGCATATGCTGCCACCACAAACACCATCACGTTCTTCAATTGCACTCTTACTGCCATCAATCTATCGTTCACTCTGATCACTTCTATCACCGTCTTTTTTATATCACCACACAATACAACGCCTACTCCATTTCTCTTTTCATTTCCTCCTGTGTAGTAGATCTTACAGTCCATCCCCAAGTCTCGGGGTCTCTGACCAGTCCATCTTATCTCCTGCAAAACTCAGTACGTCTATCTTCCTCTTCACCATCATCATCTCCGCCACTTCCATTCCCTTTCCTGTTAGTGTAGATACGTTTACAGTCGCCACTCTCAAATTGTTGTTGTTGTTCGTGGGTCCTTTTGCTTAACCTCCTACTTTCGCTTTTTGGGCTATCCCGCCTTACCCTAGGCGAGAAATAGGAGTGAGTCAGCCTGGCAGCCTATTGATTCGGGACTGCCGAACTTTATGGCGGGCACACGCTCAGGAATAGAGCTGAATAGCTCTCCCACCGTTAGGAACTGTCCCTGGCGGAACACCCGCGTAGACTCCAATCGGTGCTCCTTATAACCGGTATACTACAGTTCCCCCCAAAAGACTTCTCTGTTAGTGTCGAGATATCACCTTGCACTTGATAGTACTTGCCGACTAGCGAGGCCTGTCGCGTACCGCAGTGTAACCGTTTCCGACCACAGGTGGAGATGCTGCTGTTGTTCCGGAGGGAGTCGTCCACCAGCATCCCCTACAAGCCCACCTGCTGCCATAGGCTCTCCTTTTCTGTTGGGGTGGGGACCCTTAGCCTTTGCCTCAATAGGGTTACCGCAAGGCAGCGGGTTTCAACTATGCAGGGCAGGGGCGTCAATCCCTGAGGTAATACATACCCGTATGTTTTCCCATTTTTAAAGTACTTTTAAAGTATTTTTAAAGTTTAGCTAGAATCCTGAACTTTCTACCCCAAACAGCATTTTTCAATTGCTTTTTTTTTGACAGATCGCTCAAGGTTGTACGTTACGTAGTTGAATAAAAAACATTTGAAATTCTATAATATTTGTTATATCGAACATTTTAAAAAGTTTCACATACATCAAATGAAGGCTTAACACTATACATCAAATGAAAGCTTAACACAATTATAACAACATACCTGCACGATATATTTCAACAATGAGCAGTTCTGAAATTATTATCCTTCTTGTTGCATGTACATGTATACTGACTTGACATTCATTTTGTTTATAAAATTCTCTCAGCGGTCTGGAACGGCAGATTACAGACCGCTCAGGAACCAATCAAATTGCTGGATTTCACGTTCCAGACCGCTCGCGGAAATAGCCGTATAATAAATATACATATACAGTAGCATATTGGTGTATATGCCATTCAACTTGCTTTCGTTCGAGTCCTGTCCTGCAGCATGCAACTTACAACATGCAATCGAGTGAAATCCCTTGGTTTTACTTTTGGTGGCTTCTAATTGTCAACCAACGCACAACAGACGTAGATAACTTACTGTAGTCCTAGTGCCCTCTTATTTTTGTATCTACTGCGCATGCGCGAGTAGATACATTGCTGTCGCGCTGTTAAGTTAAGTTAAGTTAAGTTAAGTTAAGTTAAGTTAAGTTAAGTAGTTAAGTTAAGTTAAGTAAAGTTAGTTAAGTTAAGTTAACAAAAGAATGCCTTCGGAGCCAATCAAAACATAGAATAAAACGATTGACTCACGACAGACCACCGAAGCCAAAATAACTACTGTACACCAAGTATTTCATAAGTCATTGTTGACAGCGTGGTCGCATGGAGCGAGATATTTGACAAGGAACGGGATATTCAACAAGAGAAAGTTTTTACAAATTTAGTAAGTATTTTAAGTATGAATCGTAGGCAATTCTTAATTGTGATGTACTAGACGTTGTTGGAATAATGATAAAAGTTTTTGAAAGCAAATTAATCGGGTCGTTGCGTGGACGATTTCATATTCAGACGAAGCAATTTATAATATGGCCAACATGTCTGATCGAGCTTCGTAAACTAGCTGACAAGACTGTGCGTTGCTTAACAGAAATGGATGACCTTCTTCTAAGAAAACAAAGTTAGCTTCATGGTCAAGCAACAATGCCCAAAACCTACGGTAGTCCACGAGCGAAATATGCTATGAAATAGCATATTGTCGATGTAGATGACAAATAGTCAAATTATGTTGAGAGATTGAACTGGCAAGTCTATATACAGTATTAATGGAGTAAAATTGTATACTGCAGTTGTCAATGTCATGCAAAATATGTGTTATATGAATGTGCAGACATTTATTGTACCTTTTACTGCATGTATGCATATGTCTTGAAGAACAATTAATGTATGGTTGCTCTTATAATTATGATGACATAATTTGCTGGACATCTTTTTCATTCACTATTAAATTTTACAGCAGTAATACTAGAGATGCTTGTTATCTCAAGCGATTTTCTTTACTTTCTAACTAGATTGCATTATTGTTTGATAAATTGTTGTAACGAAAATATTTAAATACTGTATTAGTCAATTAAGTAAAAATTTTGCGAGCTGTTGGTTATGATAATTTGATTGGCCTACTTAAAGCTTTACTACCATACTATATGACTATAGCTTTTATTACCATACAATGTTGTTACAACTATACGATTCCATCAATTTTGTCAAGAATCTTGTTCAGCTATGAATACAAGATTGCTACATGTACACAGTTGCATCATTGTTTTTTTACCATAGTACAGTAGCTATAGCCATTAAACGCAGTAGATACATGCACGCCTGGGCGTGCCTATTTTAATAGACTGTAGTACTGCAGCTAGCAAGTTATAAATCTTCCAGGTCATATTTCTACCTCTATATTGCTGGCGTTCAATTTCTCTTCATTGGTTAACTAACATCAGTAGAAACTAATGTGTTTTTCAGGACTATTTCAAAAAACGAAGCATAACCATCGTTTCTGTGTGAAAACAAAGGCAAAACAAATCTTTCACTCCTCGTCACCTCCATGTTGTTTTACTGCAGGCTGCGCGAGCACTGGTACTCAATTTCCTACTTGTTATCTATCATCAGTATAAATTTACAAGTTTCTATCACAAATCCTTGAATTTCATTGGCTATCGCAGGAGTTACTATCCGCTGGGGTCCAAAACACCAGAATAAAAGTCTTCATATATTTGAATGTATGTACAATTTCAATTCCAAAGTAGGATGTTTTTACTCTTTTTTTGAAATTATTTACTGTGGCTTGCTAACATCGTCTGTGAATAAACAGAATCACCACTGTTAAAATGAAAGCAGTTGTTTAAAAGTTTTTGTTTCAACGTTGTTTTTTTATCAACCTCTGATCAAATTATACTCAGTCTCGGTGACTATCGGTGAATATTTTTTAACAGTGGTGATTCTGTTTATTCACAGACGATGTTAGCAAGCACAGTCTTTGTCAGTAAATAATTTCAAAAAAAGAATAAACAACATCCTACTTTGGAACTGAAATTGTACATACATTCAAATATATGCTTTTTTAGCATATCTGGTGTTTTGACTTCTGTGTTACGGCTTTTTTGCACTTAATTCATGTTCAATATGTTCTTCACTCATGACGAAGTTTCCGAAAACATCGCTACGACCAAAACCTAGCCAAAACATACAAAATATACTTCCTTACCTTTATAAAGTTTTGTTTTTACGATATTTGATATGTACAACATCTCAGTGATAAATGTTTTCAGTATTATGCTTTTTGTTTGTCTCAAAAACTACAGACCCCATTTTGAAAAAAAAAATCAACAGTTCAATGAATCAACAAATTCTAAAATCTCATACTTCAAAATGACAACTCCGAGGGGGAGACTGAAACGAGTAAAGTCAGTGCAGTCTTGAATAAGTACCAGTCTCTTTTCCAAAACTACTTTTGAAGAACAATTTCTTGTGATGCAATAGTCACCGCACTAGAGCGGACAAATCAGAAAGCTGGAAAGCCTCTTTTCCACTATGAAATTATACTAATCACCGATAGTCACCTCGACTTCGGTGACTAATTGTTAAATAGAAACCTCTGGCGATAAGCCAATGAAAAGCTTTCTTTTAACGAAATTAACAATCACAAAATGAGTAGTATGTCACGAGCAAAAGCAACAATGGTGCCGAAATTCATAATGAGTGAGCAAATGACAGAAGAAATTGAACATTTAGGCGAAGAAATAAGTTCTACAGAAAACAATGGTTAGAATGGAAATTATTAATGGTAAGATCGTTAAATTGTTTATTTGTGTTCGTTTAAAATGATATAACTGCAAACAAAACACATTTAAAAATTACGCTTGCTATTGACAAGATTTCGTGATGTAAACTATACGCTAAATTTATTGCATGTTTCTTTCAACTTCTTGTCGTTTTTACAAATCAGATGAGTGGATATATATTGTTTCAATATTGTACATAAAAAGTAAAACCATGCTAAATTATGCAAGAAAACTTTACTTTTCCATCAGTTACCGTACGGGACCTTTTTTGGCAGTTAAAAAATGTATTAAACGAGCCTCAGAATACGTTATGGTCGAGAATTTATTTATCTTTTGTTGGTAAATTTATACTACAACAATTAGACAACTCGGCTTCGCCTCGTTGAGTATTCGCTCATAGAAAACTCGGGCTCGTTGTCTAACTGTTAATTAGATATCGAGTAGAGTATAGCCAATCAGATTACAGTATTTGTAATAGTATACTAGTAAGTTTCTACTAATATATGATATATCTATGTATGATTCTGACTATTGAACATGGAGCACTTACCTCTTCCTCTTTTATTCATAATATCTTCCACAACTGCATGGAAAGCCATTTCAATGCTGCTGACATCATTAGAAGCAGAGATCTCCAAATGTTTTGTACCTTTTTGATCAGCAAAGTTTTTCACAGTGTCAAAATCCACTTGACGTCGTTGTACCAAGTCAAGTTTATTACCAAGAATCAACATTGTTGCTTTTGGATATAGGGTTTGCACGTGTTCAACCGTTTGAGTAAGGTTAAAGTAAGAGTTACTGCTAGTCACATCGTAAATAATTATGTTTGCATCTGCGGAATATCTGTTTGAAAGTTAAAAATAATACGTTGAGAATTTAATATTATTTTACAACTAAACATTTACATATCCAAAAATATTCAAAGAAATGATCACTCCTGATTAAAACGTCACTAGTAGATTGGGGTGTGGAAACCTTACATGTACATCATGAAGCAGTAATTTTGTCTGATTCCTCACCAGTCTGCACTGGGAGTTTATACTATTTGTTGTTATTTTACTATAATCTGGCATAACTTTTTTTGTCACAGAAATGAGACGACAACAAGTTTTTACAATAAATTATTATAATAAAATTTAATTATGATTTGACGTAGGCGTTGTATTTGAACAGAGATTGAACAAATGCGTTTAAAAACCCTACTATTTTACACATTTTCCTGTATTCTAAAACGTTATGTTTCCCAAACGCAAATTTATATAACAATATTTGCATGCATGGCCACTTTTTTTGTCCCCCTGTACATGTATATATATATATATATATATATATATACTTACCCATATGGGCGTTCTGTTATTGACAAATGTATTTTTTTGCCATCTAGTAAACATTTAAAGAATATAATATCAGTTACCCAGTGTAAATATTAAAGCTGATTAACCTACATGTACATTTCACTGACCACCAAAAACTACAAATTTCTAAAAGAACCTCAATGTATATTTCAGTACTTCACAAGTCCAAAATTCCGTACAACGTTTCCTATCACTAAAATCTTCCTCTAGATACTGTATACCAAAAAATATCAAAATTCTGTAATGGGAAAAAATGTAATCAAAGAAATTTTTTTTGTTTTTGAACAAAATTGGCATAACAAATTATTTTTTTTATAATTTTATAATCTTTCGATTGATTGTTTATGATTGAAGAAAAAGTATACTGTACACAGGAAAAAAGATTGGGAGTCACTGCATGTATACTGTATGCTTATTTTTCAAATGCACAAGGTAATTCAAAACACATTTTGAAGTCATAGCAACTGACTCATTGTTACTAAAAATAAAAACAACACAAGCAACAACACATATTCTCTCTGAATTAGAATTAGTAGAGTTTGTTGTTAATTTTGGAAGTGTGTTGAAAACACTGTGTGATATCTACAGTACTGTACTGAATATGATTTTAGTGCCTCATATTAGAACTGTAAATCAGGTGCTATTTAAAGAGCAGAAATGGTATTTCCATCACTATATCAGTGGAAAATAATTACATTAGCAACTTACAAACCAAAGCAACATGAAGAATTTAATTGAATCAGTTTCACTGACTTTTTACTACTATCCATGAAATGGATGAATTAGTGGAAACAAGAAAGAAGACAGCGAAGGGCAGATGAGACAGCAGAAGAAAGGGAAGTAAGGTGAGCAAAGTGAAGGCAAAGAAACCGAGCACATGCAGCTGTTTGAGATGAAGATTCAGTTTTAATATAGTTGAACACTGTCAGACAATTATAGTATCAGGAACCTTTTCGTGAATCAGATAGCCTGCGTGCTCGCCCTGCGCTCACAATGCGGCGTTGAGATATGAGAGCCTGCAACAAAGCTAGGGGTAAATCAATCAACACCCACTTAATTAATATGCAAATGTTGCAAATCAAACCAATCACATTCTTCCGGAAGTCTGTGTGAAAACCCTCATTCAAAGTGCAATCCGAAGATGCAAATTTCACACTATCAACTATACATGACAGTCAGAGGCGGATCCAGAGGGTTGCTATCGTTGCTCAAGCAACGGTCAGAATTTCCAGATTAATTTATTCAGTCTTTTGGCGAGTATTTTTGCGCACCAACATCTTTAAAATTAACATATTCAGTCAGATATTATAATTTTTAGTGCCTGACGGCCACGTTAATAAAATTCGTATTCTTCAATCACTTAAGGGGCGCTGGGCGATTATTTGCGCGAGAAATGCCGTGAGTTGGGTGTCTATTTTCGCGCGCCCATATTAAATCCGAAACCCGAGAACACCCGAGCCTACCTAATTAAGCCTGTGTAGCGGCCCTCATCTTTGGGTACTGACTTAGTTAGCATCAGCTAAACGTGACTATGCAAATGGCGGGAGCAACGGTTGATGCTAAATTTAGCCTTTTCTGAGCAACAGCAAAGGGATGCTGACCAATCAAATGATCAGACTCAGTATGCTGAGCAACGGTGAGCAACGGTAGAGAAATAAGTCAATCACGTAGCTATATTTTTCGGGTCTCCAGTGATGCTAAGTAGCAGCGTACTCACCGACTATCACTCGTTCAGTGTCGGTGTTCTACTGTTTAATTTTTTCAGTTCGTAATGACTTCGAACAACGCTTAATTACAACGATTGTTTGATGTATTTGATGGGAGTTATTCATCTGCGATAAAATTAGTCCAGTTCCAGACCCACTTTCCCCCCGCGGAGAAAAGAGGGTCCAGTCTTTTTTGCATGCGCATGCGTCAGCTATGTCCAATCAACGGTCACCACGAGGTTCTTCAGGAGGTTGCCAGGTTGCTAAGGTCTGTTTACGTATTCGATTCAGTGCTTCCACTTGGAAGGAAATTTCCTTCCAAAAGGAAATTTTGGCATTTGGAAGGGAAAAAAAAGGAAATAAAATTTGGAAGGAAATTGGAAGGAAATTTGGTCATATGGAAGGAAAATGGAAGGAAATTTTGAAATTCAAACTTTTTCAGTAATTAAAAGTTGATGAAACTGCTTATTTTTTACTTTCGGGTTCAAAAACGTGTATAAATTAAAAACACGAGTCACGAGTAGAAATATATGATCCGCGGGGATGCGTGGGGTTAAATTGGGTTTTAAGCGGAAGACTGCTACACAAATAGCGCAGGCTCAATGTTTGAATTTTTTATTTTCTTTTATTTTTATTTTCCATTAACATATACCATGCATATACCGGTAAATCATGCAAAGAATGATTGACATCATTGACTCAAGTCCAGAATCAACCTCGTCAGAAGATGAGGTTGATGATGGGGCTCCAGTTCCACCTCACTTGCAACTGCAAACCAGTACAAAGCGTGCATTGATAATGACGTTATGTTTCAAACTTTTATCTGACAATTATTCTAGTTTCCAAAGGACTAAAGAGTTTGTAAAATTTTTGTAAACTTCAAGCTTATCTTTATTTATTATATAGTTTGGGAATGTAATTGCGAATTGTTAGTTGATTAGAATTTCACATTTAGAAACTGAAAATGGCCGTTGTCTGGCTCGCGCGCATTGCATCTGCGCTTGTCCTGCCGGACCTCGGAAAGCGTCGGAAATGTTCGGACCACATTCGTATTTTCTCGTTGCGAGCTTTGCCATGCACATGCAATTTCGATCGTCGAGCCACTCGAAACTTCGAAAGCAAACTAGAAGAAGGATTTATAAGAGATTTTGGAGGGAAAACTGGAAGGAAATTTCATACTTTGGGAAGGAAATTTTGCTAAAAAGAAGGATAAAAAAAGGAAATTTTGCTTTAGCCGAGTGGAAGCACTGATTCGATTTCGGATTTCCTAAATTTAGGAGTGGTCGAAATGGTTTGTTACTTGAAACGGCGTCGATGTTCGCGGCGCCCTCGTAGATGAAATATTTTGATCAGTTTTCGGTTCCACGTTTAAGAATAGATTAAAATACGCCATGGAATTATGCAAATAAAATTTTGTGACAAAGTTTGAGCAACTACAGCCGATATCATCAGACACATGGCAAAGAATAAAGATACTATATCTTCTTTCATTTAACAACTGGTTTCAGAAAATCCCTGGAGTATTTTCGGCTACTCTGGTTTGCGAACTGCGAATCATGTGAAAATCTAAAATATTATATAAAATACAAAGGACATATAAAATAAAAAGGTGTTTCATGTTTTATGTTTTGGGACTTGTAAGTGTTGTCGAAGTAGCTTAATTATCTATATTTTTTTTATAAATGATAAAAATATATTCTTGAAATGATGCCGATAAAATAGTAATGTTTCACTTTTGCTCGGTTTCGAACGAGACGAAAACCTATATTTTGTCATCTAAAATCTATGCAGTTACCGTCTATAACCGCTTTTTATGTAATAAATTGTACTATTATAAAATGTGAGTATCGAGAGTCGGTAATTCTCTGTTTGTACACACTGCGCGGTCACTGCTTCCTGCAAAGTACGCAAGAGTCTCAAACATGCATATACCTTCATTTACTCGTATTCAGTTCCGATCATATAGTGTTCTGATCACAAATTGACAATTTTTTCCATCACTGTATATGAATCTTCATGAATGCGTGTAATTTGATCTGTCTGCGTTGACTTCGTTCTCGATCGCAAGTCAAACGTGTAATATGTTTAAAAACACCGTGTAAATCTTTATTAGAGTTATGAAAGAGGTATATATCAGCGTTTCCTAGACAGGTTCACAATTTAGCGGACTGAAGGCCCTGCAGAAACGACGTCTTACCAGAACCGAAACCGGAGCAGAAAAACCTGATCTGACAGATTACACACCTTTAGACAGCCGTTGCAAGTCATCTATTGTCATCTGATAATATCTCCAGATCCTGATTTCGCAAGACAGTTTGGGTTTATCTTTCCTAATCTCGAAAAACAGCAAAGCAGCTGGTGTATAATCGCCGTAATTTACAAATACGACATTCCCCCGTCGAACGCCACATCGCCTATTGCTTTGTTTACAATTTAGTAAATGCTGGACGGATAGTCGCCAAGGGTTTCCCCAGCGGCGTGAACGCATTGATTCATTTGATTGGACATAGATGGCGCATGCGCATGCAAAAAAGACTGGAGTCTTTTCTCCGTGGGGGGAAAGTGGGTCTGGACTACAATAAAATAGGATCTAAATGTTTCTTTGTGTATTAAAGTTCGCGTCGCGATCGCGCGACGGCGACGCCAGTTTACCCACAGCCAGGAATCGCACTACCAAAACAATTTCAATTCAATTTTTTCAATTTCAATTCAATTTATTGTTCAAATTATAATAATTACAAAATTAAAACACTAACCCGCAAATAGCAATAGCTAATCAAGGCGGGAGGTGTTATTAGTAGATCATAAAACCACTACGAGTCTGCAGTAAAGGTTAGCGTATTAAATGCTTATGAATAATATATAATGCTAATCAGCCAGGGCATGTTTAATTATTTCAACTACACAACACAGTTAATGTAATGAGTATGAGTATAGATGGTATCAATGTCTGTCTGATATTTAAATATGTCTCGGTTTAATGTAAGTGTAAATCTTGGTGATTTATGAGAACAGAGTGGTTGATTTGTTTAATACTAAGCTAGCTTTATATATTTCAGTCTGCTTTATAGATCAAAAATAGAAGTACTAGCCAGAGTCTGCAGAGATAATGTATACTGTATGTATTTTTATTATAAACCAGCTACTCCAGCTAGTACAAATTCTGCTTTCTGATTGGCTGAGCTACTCACTGTCTATCGATAATAGACCACTAGTAGCAAGAGTCAATTATTCACAAGTGAAAAACAATGGCAGAAACTTGCAAATTTGTCGAGGTAATACTGTGTCCAACTACTCTGGTTTATGCAGCAATACTAGTTGCCAACAATTAGACAACTTGCCCTCAGTCATTGTTTATGAGCGATAGTCATTAACTCGAGCTCACAGACAACTTGGGCTCATTTAGTTAATTATTAGTATTAATTACTTATACAAAGTGTGTCCTGATTTTGAAATTTTCAATATGTTAATAAAATGCTGTATGGTGTTAATGTGGAATATTATTGAACCCTTTGTTTACCAGGGGTTTTCTTTTGCAAATAGAATTATCTGGTGTTAGCCATCTAAAATCACTGTAATTAAAAACTTGAAAGTTCTGTTGGTAAATAAAGGATTAAGCAATTCTTAGCTGAGTAAAGCGGCTGAGAAAACAAAAAAATGATGTATACTGTACATGTATATGATGACCAAGGAAATGTACATGTACTTAATATTGTGTTATTTGCAATGCTGCAACCAAAAGCACAGGTCTGCACATATTTTTATATACAGTACAAACCTAATCACCCAGCTTGTTAGTGAAGACATTTTCTGTGATTTTTTTTTGTTTGAAGCCATTTTGCAGGCTTTCATTGCAACATCAGTCGAGCAATTTATATTTTTAATTAATGGATAATTGTTATCAATGAATCATACAATAATTTATTGCTCTGGTGAGTCCTAATTTATTGAATACAAAATTAACTGCCTTCAGTTAAGTTAGTTTTACAGAATTACAGTTGCAAACATAAATTAATTTTGAATAAATAATATTAAAGCTTTTTATAGTATAATTATGTTGTATTAAGTTTTATCTTCTAACACCCCTATGTTTAACTGCCAAATTTCTTGATGTGCTGCTTACCCGACACAAGTATTAATTTCAGTATGTGGTGTGGTGTTCAAACTACTATACACTTTGCTGATCAACTATGAACTATGATATAGTGCCCTTCCCGAGCTGGTTCTTTTTACAAATAAAAGTCTGGCGGTAATTTAGTAGTTATTGATTTAGTCGTATAATGATAATTTATAGTATTGCTTCCATACAAGATAGTAATATGTTATATATAAAATTTCCAAAAATATATACAGTACTTTGCAGTTACCAGCTGATCGTTACTCCCTTACTGTGAATCCGTTGTCGAGTTAGAGCTAATATTTTTGGGTTATAATTTTTCTAAGGCTACCCAGAGACCGGCTGGAAAGTTGAAATGTTGTCTTTAAAATTGAAAAAAGAATCCTTCTGCAGTAACTTCAAATCACTCTCAAAATGCGGGAAATGCGTTTTTAGAGGTCCTAATTTTCAAAATTTTCTGGGGGTGTGTTACAGGAGGACCTGCCCACAGGCTATGAATCAGAATGACAACATGTACATTTTCGTACGTACCAAATTTATAGATGTCTTGTATTGACCGTTCCACTGATTCGATTAAATATATCCAGCGTTTGGAAGGAGATTAGTGATACTATTGGTTGATATTTACAGCAGAATATGGGATTACCTGTGACAACAAACAGTAGTTTTAATTCAGTTTACTGATCACAACATTTCTTTCGAAAGTCCCTGTAGTCGGTTGTGGCAAATTCACATGTAACTATTAGCACAAGTTTATAAAGTTTTGAATTTTGTACTGCAGGTTTTCATCAATTATAAAGGCTAAGCATTTCAAAACAAGAAGTACACAAATCGATTTACAATCCCCGACAATCTCAGCATGGTGACAAATATCTATCTCGGACGGCCACACTGCCCACACTTGTGTACACTAGTGTGTCAATATAAACAAGAACGCATTGAATGGGATTGTTTTCATGTTGGATTGGAACTGGGCAATCTGTTACAAAGATGGATATAAGAAGATTTTTTCAGAAAAAAAATCTTCTTAATTCTTATATTCATTATAAGAAGATTTAAGGCAATATAAGAAGATTTTCGACATTCAAACAAAAATTTAATGACGTCACGATATGACATCATTTTAGTGATTTGTATGATATTTGTATGAATTTTTGGGTAATTTTATTGATAATTCATTAATTCTACTATAGTCTATTACTATTTAGTATTTACTATTTACTAAATTAAGTAAATTTACTGATTTTACAATTTTAATCCCTTTTATAAAGCTATAGAAAAATAAAATAATATAAGAAGATTAAGAAGAAATTTGGTCAAAAATAAAATCTTCTTAAAATAATATAAGAAGATATAAGAAGAAATAATATAAGAAGATTTGCCATCCTTGATCTGTTCTGTTACGAACAACAAATATACGGTATAGTGTAACTGGGGTCTTCAATATACAACTTACCCAATTCTATTACTTTGTCGCGTCAAAATATGACCTCGCTCCAGATAATTCTTCTTGGACATTCCCATTTTCACCAGCAAACTGACGAACAATAAACGATTTTCCCACACCAGAATCACCAATGACTCCAATTGAGCACGAAATACGTGTGTCGTGTTCCATGATAATTTAAAATGTTTATTGTGGCAATTATTTTACCCTACAATTTCACATTTACTTTACTGCATGGCTGCGAAGTTCGTTCGTACGGAATTACGTTTAGTATAAATCACAGAATAAATATTGAGCAGAAGGTTTGCAGAAGGCAACACCGCGGAAAAACGTCTGCGCATGCGCGTGATTCGAGCACATTGCACGCGTCAAATTTGTTCTCAAAGATGGCGGTTGAGGAAGTTTACTCGGTTTGTGTGTGAATTTGGGAAAGTTTAAAGCACAATTTTTTGCGATCGGAGGACAAAAAAGGTTTGCATTGATTCTAAAGAGGTAGGTTTGTATTCCAAACCTTTTAGGATTGATATTTAATAACGATTTTCTTCAATATTATACTTTACATATTTACATATATTTACATTTTGAATTTAATAGAATCATTCATCACTTTCAATTCAAGGAAGATACTTCACAAAGGTGACTGTACACAAATTTATTGTCTGGCTTATTCGAGCCTTTATCCAAGCAAGAAGATTTTCCAGATTCTGCTTGGGTGCCATCGAAACAGTTGCTCCAGTGTGTGTTCTTTTATGTTTTACGAAATGTTTTGATACAAACTTTTTGACTATGCAAGCGTTTGCCTTGTGTTTTGTTGGATAACTTTTTTTGCGTAGCATGCATAATTTTTGCGTTGACTATATTTAAGGGTAATGATTTACTCTACAATTTAAGCGTGTGCAAATGCTTAACTCTTTGATAGTTTGCTTAACTCTTGTGTCTTAAGTTCGGTATTCGACAATTTTTCAAGAAATGTTCGCACGCCTCCCGGTCTAAAACGACAATTTTTAATTTAAATTCTGTTTCTTTTTAGATTTTAAATGTTAGCAAACTTTTTATTAATGTCCAAACTACCCGTCTAGTGTATTTTTTTGTTTGTTTCACTTACCTTGAATAATTAAAAGCCATGTTTTTGTTTACGAAGATGGGATTTAAATTCCCCGCCATTTTTTCTAGTACACGCGCATGCGCAAACGTTTTTCCGCGGTGTTGCAGAAGGCCCACTCAGGGGTACGAAGTGTCCTCACTTTCTTAGTGCGCATGTCAGACGCCGCCATGTTGAAAGCAAGTAAACTCCGGTAGAAGTTAGATGGGATGACTCTCTGGGACCTTTTCCGAAGGCTGCGCCAAATGACGTATTGAACCTTACTGCGCATCCCACAAGCTTTGGAAATGGTCGGCACTTAATAACATAGGGTGAGGCTACCCTATCGTTCGTGTGTCCCTCGGAAAGGTCTTCGGAAAATTCTTCGGAAATAATCAAAATGGCGGAATTCAAACCATGAGTGAAAGAAACGCTAATGAAATCAGTTAATCAGTCCGTGATCGGAATGCATCCCAGTGTTTTCAATACAGAATATTTGATGTTGACTTTTGGACAGTCGGTTCTTGGACTTTTATACAGAAAGACTTGCTTGTCAGTATATTTAAAAGTAAAATAGGTGGATTAGAATACCCGTCAGGGGGAGGTATGCTGCAGTCTCTGAGTGTTATATTATATATTACATATTAGATATATAGATATTAGACAGTGGCACAATGATATGAATTTTATCTTCGACTGGTGAAAACAAAGAATATAAAATTCATATCTTCAAACAATTCTATTTTCTTTTTATTTAGCACCATGTGCAGTTTAGTGGTTGATCTTCCTTAGAAATAGTGAAATGTTTTGTAATTTTCGATAGCTTTCCTCATACTGTTGTGCAAACAGTACCGTCGAGAGGGGGGAGGGGTAGGCAGGTTAATTACCCCAGGGCCTGGGGTAATGTCTATGAAGATATATCATATATTATAATAATTATCAAAAACTTACCGCTGGGGCCCAGTAAAACCTTGGTAAAAATATCGGAGGGGGCCCACACGCAAATTATGACCCGGGGCCCATTCTGGCTCTCGACGGCCCTGTCAGCATGAAGTAATGCTTACCTTTGACTAAGAGTAAAACAAATAAAAAAAATAAAAAAAAATAAAATAAAATAAACTTTAAAATACAGAAGAAGTAAAATAAAATATAAAAAATAAAGTTTAAATAAACTATAATTCACATTTTCACACCACCCTGTAATAATATCCTTAACCTTTGTGGCTATAAGTCAGAAGCAATTTGGAAAGACAGGCCAGATGGCAGATGGCCAAACTACATGTATTTATATTAAAATAGACCTTCTAAAATCATTAAAAGTTCATAAACAAAATACAAAATATGATACTAGTTAACACCAGAATGACAAAGGTTGATTGAACATATAGATTGATTGAACATATAATTTGTTTCCATAACAAATTATTTGAAACAAATGTAATATAATAATAATATTAATAATAATAATAATAATAATGTGAAAAATATATATCATATATAATATATAATATATAATAATATGTATAATATATATAATATAAATAATATATATATATATAATATATATAATAATATATAATATAACACTCAGAGACTGCAGCATACCTCCCCCTGACGGGTATTCTAATCCACCTATTTTACTTTTAAATATACTTACAAGCAAGTCTTTCTGTATAAAAGTCCAAGAATCGACTGTCCAAAAGTCAACATCAAATATTCTGTACTGAAAACACTGGGATGCATTCCGATCACGGACTGATTAACTGATTTCATTAGCGTTTCTTTCACTCATGATTTGAATTCCGCCATTTTGATTATTTCCGAAGAATTTTCCGAGGACCTTTCCGAGGGACACACGAACGATAGGGTAGCCTCACCCTATGTTATTAAGTGCCGACCTTTGGAAATGGCTTTGGACCATATATTGAGGATTTTATTAGGGGTGGTCGGAGGGAACGGGGAGGACAGAAAACCCATCGCTTTTCAGGTTAGGGTTAGGGGTCCATCTAGGGGGACCACTGGTTAGGATTAGGGGGGTGTTGGGTTTTGTTTTCATTAAAAACCATACTTTACAAGGCTACATCTTCGGAAAAGGTCCCACAGAGTCATCCCATCTAACCTCTTCCGTAAACTCCAGCGGATCAACAAGGAACAACATGGCGGAAAACGAAGTCGCAGGGGCGGATTTAGGGGTGGTGGATTGGGTGGCTAGCCACCCCCCTCTTTGGTCTAGAAAAAATTATTAAAAGATGCTAAATATAATTATTGCAGGTCTAACAGCTCTAGTTGACCGTGAAGTTGCAGTTTTCATTTGTTTTTTTTTAAACGGTGTTTACATAAATATTTTATACTGTAAGTACATGTAACCCAAAAATACAACCTTTTTTCCATACTGCGGAGTGCTCAAACATGCCCTCAAATGGCTCTCAAATTGCTGGAAATGCCATTTCAGAGACCCAAGAACTCAAAAATTTCCGGGGGAACCCCCTAGAAGGCTCGGCTTCGCCCTAGGACACCCCCCTTTCAACAATCCTAGATCCGCCCCTGAGTCGGGTCACCAAAACGGCTCTAGCAGGAAAAGTTTTTTGACGATTTCCTTTTAACTTTGATATTTTACAAATGAAAGGTAAGTGACCAATTTACTTGAGGTTAGAAGGCATACAAACACGTTTTCGCGTGAAATTTAGCAACTTTTGAGCGATGACCTGCCCGCTCCTCAATGACTGAAGTGCGACAGTCGGGTACGGTATCTCGGTACATATTTCAAATTACAGAGAACTTTATCTACATATTTTTAATTGAGAATTGCACAGTGGGTAAAGCGTGCTCTTGTTTCTACGAATATTTTAAGGATATTATAATATGCGCACGAGGGCTCACACTCACTCCAAATTTGTTACATGTAAATTGATGAAGTATTTTAGTCTGGTTCAGTTCAATTGGTAAAAATACCAATTCCACAGAATTCCATCTTTATGTGTTTGTTTACCTTCTTCTAGTAACGTTCTTACTCCAATTATTTGTCTGTTGTATTAAGTGAATTGTGATTGAAGACATTGAACAAGATTTATTTTTGTCATTAGCCTACATGGCTAAAGTTGATACACTTGACAAGCTGTTGAAATGTTGATTTGATTTTGTTCTTTTCTTGTAATTTTCGTAAATAATTTGTTTGGATTGTGCGTGTATTTGGACATGACAACTTACAGGATGAAAATCAGAAGCTTCCATTAGAAAAGACACAGTTTGATGCCTGAATTGATGGAGACTTTTATAAAACTCACGTGTTTTTGATTCACTTGTTTCACTTTTAAAGTGCCATTAATAGTCGAACTTTATTTGAGTATTGTTGTATTACTGGATTTCAAAAAAGAAAAACTGATAATAAACACCACCTAAAACTATTCAAGTGTATATGTGTTGTCAGTTGTGATTGTGATGATGATATAATATTATTGCAGTACATATTAAAACTATCTGTTTCTAAAAGTCTTAAAACCCACACCTGTATTTGCTAGAGTATCAAAGGCTTGCATAGTGTACTGTACATTTCATTTAAAAGCATTATTTTAAATATGTCAAGTTGATGTGTAGATGATAAATTGCAAAAATGTTGACAGCTGTTAACAGAAACAGCTGTTGGAAATGTGTTCCAAATTCTTAATGTAGATTAATTTAGGTATAAACCATCCACCCTATAATAGAGGATATACTGTACATTTGAGTTGTTGTTGGTATACATTTAAGCATTTGCATTATTTATATACATATTGCAAACCCCATATACCTGACTGTGTTTACCACTGACTACAAAACGTTTTTGCAAACAAGTTACAATGTTAACCAAACCAAATAAGTTTTAAACATTTATTTCATATATACAGTACAAAATAGGTAAAGGTCAGTTCTTTTGACCACTAAATTTTACTGTTACAAGCTCTGTGAAAACAAGGTGCAAAATTAAGAAAATGTATTATTACCAGTTGCCCACCACAGGACAAATAGTAGTAACTGGTCCTTTACTCTTTTACTGGCCAACACCCTATTAATTAAATTAACCAGTAGACCAATTAAACTTAAACCTTTTTTCCTTATTTATTATAAAGACATGAAATTAACACCTTTTTGTTCTTAAACATGAAGTAAGTAGAAAGTCGTTTGTTCAAAATGTTTACACTCAGTATGACTGAAGCTGTTGACGAACATTTGCCACTATTCCTGTGTCAGTGGTCAGTGCTGTGAGGAATCCCCTCTTGATTTTCTACAGTTCATTGTTTCTTAAGATTTCATTTCAAATCTATTCTCAGCTAAAAAAAGGAGAGAAACTATCAGAAAGTTGCACATCGATAATCTAAACCTCCATCTAAGCAACAAATCATGAAATATTTAAAAAACTTGGGGAACAAAACTCAAGACGAACTGTCCAACCTAGATAATTAAGATACAGTAGGCCATTTCAATTAGCTAACGTGCAAATTCGTTCATTTTATAGTAGAATAAAGTAAAATACCTAGACTTCAACACTAATTAGGACCTGATATTTCAGGTTAATCGTTTTATCATCAGCAACGTTTACAAATATTAAATGAAATTGTAGAAATACTGGCACTTGTTTGTCAGCCTTCAACAAATATATGTCAAATCATAATTGCCTAAAATCCGTCCAAATAGAGAGCTATAGAGTTGCTTCGTTCTTCAAAATTGCTTGTCCGATTAAGATAGAACAACCAATACGTGTAATTTTATCATTATACTTTAAATTTAAACTGTTTTTAAAGAGTTTCCTCACTTATTTATTCTTGAAAGTACAACTTCAAAAGTGGACGGGTAGCTCCAGCCGGACCGATTAACAAGATAATGAAATCGGAAATTTCCCGTTCAAATTTCGTTAAATATCTTCCTTACCACAATAAATTTGATTACTTACCTTCACTTTCAATGTACTATCCGTCCCAAGAAATATTACCACCAAAATTTTGAGTTAAGCCATTTAAACGATCAGAACGCACTTTTCGCCATATTGTTTACTGTTGAGAGTAGCGGCTTTTACTTGCTTTCAACATGGCGGCCAACATGCGCGAGGCGATCAGCGCCAGGACATAAACTTCAAAGGTTCCGACGAGAGTGGGCCTTCTGCTTAGTATTTATTCTGTGGTATAAATAGACAGGTGATTATAGAAAATCACGCGCGCTGATTGGTCGAGCTACTTTGGATTAATTCAGTGATTAATACCAATTAATTCTCGATAATCACCAATCTCGTTCCCAGAGCCCACGTTCCCCACCCGGGAAACGAGACTCTGGAATAATCCGTTTCAAATCACAGGATTCTTGTTATTCCGGTTGAGGTACGCATGCGTAAATATCCGAGCGGAATCTGGATAGTATGTTCTCCTTCTTTGAGTTTTCCCCAAACAAGTCAATGGGGTTGCTGGCGAAGCTCGAATCACAGCATCTACACACATACGGCGAAGATATCGATCGCGGCGACATCTTTGTTATTTTGGTTTTATTAATTCTACTTCCGGTCACTTCAGACCAACTCATGCTCACTATTCAGCCAATAACGTAACGATTTGAAACGGATTATCCCAGTCTCTCGTTTCCCGGGTGGGGAACGTGGGCTCTGGGAACGAGATTGGATAATCACCTACAGCGTTTATTCAAAATGGCCGCCAGCCAAGTTGTCAATGCGACAGACGAGGAAATTAACAATTTTAAAGAAAATGTTGTTCCTAAAAGTACTAAAATGTGTATTTATACTAAAACAATTAGTCGCCTCAGGCTCAGTGAATATCGGTGAATAATAACCACGACTTCGTCTCGGTTATTATACACCGATATTCACCTCGCCTTCGGCGAACAATTGTTAATTAAAAAATGGCGATCAATAAAAGACTACAACGGTGAAGATCAGGTGCGGTTTTCTCAGTGTCCGAATGTTCATCTACGAAACTAGCTTAGCCTGCGTCGCTTCGCGTTGCCCGCCTACCGC
This sequence comes from Paragorgia papillata, assembly GCA_035771165.1. NCBI lineage: Eukaryota > Metazoa > Cnidaria > Anthozoa > Scleralcyonacea > Coralliidae > Paragorgia > Paragorgia papillata. The sequence continues at coordinate 659,068 of JAWNZC010000406.1, forward strand.
CCGCGCCCGATAGGAAAAGTGTCCCCCAAATCGTTTGCAAAATGGCGGCATTTATGGGTTACTGACCTATATATATATATATAACTAGACTGCGTGCTCCTATTACCTTTGAGTTGGGAAACGTGTCCCCCAAATCGTTTTCAAAATGGCGGCATTTATGGTAGCCTCCCTCGCAGCCGTGTTCGGTGTTCGGCCCCCCTCCACTACTACGTATGCTCAGACGAGCGCCACATTCGATTCCCTTTGTGTAATGGACCAATGAAATTACACCATTGTCTTGCTAAATATCAATTTCGTTCCCAGAGCCCACGTTCCCCACCCGGGAAACGAGAGACTCTGGGATAATCCGTTTCACATCGATATTTCATTGGCTGATGAACACAGTGAACCCTATATAACTCTTCTTCCGGATATCCCAGAGCCTCTCGTTTCCCGCCCGCTGGTAAGGGGAAACGCACGTTGCTATGTTACGATTGTTCAAAGTCCTCGACAGGAAGTAAAGCACGCTGTCTGGCACACTCGTTCGTTACTTCGTTTTCGATAAGGAAACTATGGATTTTATCACAATTCCAACTCACTGTGAGCTGAAAACGGTAATCCGAGACTCAGATGTGTATGGTTTAAGTTTTTAATATTTTTAATTACTCACGGTCACGCGTGACTTGCTTTGATTGACCAATAGTAACGCTTTCAGAAATTTAGGCCAATCAAAAACCGAGTTCAGATATTGAACTCACCAAAATGAGATTTGAAGCTCGCGAGACCCATGCGAGACCAGAGGCTCCTCGCCCCAAACACAAACTCAGAGCCTCTGGTACCCAGGGTAATATGTTAATGGCTAGAAAATAGAAATTGCAAACATTGAGCCTGCGCTATTTGTGTAGTAGTCTTCCGCTTAAAACCCTAATTAACCCCACGCATCCCCGCGGATCATATATTGCTATTCGTGTTTTTTATCAGTATACACGTTTTTGAACCCGAAAGTAAAAAATAAGCAGTTTCATCAACTTTTAATTACTGAAAAAGTTTGAATTTCAAAATTTCCTTCCATTTTCCTTCCATATGACCAAATTTCCTTCCAATTTCCTTCCAAATTTAATTTCTTTTTCTTTTTCCTTCCAAATGCCCAAATTTCCTTTTGGAAGGAAATTTCCTTCCAAGTGGAAGCACTGCTCAAACATGACATTCGTAGATAATTACATGAAGTACTCAGCTCAGTGTAAACCGTTAGGAACAACATGGCAGAAAACCAAGCGATTCGGCGAGGATATCTCTTCGGATTTCTCCTATTTCTTCTGAAGATGTTTTGTTTTTCGTACAAGTAATGAAGACGAAGCAAGAAAAGCCTACAATCTTGAATAAGGTATCAGTACTTTTTTTCTAAATAGAGATGTAAACATTAGTTTCGTACATGCGCAGAACGGACTGGAGGGCACATTTAACTGTATCGGTAGTTAAAACGGTCAGCTCAACCGCCCAAGGTCAAGAGGTTAGCAGTCTGCAGATTTGGGAAGCCTGATCTCTGATTGGTCAATGAACGGAATGGAATGTGGCGCTCGTTTGAGCAGACGTACTGTAGTACGAGGGATGCTACATTTATGGGTCCTTTTGCTAATGGTGAAGGTCGCTGACCGATACCTAAGAACCGGACTGATGACACATGTTTTTGACACTGCCTGCATGTATTTTGCTCGGAATTCAGACCCCGTTTACACGATGCCAGTACAATTTGAAAACGGAACAAAATCATGCCGTTTAGGCCTTGCGTTTACACGATACCGGCAAAAAATGACAAAAAAACGGCACAAAATGAAGACGGGTTCCTTGACGGCATGAAATGAAAACGGAGCACTAACCGGTATCGTGTAAACGCCCGTGCCGTAACAGTTTGATGACCGCGGTAATCACGATATATACGACCACAGTATTTTGGTCAGCAGTATTCACAAAGTCTTCTCAATTCTCATTGGAAGAGAATAGTCACATGTTAATCCGTCATTATATTACACCGGCACCGTGTAAACCTATGGATCGTTTTCACTCACGTGATTGGTGACCCCATGGGGGTGGTGAAACAATACGAAATATTTGAATAAGAAAGAGCTAATTCCCATACCGTACACCAATATGGCCGCCATTTCATTGTTTTGGTACACCAATATGGCCGCCGTGACGTCAGGTGAAAACGATCTATACTATATATAACCTATATTACACATAGGTGTGTAAACGCAATACTTTTTGGCCTTTGTTTACACACCGGCATGATTTTGTTCCAGTTGTACCGGAATCGTGTAAACGGGGTCTCAGTCGAATTATGTTATTTATAACTCGATAAAGTCTTCATATTTATAGAAGGTGAAAGCTTCCTGACTGACGGGTTTTGACGGTCTTCCACTGTCCCAGTCTGATATAGTTTGTCGTCCAGCTTTCTTGTTTGAACGACGGGAAAATAGACGGACGAACTCGCCGTTTTCCGGATTTAAAACACCTGACAACTGATGAGTTTCTCGTCTGCTATTAACACTTGGAAATGGTTGATAAAGACACTCTAAGGAGAATTCGGTACGCCTCGCTTCTTTACGATTTCCTCGTGATCTTCAGCGATTCTTTATAGAACTGACTACTTCATAAAACGAAATGTTTGTAGATTTCCATGACCATGTGTATTGACAGTCTTGTTATTTTACTGCCAAGTGTTCGTGCCGTACGCCGGTCTTTAATTCAGACTGCTAGAAAGCTACAACAGTAATTGTCTAGGAATATTATTATTGTAGTTAAGAACTACAATAAGACTCTAATTGGCATGAAAACGTCCCGGGCCGCTCAGCAACAAAGATAAATAATATACATGGAAAAACCACCGAAATATTTTGTTTACACAAACTCGAGATCATGTTCTACTGATATTCCTATTTGGTCAGTCCCACAAGAAAATAACAATGACCAACCATGCATGCATTAACTCTTTCCTGTCCGAATTGGTCTTTAGTATTTTATTGTTAAACCGGTCATGATTTAGGGGTAGACAATACCTACAGAATACAATGGATCGTTTTCACTCACGTGATCGGTGGCCCCATTCGGGTGGTGAAACAATACGAAATTTTTGAATAAGAATAGAGCTAAATTCCCATAGGATAAAGATGGTACACCAATATGGCCGCCATTTCATTGTTTCGGTACACCAATATGGCCGCCGTGACGTCAGATGAAAACGATCTATAGACAATATACTCTAAAAATAGTAAATGCCCCTAAATCGTGACTCATATGTTTATTCTGGCTAACGCCAGACGATTTTATTCAGATAGTGAAATAAAAGTAGATTGCTGCGTAGGCAATGTTGAAACAACAATCGAAATATAGTAAGGTTAGCGCCACACGTGACTCCACCACATGTAGTTGTCATAACAGCGTCTTACACTTATGACATTTACTTCCGCTAATTATTACTTGGATTATTCGCGCCCTATCTTTGGCGCTTATCTTTATGAATAAATGTTGTTGTTGTTCTGTGATTCGTCTTAGTGACTATTCTTATTTACTGGCGTAGTTATTACATGCCTCTTTCCGCGAGCGGTCTGGAACGTGAAATCCAGCAATTTGATTGGTTCCTGAGTGGTCTGGAATCTGCCGTTCCTGACAGCAGAGAGAATGTTATAAACAAGATGAAAAGTCAAGTCAGTATACATGCAACAAGAAGGATAATAATTTCAGAACTACTCATTGTTGAAATATATCGTGCTGCTATGTTGTTAGAATTTAGAAATTGTGTTAAGCTTTCATTTGATGTGTAGTTTAAGTTTCCATATTATGTGAAACTTTTTAAAATGTTCAAAACAGTGTTCGTAGCAATGTTCGTAATAATATAACATTTACTTCTCACAGATATTATAGAATTTCGTCAAATGTTTTTTATTCAGCTACGTAACGTACAACCTTGAGCAAGATGTCAAACAAAAGCAATTGAAAAATGCTATTTGGGGTAGAAAGTTCAGGATTCTCGCTTGTTCGGTCTGTGCTAGTGAAATATTGGTCCTCCGTTTCCTGCACGAAAACGTCGGTCCGATATTTCACTAGTACAGACCTCACGCTCGGTGAATAAGTAGTAAATATACTGCCGAAACAGAGAACGTAGGAGTCTCACGTTTCGAGCGAAGGCCCTTCGTCAGAGAGAAACAATTTTATTCACCTCTGGGGAAGTCCTCGGACAGGAACGATTTATGAACTATCTCTATAAGCCGGGCTAGCCCGGTTAATTGAGCTCACGCGATTGATTTAGGATTTTACTGTGAAATTGAAACAGCCCCTAACTCTTTCGATCCTGTGCGAATTAGTCTTTAGTATTTTATTCTGGCTAACGCCAGACGATTTTATTCACCTCTGGGGAAGCCTTCGCACAGGAACGAGTTATTAATAAAGTAAGAAAATCGCTTGGTATTGTAGCGACCACTGACACAACCTCGCACCCAGGCTGCGCCCGCTGGAGGAAAGACCCTAATTTAATACGGGAGGGGAGGTTCTTTATGTGCAATTGTTATTTTGGTGAGTTCAGTCGTTTACGCCGGCTAATCTAGTTGTTATTAATAAGACACACTGAAATTGGTTGTCGATTATCATTGCAAACACTGGTCAATAATTACTTTTTTAAAAATGGAGACATCAATTGAAGATTACTCATATTGGAGATTTCATTCCTAAAACATTGTCTTGCTTTAAAGCAGGTTAGTTTTTGCACTTTATTTTTTACAATAGCAGTGGCAGGTCGATCAAACAGTTCGTAGTGGCGTAGGCCCACCCAATGGTCTTTAAGACCGTTCTCGTGAAAAGTTTAAATCCGTGGAGAAACTTGTAAAGGGGGGGGGGGGGGGGGGTACAGTTGTTTTAAGTCCAAGTGAGTAGATTAGCAATGTGTTATATATATATTGCATGCATGCATATGCTATAGTTACAATACTAAGGGTCTATACAAAATGCCTCCAACCTGTTTTTACATTTACGACTTGTTTACTTAAATAAATCTAAAGATATTCTGACGTGTATCATTCTATGTTCTGGTTTGATTTCAACAAAATTATGTAATTTATGGCTTTCAGATTACTTTTAAATACTTGCCTCAAAATGCAGGAAATAATGTTTCTGAGACCCTGGAAATCCAAAATTTTCTGGGGGGGGGGCATGCCCCTAGGAGATCCAGGTTCTCGCCCCCCAAACCCAAGACCCTGGCTACGCCACTGACAGTTCGAAGTCTGGCATGTTCATTTGGTACTAAGTATAGAGCATTGTTTTCAATTTAAAACCAGTATAAATATAACGCCAATGGATATTGTATTAAAAACTTCAGTTATCTGCCATTTTTCGGTTGACTTCACTCCATGCAATGTTTTGGCCCAACCTTATATATGACCTTTCAGTCAGTTCATAATGAAGTAAAGTTTTGTCGAAAAAGTAAGCAGAAGAGTTTTTTCAGTTCCGGTCTGTTAAGCGTTTGTACGTGTCGTTTCAATAACATTTCTTACAAAATTCTAAGCCTCAAATGCCAAGATATAATTACACAGTAAAACCAACTGCTGTTTGAATTCACTAATAAACAGGTAGTTTATATTGTGCCGAGTTTCAAGAGTTTTTCATTTTTGATGAGTTTCTGTTGGTTATTGTCGGGGAAGGATCGAGGGTTTTACTTTTGCTATAATCGGTCGCAAAAACATATGAAAACGAAACATATGAAAGAACAACAGCCCATTTTTTTACGTACCTTTTTGTCATGTTGGTTTTCGGTTGAAGTAAATAAAGGTCCCATTTTTATCTTTTTTTAAATGTCGTTGAGGAGTGGAAGTACTGCATCTTTTAACTCTAGTAAAAGTGGCTTTGCTTTCAGAAATAACATACTTGAAGGTCTCGAAACTGTAACGTCGCCTTTCACAAGCTCTGCAGACCAAACGTGGAAGTGAGTCGACATTGGGAATTGAAGCACAGTATATATATCTTCCGCGGCCGAAAAGATCTTGTTCTTTATTTTGAATACATTTTTTTGAGTGTCGCACATCACAAACAGAACGACACAGACGGCAGCAATTTGCGTTTATATTTTGAGTTGCGTAGATTTTTCTTGGTATTTCTGGTACAGCTTTACTAACCTGAATGTCAGGCCTTTATTTGTTCCCGCCTTCCGCTAAACCCGTCAGCGCGGGCAGATGTGCGGGCGAGCGAGAAGGCGAGAAAAACAAAGGCCTGAGGAAACTCTTAACAAAACTGTCTTCCGCCCACTTTGCTATTTTTAAACATGAACGATATGATTGATATGAGTTGTCAAAAGAACAAAGCGTATGTTTTGATTTCATCCCACAGAAATATATAGTCTTTCTCCGCCTCTGGTTTTAGTCCAGACCAGTCTAGGTAGAGTTGCAATAAATACACGAGCTCGAATTGAAGGCGTTTGTCCATGGTATCTAGACCCGATCTAGAGAAGAAGTTGAAGAAATATTGATTCAAAATTCTACCATAATAAAAGATAAACACGATTTGATGATAGCCGCCTTGATATAGTTTCGACTAAATTAATAAAATATATAATTTTGTAGCACAGGCTAGAACGTTGGAGAAAAGGATCGACTGGATATTGATATTTTATATTAAAAACAAATGCAATAGTTTGGAATTATTTTATACAGTTTTAGAATTAAAATTTTAGAATGCAGTTAGGCCATTTAATATTAATATTGATACATATTAAATTATAAACACGTCTCAACCGTATAAACTCAGTCATCCACAACTAAGACTATGCTCCAAGATTCTCATTTCGCAACTTACGGGTCCACTTTTCTGACAACTATTGTTCAGCACTGTCATAAACAACTTGGACTTTCGCATCGGCTTCGCGTTCACTGAGTAGCCATCGTCCCTGATCATCGAACGAAGGACCCAAGTAGACTGCTTTTCGCAAGCTAGGTCTCCACCTGCTACAACGAAATTCCTCACTGTGCATGTTGAAGTCGATGAAGTTCAGAGAACACAAATGGCAATATCTGATATATCAGACTTTCACCAAAACCAGTGGGCAAAACAGCAAAGATATATCTTGGCTGTCAACAGCGAGGTCAACAGGCAACAGCGAGCTTTCGAATGCACGCCGTTTGTTCTGGTTTCAAAGACTCATTGCCGAAATGTGTCAATGAATTTAACAAAGCGGTTTCGAAAAGTCCTTCTATGGTTTGATTTCCGACATAATAAATGATTAAATGAATGAATTGGTCACAGAATCGTACACGATAAACACATTCGAGAAATGGCGATGACCTTGTCACGTGTAGGTGCACCTTCATGGTGCACCTTTGGGCAAGTTGTTTATCTGAATGAACCAATCAAAATCCTAACTTCAATTAGTCAGCCAATCAGAGCTCCCGTCCATGAGATGGACGGATTCCCCACAGTTTTGTTAAGAGTTTCCTCAGGCCTTTGTTTTTCTCGCCTTCTCGCTCGCCTACACATCTGCCCGCGCTGCCGGGTTTAGCGGAAGGCGGGAGCAAATAAAGGCCTGACATTCAGGTTACAGCTTTACTTAATGACATTGCCCAAGACTGATATTATGTTTTCACATTCAATGGGAAATATCGCGAGTGATAATATTTATAATAAAAGTAGGAAAATCGTGACGCTGACGCTAGCCGACTCCGAACACAATATTACTTTGCATCCCCTCTCAGAAAAAAATAATTGTCACTACCCAGAATCTGGGTGGTGGCGTCAGCAGCTCCTACCAGGGTACGAGGTTGCCACTGACATGTACTTATCGCAGGAAAAACTAATATTTATGTAAATACAAAGCGATTTTCTTACTTTATTAATAACTCGTTCCTGTGCGAGGGCTTCCCCAGAGGTGAATAAAATCGTCTGGCGTTAGCCAGAATAAAATACTAAAGAGTAAAGACCAAGAAATTCGGACAGGAAAGAGTTAATGCATGCACGGTTGGTCATTGTTAATTTCTTGTGGAACGACTCAAGAGGCCAGCTGGATTATTTGTCTGACTAAATAGGAATATCAGTAGAACATGATCTCGAGTTTGTGTAAACAAAATATTTCGGTGGTTTAATTTCGTGTATATTTAATATTTATGTTCGTTGCTGAGCGGCCCGGGACGTTTTCTTGATAAGAGTCTTATATAGTCTTAATTAAAGCCGTGCCGGCCGGCGTACGGCACGAAACACTTGGCAATAAAATAACAAGAATCAATTTTCATTTGATTAAAGGTTCAACATTGAGATTTGAGAACCAATGAACTCAGTCTAAGGGGCTGTTTACATGGGAGGCGGGACGGGACGTTTGCCGGGACGGGACGTTTGCCGGGACAGGACCAGTAGCGTAGGAAGCAAGTTGACCTTGGAGGGGCACAGCTTCAAAAGGGTACTTTGTTCAGGGGGCAGGACTTCGAAAGGACACTTTAATTAAACACGTCTTTTATCATAAAAAGGGCACTTTTCTGTTGCAAAAAGGGCACTTCACGACAAAGTTGGGGGGGCACATTCCCCGTTTCCCCCCCGGTTCCTACGCCCCTGGACGGGACGTTTGCCGGGATCTCACCATGCATGTATATCTCTCTTATTTATCCCGTTCCGTTTCTAGGGAAAGATGTTTGCCGGAACATTTTTCATCCCGTCCCGACTAAGCGGTATCCCGGTTTTCTCAACCGGGATCCCGGGAAATCCAAGACAATTTTTCTCATGTAAACACTCCATCCCGCTTTGCCGGGACGATATTATGCTGACTTTGCAAGATTTGTCATGTGATGCAAAAACAAAAATGGCTTCCATGCACAGAGAAGAGGAGTGCCTAGTCGTTTGCCTAGTCCGTCTATCCAAACGTTTTCTCAAGAAATAATCCACTGTAGAAGTTATAAAATATATTGGCAGAAAGATAATTCACCTTGCTACAACATACGTACAGTTTATCCGCCCAAATAGCTTAGTTTTCTTAAAAAAGCGAAATACCGAACATGTCCAACACGCACTAGAGATGTTTGTTGAACGTCCCGGGTATTCCAGGGTGAAATCGTCCCGGTAGAAACATTCTCATGTAAACCCGGGATGAAAAACGTCCCGTCCCGCCTCCCATGTAAACAGCCCCTAAGACGTCTTGCACATTTTTTAATATATGCTGATAGTCTGCATCAACATTCAATCATGTTTGGTCTAAAAGAAACTAAGAAGACGAAATGATTGATGTGATTGGAAGAGCATGTTATTGTACATTTGTTCATTTAGTCGGATTTTTTCGGATAGGATCGGAATGCTTTACCAAGCTCGGTTCGGTTTCGGATCTAAGAATTTCGGATTGGATCGGATTCGGATTTATAACCAATTGTCGGATTGTAACCGTCCAATCCAATCCGATGCAGACCTCTACTTTGTACATGCAGTCCTCCATTTCGTGATATAAAGTTGATAACAGTAGTCAGTATACGTGTATATACTGCTGAGTGCTGAAATATTCACCATTTGTTTGTAAAAGGACAAACTGAATAGTTTTTTCTATTCACTCAATTTTTAGGCCAGTCGAAATTTGGGGCTGGCGGCATTTGCCCCCTTTTCCTCATAAATAATCCGCCACTGTCAAAGTAGGTCATTCTCGCTCGAAATTTTTACTCGTTCTTATGATTGTGTTTGCGTTTCTGTTTTAATTTGGGTCGATGTTATTAGTCCGTATCATCATTTTCATGTTTCAATACAAAGATGCTATTTAGATTAACTACGTTTTGCTCAAACTTGACGCTACATGTGCCAGTAAAGAGTACTAAAGACCTACCTAATATGAACGAGTTCCTGATTGGCTATAAGTAACCAATCACATTGTCCATTATCGATTCGTTTCTATGCTCCTTATAGTGATTAGGGTAGGGGAATACCGCTGCCAAACGTTTGCGCATGCGAATTCGCTACGTAAACATTGCAAGAGAAGTGGGAACTAGCCGTGGCGACAACAACCAGACAGTGAAGACTAAGTAAGACTCGACTATTCATTTGTGTTTTAAAAAAAGGGTCATGAAAATTACGAAGGGGTAAATTCAGAATATGTTACAATATTGACAAAGAAGCCATGTACAAATTACGTACCTTATCTTTTTGGTGGTATGCTTATAATTTTAAACTTTTGTGTCGGACTCTCGGACCAGTCCAAATATTTCAGTGTTTTCCCGCTCTTTTTCCGAGGACGAGCTCGGACGTCGCACATGCTCAAAACGTTTGGCAGCAGGGTTGGTTAGGGGAAGGTGTTGGGTTAGGTTATCTAAACCAATCAGAAGCCTTCTTAATTAGTACATGTAGCTGATGATTCACATGTGCCGTCTTACTTACGTTATTTGCCTATTTCTGGAAAAGTGAAAGTGATAAAAATATTTACAAGTAGCGTGCTGCGTAGGCAGTGTTGAAACAACAAACGAAATATAGTAAGGTTAGATATACTGCCGAAACAGAGAACGCATAGGAGTCTAACGTTTCGTTTCTCCCTGACGAAGGGCCTTCGCTCGGAACGTTAGACTCCTACGTTCTCTGTTTTGGCAGTGTATCTAACCTTACTATATTTCGATATATATATATATTTACAGCGGATTCATGTGACCGTTTAGGGACTCTTCTAAGGTAAATGTTTGAAATTTAGAGTCTCGGTAATGCCATTTCCTGCATTCTGGGGGTGATTTTTAAGAACACTGAAGGTCATAAAATGTCATAAAAACTAGTTAAAATACAACACATTTCCGACTGTTTCGCTTTATGTCAGGACTCATCCGCTTGTTCACTTTCAACTAAAATATGGAAAATTTTGTGAGGAACTATAAAAAGATTTTTCGTCACCACAAAATCTTATCAAAATGAAAACTATTTAACTAATATAAAGATTTATCTATACCTGTTTATCTATATCTATAATAGGTAATAGCTCAGGTAATAGCCTGAGTCCGAAATTTTCCTTTTATATCCTTATTGCAATTGCTTTATTCTTTGTTCATTTGTTTCGGTACTTCAGCAAAAAGAAACTTTTCCTGGGGGCAAAAAGGGACTTTTACTGGGGGGGGGGGGGGGGGGGTAGGGGGCAAAATCAATTCGTAACGCCCCCTCCCGCCCCCCCCCCCCCCCCCACCCAAGATTGTGTGTTAAAAAAGGCCCTGCGTTGCTGGGCGGGACTTACAACGTTGTCTAAAAAAACCTGCGTTGCGTGTGAATTTAATAAGAAGTTGTAAACCCCGCCCGTTAATCTCTATATACACTGGATAGCGCAATTCCTTCTGTCTAACAATCAAAATTTTGAAGCCAGATCCGCCACCTTACTACTTAGTAAGAGTTAACAATCATATATAGGTCAGTGGAATTAACCGGGGGACCTGGCCTGTCTTCATTTTTGGAGCCAGATGAGCAATCCAGTTATATAGAGATCAGTGGCCCCGACCGACAGCCATGTCTGACATTTTGCCTAGAAACGTCATAATTAATCAGTTGCAACTAACGCGACAATAATTGCCGTTAAACGCTCAACCTGAATCCGCTGCAAATATATATAAAAAAAATAGGAAAGAAATATAAATTTTCTAGTACCTCGTTGCACCTTTACTATTTCCCCATATTTATCTTTGAATTCGTGCGTAAAACACGATTCAGAGTCGTATTTTGATTTCTGTTGTCTTCCTCTGTGGGCAGAGGAAGACGTGATATCAATGATTGAAGTAAAACAATTCGAAATTTGTCCAAAACGTTGTTTTTTATTCATTAACACTTGTATTGTGGCTATTGTGAGACAGCCCCTCAGGTCATTCATTTTCTCCCGTTTTTAAATTAATAGTATATTTATATACTTATAGCGAGATTCTTAACAGTTAACATGCTTAGCAAATCATGAAACTAAAATAACCATAGTATAGAGTTCCCTGCTGGCAGAGGTCTCTACAGGAAAGAGACCTTGTCGGATGTTTGCAGCATCCGACACTTTTCCTGTCACGCGCATGCGCGATGTTACCTTTTGTTACCTTTTATGTTACCTTGATGTTACCCTGTTACCTTTTGTTTTGGCAACAAAAAGTTCAGAAATACGAGATATGCGTGAATAAGACGAGGCGATAGCCAAGTCTTTCACCAACTCTGTGAGTCGTCTTGTAACTTCCCATGCAAGCAATGTAAATAACTTTATACCGACTGTGTGACAAAGTATTCTTATTTCTTTAAGGAAATAATGTTGAATAGTAAATAAAGAGATAAAAACAGGGTTACAGAAGCTCAACTGCATGGCTCAGGAACGCTAATTTTTACACTCTAGCACCACCAAGCGGCACGACGTAAACAACTCGTCAGTCATTGCGTAAGCACGCTCAGTAGCCAATCAGAATGAGTGTTGCACCAAACCTGTTTTCAAAACTGATTTGAGACGTCCAAGATCATGGACGGCGGCTACATCAAACAAAGCGTCGGATATTTGCAGAGGTCTCTTTCCTGCATGTAGTATAGAGCAACTGTAGCCGAAAAAAACCCGATAAACTAGACGCAGTGAAATTACGTTTAATTGAAAAATCACAACAGTGTAAATTTATCAGGAAAGTTAAATTTATAAAACACGTCTGCTTGTCATTGCTTGCTTGTCGCAAAGCATTCTGGAAGAGCGCAACATCCTCCTTTGACCACACCACACCAGTGAACTCTATTCTGCATATCTGGAACGCCAACTTCAGTCATTAACAGGATTTGTCAGTCATTAGCAAATTGGAAGTCAAGATATTTTTGTATATCACGTCGGATTCATTCCAAATATGCTGTCTGCATATACTTTTTGACCGCGTAGGGCAACATACCTCTCATCTGCAATTCAGGCATAGGATCGATAATCCTGAATTCTAAACACTTTGACAATCCAGGACAATCCTAAATTCTAAGGGAGTGTTCCAGCCCTGCTAGGCGAGATCTCGGGTTGTCGATAGCGAGATCTCGCCTATCAAGAGGACTGGCCCCCTTGTCATGTAAACACAAACAAATTTTTACAAGGAATTACGTTGAGATTTAGATTTATTCACTTTATTGCCTATAGCAACTGGTGGTCAAACAGAGCGAAATGCCCCAATTGAACATGACTACCATGATGTAAGTGTTGGTGTTGCGGAGGGAGGAAAACCGGAGAACCCGGCGGAAAACCCTCGAAGCACAGAAGAGACCAACTCTACTCACATTAGTTTCCAGCTCGACAACGGGGTCACTCCCAAGCGGTCACCCTTCCAAGTACTAACCCCGTCTAACTGGGCTTAACTTTTGGTGAGAGACAGCGCGCTAACAGCACACGCCACCCGTGCGTCCACCCGAGATGCGGGATCTCGGCAAAGAATGCTAGCCCTCCTCCATTAAACACACGCTAAGTGAGGACGCGGTGCGTACAGGACAGTTTGTGGAAGAATGGAAGAGACGTAATATAGCTGACTTCATTTCTACCCTAGAGTTAGCGTTCCAGATATATATGAAAATTGAGTTCACTGCACCGCACTAGCTGCTATGAGTTCAAAACCCAAGAGTCTGGGATCGAGTATACACAACGGACACAAATTTTGTAAATAACTTCGAAAACGTTAAATAAAATCAAAAGGAACTGAATTGAAAATAAATTACGGTTTAATTGATCAGTGTCTGTAAATGCACAGCGACCCAGGCAAATGGTATGGCTGGGACAAGAAACGTGCATTAAAGAACGGCATAAAATATAAAAGCCTGTCATATATAAAAAGTAATTATTTTAATAAGTGTTCTTCCATATAGGTGAATTTTGTCACATAGACATAGGTGCTTTAAGTGGCTCATTAAATTTACATCTGAAATAACAGTGATTCTAAAAGGCATATGTAAAAATCATTTTTTATTACATTAAGTGTTCTTCTAAATACAATCATAAAAGACTGAGGTAAATTTTCGTTGCTTGGGCCTGTACTTTAACGGTGCGGACTGAGACTTTGCACCACTCGCATCGAGTTGCCAACAAAGGCCATATTAAATTTGCCGGCATAGTCTTTGGGAGAAAAAAAAGTATGGCTTCAGTTATTTTTAACTGCCTTTCCAATTTATAAAATAACATTTTGAAAACGGAAGCGGGGATTGGTTAAAAACCGTGTTTCTATAACTCTATGGAAAACATGGATAGATGACGCCATCCAATACACCATAGTTCTAATTAAAATTTGCACAGAAACACCATTATACGCCATCACTTAATCTGCCATCCACTGCGCCATCCAATACACCATCCATGGAGGTTAATGAGAATCTACGCTTTTTATTTACATTCATTTTAACGTTTAATCTATTTTGAGGGTTATTTTATAAAGGAAATAGAAAACATTTTTTCGGTGTTCCTATAGAGTTATAGAAACACTTGTGGAAGTTTTGAAGAACTCAAATTAGTGCGTAAGTTCTCGTTCTTCCAAACCTCCCCCCGTGCTTCTAAAACTCTATAGAAACACGGAAAATGTTTTCTATTTCTTAAATATAAAATATTAAAATGCTACGTTTCGGAAATATCTGCCTATTAAGATCGCTAAAAACGTATTACCTGCCTCCGTTTCAAATGCAACAGATATTATATTTACTTTTTGAATTAAATGTACATTTTCATTAGGAATTAAAGAAGGAAAGAAATTTAGAGAAATTTTAAGCGAAAAAAACTGCCTCAGTGTGCGTTAAAGTACAGGGCAACAACAGATGTTATGTCTCGTAGACCGTAATGCTATGAAAGCAATTAATTCTTAGTTGGAGGAGCTCAGCTTCTCACTCACACCTCCATGGCTAAGACCCGCCCTTCTACAGCTAAAACATTTGTTGTAGTCTGTTATAGTTGTTAATGATTGATGCAACATGATTTATGACTTATATGTGCGTTACATCACATTTGTATTAATAAAAATACTAGATTAAAAATATTAGATTTACAGGAATTACAGCTAAAAAGAAATTAAGTTTTTTTTTATCTTTTTCGTAAAGTTCCATCCAATAGTTCATTGCGTGCTTGAAGCAGATCAATTTCTTTCAGATATTTTGCAAGCTCTTTTCGGCTAAAATTTTCATGCTTGTCGTTGTACACATTTAAACATTGCGCTGCTTTTTGCCTTGGTTGCGGATATAATTGATTTTGAAGTACATCATCAACATCTTTAAGGTTTAGTAAACCAGCCAATCGTTGCCATGAGGTAACAATGTGCGAAGCCAGTCTTTCTATTTCCCTTGGAGATAGCTGCGTTTTGTCCGAAAGTTGTTCTTTGATGTCTAATGTAAAAAATTGCAAACTTCATTATGGTTAGTTATACAATAACGTGACTTCTATGTACATTCTCATTGGTTGTTGACCGTGATCTATTAAAGGACACACCCACAGCTGGCGTCACATCACGTCAGACACGTCAGTAGACTTGTTTTTCTTTTTTCATGCCCCAGAAATTCTTCAATAAACCACTTGACGTCCTTATTGTATAAAACAAATAGATTACATTTTTCCGTGCGTGTGTACTGTAATAGATCACAGAAGACGTCACAGCGTGTAAAGAACAACAGTCACGCCTCTCGACTTCGTCTCGAAGAATTTAATCTATTTGTTAAATACAGTATATATATATATTAACTTCTTATTAACCGAGAGCGCGGTCATTACGGGAAAATATCAGACCGAGGTCTGTACATAAAGATCGAGGTCTGATATTTTTCCGTAATGACCAAGCGAACGAGGTTAATAATAAGAGGTTTATTATATGGCATTTTCAAACAACATACCTTGCATTTATACCTTGTCATGACTCAACTTTAGTCAGTTTAGTGTGGCCTCGAGCCATCCTCGTACCCAGGGTCTTATCTCCGCTTCCCCGCCCCCGCCTACGGCTGCGAAAAGACCCTGGTTTAGGCTGGTCACGTGGCTCCCAGAATCTGGGTGCTAACAAACTTTTCTTGTCAGGGTCGGGTGGTTATTTTGAAAATTGTCGCAGTACCTTCGGTGCAAGAATAAAATATCGAGGAAGCTCATTGTGAAAATTAAACACTCCATGGAGAACAATCTGGTATTAGTGAAGGAACAATTCGCTGAACTTCGACCGAAAGTCTTCCGTCGTTCAATCCGACGAGCAGCAAATTAAAAGAGATTTTATTCTTCGAACGGATTTCTACAGTCATCAGTGATCTGATAAATTACAGCCGTAAGCCGCCTGAAGATGGAACAGAGAGTTTCAAATTTTACTGTACGCGGGTTTAAATTTCCTCACTATCAAGACTATGCGAAATTCACAAATTCTATTGGTTAACAATCGTTTGAACCTCCATTCGAAAGAAAGTGGAAATTATCTCACTGCATCACTTGCAACGGCCAACACTCGCCGAGAATACATATACCAATTCAATTAACACCTTGGGCTTGCAGCTATCAACAAAGCTTTAGATTCTTATTCTGTGCTTTAGAAATTCCAAGAGGTTAGTTCATTACATTTACTATTTTAAATCGCATCAATGCAACAGTTTCGTGCCGTTTCGTGCAGCGGCGGGTGTATAAAGTAGGCACTTATATTTGAATTGTATTGCTGATTTTTAAAACGCTAACCTTTTAATAACATTCATCATAAAAGGAGCCACAAGTTCATGTTATCAACTGTTATTTGTTAGCCTCAGTTTCATTAAAGTTGTCCATCAGTATTCAGTATCGCGTTTTACTTACTCATGTTAACATTTTACAGTATTATTATATCGCTTGCTGCATGAACGTTGTTGCTTGTTCAATGTTTTTCTTGTCACTCATGTCTGTATTAATAATACAAACAGAACTTACCACTCAACCAGCGCGAATGTTACCGTTCTATGTTTCCTAAATTATGGAAAATACTTCGTTATGAACGTTAAATTTCGAAAGATCCAAATTATTGCATGACCACCGTTCAAATTGTATATTTTAGTAAATATGTTTATATTTTGCTTCAGTCAACATCTTTCTTGAGACTTTATAAACAGCTCAGGCACATTTGTATTACCTTTAAATATTACTTTGTTCCTGTATTCCTTCAGAGTTTACTGATACTGTCTACTCTTTGTTTTTTAGGCAAACATTTCGTACAAACAACGCGCAACGAAACGCTTGAAAACATTGACAGTTGGCACAATATTAAAAACAACAAAGGCGAAGCGGCGGGACACAAATGACAAATCACACAAAACGGCTAACGAAAAATTGACGGTGTATGAAGGCGCTAATAAACTGAAGAGATTTACGTCTTATATACTACTCCAAAGAGCCAACCGAGACTTTTAAGCGGCCTTCAAGTTCAGGACGGCGAATTCTGTTTCTACATGTACACACGTACGGTTCTACAGTATCGCATATAAACACTGAGGAAACCGACGTGAATAAACATCGATTTAGGCATGCAGTCTGGCTTTCTTGAGAATTATTAACGTACACCTTGTCTTGTCACAATAAAATAATCACATAAAAACATTGTCTTTGTGTGATTCAGTTTAGCCACGTTTCTAAATAACCCACCCCCAGTAAGTTATATTTTTGCCCTCGAAACACGTGACCAGCCTAAACCAGGGTCTTTTCGCAGCGGTAGGCGGGGGCGGGGAAGCGGAGATAAGACCCTGGGTACGAGGATGACCTCGAGCGTGTGACATAGACTCACCGTTTTCAATGTTGTTGCTCTTGTTGTCATCGCTTTCGGAATCCTAAAACTCACTGCCAGATTGCTCATCGTCCCACTCATACATAATTTATTCCTCAGGTTATTGAATTCACAAAATTTTTGCGGTTTTCTTTCATTGTTTAGTTGCAAACAACATGTCTGCCAAAATCCGTAATCGACCGGTCGAAAAGCAAATGAGAACACACGATTTCAACGGAAGTAACTTGTGCCATATAATAAATATATATAATGACAAGCCTAGATGCAGTTCAAACCAGTTCGAGTCCGCTAGTGTCAACACGTCTTACGACCTCTCGCCATTCCTAATAGTTTCTAAACCTACTGTATAGTCCTAAAAGCGTATGATTCATAAAGTGCAACGTATTGCAAAAAAAAATAGAAAAGTAATCATTGCTCATGCCTAGAAGTGGATAAACGATGAAAAAAAGAAAAAAGTTTCAAAGATTAGAGAGAGAGAGAAAAATGTACATAATGTGTAACGAATATATTTTCGTAAACTACAAAGAATCCTGTTTGTCACTTGATCTAGTAGCCTTGATTGTTTAGATCATTTCCAGAAATTAATGACAAAATGGCCACTACTTGAAAGCCAATTTACATATATTCCTTCGAGGATGGCGTCCCATTTTGAACAGTAAATATATTAAAGTGAGAATTCTGCTTATTGAGCAGCTTGCCAACTATTTGCCCACCTCCTCCTCAACTATTATCCAATCATTCAGTCACCTATTTAATTGCATCAGGTATATCTACTATCTGCCAAATTACATGTGTTGAAATAGTAAATAAATAAGCAGGCCATGCACCACTGGGTTGCGGTAGGATTTTGTTTGATAGTTTCAAAATCGTCTTTGATCAAACGTTCGAGAGTTGATAGAGGAACCTTTATCTCGCATGTAATAGATTACTGGAAGCTCAAACATTGACAAACGATAGCTCAAGAGATATACAGTCATTTGGCAGATCGTAGGTATACCTGATTTAAACAAATAGGGAAGTGAATAATTTGAAAATCGCTGTTGCTTAAATAGCGAGGTCGGCAAATAGTAGGCGAGATACTCAATTAGCAGAATTTTCATTTTAACATTTCCCCTCTATATATTTACTGTTCAAAATTAGATGCCATTTTATAAGGGCTATATGTAAATTAGCCCTTAATCGGCGGCCATTTTGTCATCAATTTCTGGTAATGGTTTGTCAAAAGAAAAGAAATTGTAAATCTAATGCATGTACGTGTTTCAATGCTCTCAACCTCAGTGCATGCATGGTTCAATGGTTAGAGCGTCTGCATGGCATTCGGAAGGTTCTGGATTTGGTCAATCACATCATGGTTCCAGTCCCGCCTGAAACTTTAAAAAATAATTATTTGTCAAAAAAAAAGAAAGACTACCTTGCGAACTTGATTTCGCTTCACTTGGTTTGCTTGCTTTACTTAACTCGTCTGGAACTTTTATATGAAGGCATTTCAGCCAATCAACAAGTTCAGTCACATCAAATTTTGAATCCTCCTTGTACTTTTCAAGCACTTTTACTGCTTTGGAACGAGCATCTGGATACAATGCGTAGTTGCGACGAATGTCGTCAACAAAAGCCTCTTCCATGTTCAGCAACCTAGCTAGGCGGTCCCATTTTGTTGTAGTGTTACTTCCTATGAGCTCAACCAACCTTGGTGTAAGCAGTTGTCCAGAAGCTGCAAATAAGTCAATAAACATAAAAACATAATATTATAAAATCTTTATTTGAACAAGGAATTAACTAACAACAAAATCTGTTCGCATTAGAAGCTCTGATATCATAAAGAACAAAAAACTTTTAAAAATGATACTAATAAAATTAAATAATTACAAAGTATATTAAATTGTTTATATAAGAATAAGAAGAACATCACGTTGGAATAATTATTGTGGGAAGAATTATTGTCAGGTGAAGAATAATGATATTAACTGCTACTCCGAGTAACAAACCATACCGGGTGAGTACTCACCCGGTATGGTTTATTACTCGGAGTAGCACCTACAATATCATCACAGTTGTTTTTTATAAGTTGATTGTCATTACATGACATGCCGGTGTTATTTTTTGTAAATTAAAGTTTAAAATATCTGTATGGCACAGAAAAACATAAATTACATGTAGGCTTAACATCATTACATCCGTACTGACATGTAAGTATTTTTTATTAGTACTTTAGTTTTCTATCCAATAGAACTAAAGCATAAAACAACTAGAATTAACAAAGTTATAAACGCAACTAAGTAATTCTTATGTTCCCCGTATGGCCTGTTCAGACTAGGTGCCCAGGTACGGTGCTCGAGCACGGGCCACTGTATGCCCTGGATCTGATAAGCGTTCACACAGAAAGCTTTTCATGGCTTTTGTAGTTATTTTGTGGCTTCGAATTACAAGGAATATTGAGTAAAAAGCGTGGGTACCACTTTGGACACTCCGTCACTAGGAAAACGTGTTCACATTAGTGCTCGTACCTGGGGACGGTGGTGCCCGGTTTTGATTAGTTTGAGTTGGGCACCGCGAAAAAGTAGTGTTCACACTAGTGCCCGTGCCCGGGCACCTAGTCTGAACAGGGGATAAAAGACATTCTTAATTAAAAAAAAATTTCTTAATATATTAAAAATTGATTTTCTTAAAAAACAAAAAAACAAAACACAACAAACAAATAAGGGAAATATATTTCTTCTCCGTCTTTTGTATCTTTTGTCTGCTATTCTTATTCCTACTTCACGTACCGTCTATTTATCTATTTTACAGTAAACACCGGCTATATGAAGAATCTACATTTTATCAATTATATATGATCTATATAAGTATTATAAGTATATAAGATCTATATTTCAATTAGAAATAAAATAAATTATGCACACTAAAATATGCAATAAAACTGCTGATCTATCTTGACCGGATGAATGATATTCCTGTACAAAAATAGCCAAACTGGCAAATAATTAGCAAAAACATGAGGAAGGTTGAAAGTAAGTTGTTTCGTTGTTATTAATAATTGCGTGCTAAAAATGTAAACTTACTGTAAGCCTTAAAGTAAACTAAATCTACACTGCTATCCTAAGTGCATTACAGAAAACGTTTTCGCCAGAACGTTTTCTTTTTTTTAAATAACTTACTGAATCCATCACTAAGTGCTCTAGCACCAGACAGATAACCTCCTGGCGGAAGTAAAAAGTCAGCGGTATATAGTAATATACATGAGTATAGGAAAAATGACCAATATTTCGGTTATCATTAAAGCCTGGTTTCCATATACGTAGTCCCCGAGCCCGGGCGTAGGGCCGATGGCCCGGAGCCCGGTGAGGGTGCTAATCTCGACATGCGTGGACACCATTTACACGCGAAATTACACGCGAGATGAAAAGCTGAAAGTAATTCTGAAACCTGTTTATATATATATATATATATAATCAAATCCACAACTTGCGCAGTTCGGATAGCAGGGTACTGGTAACTAACCTGTTAAATTATTCAAATTATTTAAATTTACGTCAGCAAATTATAATGTATAAGTTCGGTTGGATTACGAAATAGTTTTTCAACGATCATGACAAAAGAAATCTTTGCCAGAAAAAACGGTTTGGGCTAAAATGTACATTAATAATGTTACTATGGAAAAAGACCAAAGAAAGAGGCTAACAAGAGATGTGGCAGCGAGAAGAGACAACAATAAATACGACTTAAAACCACTGAAAAAAGCCTATAAAAATTACGATAAAGACCGAAAACGATGCCGACCGAAATGTAACCACAGGTCGCTCAAACTCATGGTGTGGCAGGTTATGTATACAAGAATTTAAGTCGAAATGATAGAATATTTCCTCTTAATTGCTTTAAATTTTTCAAATATACTGAAATATAGTTTTCTTATCTCTAGTACAAAGTGTATTTGTCTTTCTGATGTGGTTTCGGTGAGATTTTATAAACAGTCTGGGACTGCACGCAGGCTACATAATTATAAACCCGACATAGCCATGTTTTATTATTAAAACGCTACTGTACGAATAATATATTCAACAAAATAAAACTTTATGAACATTACTGATTTGCCTTCATGTTTATTGTGTCAATACGTTTGTCTTTGTGAAATTTTGAACATTCCGCCAATTATTCCTCGAGTTTCGAAACCCGAAGTACGCTCCACTGGAAATAAAAGAGAAGGTAGGAAGGCTTTTGTCAAATTCGACAGAGGTCCACGACAATAATGGGCCATAAAATCAACCCAAACGCTTCCATCGACACCAAATTCGGCCAGCACCATGTCAGATAGTTCCTTCAACTGACAGACCCCCAAAATTGTCCTGCTCTTCGCTTAACGTAGACCTTCACAATTTTCGATGTGGCACAAGGCTTACATGGATCTGTGTGGACACCAACGGTTTCGGGGATGCGTAGTAACCCTGCATCCCATTCAAATGTTTATACCCAGCCCTCCCGGGATATAGCAAAAACCTGATCGCTCCAGGAGTCCCCAAGGGCGGTTTTGTCAAGGGCATTTGTCTTGCAGCGATCAGGTTTTTGCCTTTTCTGAATGATGCCTTGTCATGTTTATTTGTAAACAACGAAAAAAGTAAGTAACCGCGAACGAGAAAAACAATCTGAAAAGAGTAGACTGAATTGGCAGTGTTTGTGGTGACAAAAGCCGAGAAGAAAGTTTAACGGTAGGAGATTCATATTTAGGCCTACCAGTTTAGCTGAGTTAAAACGGAAGAAATCTTGACAATTAATATAAATAATATCTTGTCTAGAGTTGTCTTTGAACGCTAGGACGTTGGCATTGTGTCTTTTCTTGGCCACTGTTTATATCTATTTTTGAATGAAAATTTGTCATTTGGTTCATCTCGTTTTTGTTTTTTTTTTAATATTGACTTTGCATTTTCTTTCGGTGTGTCAATACAGATGAACCTTGCTAACTAATTTTCTGGGATGTTTTCTGATTTGTTTGTCATAGTTAATACAACAAAAAACAGAAATTAGGGGTGGGGTGGGGTGGGAGTGTGTATGTGACAAAATGCATATAAAGCGAGCGAGGGGTTGTTGCGTTCATGTATTTCTAGTTGTAATTGTTGTAATTCAATCGGCGACTGTTGTAGAAATTGAATCAGGTTCAGTCACAATTATGCTTCAGTCATTTGAGACCACGGCCCCCCGACCCCCGGGACATAGCGGGGAATTAACGCTGTTTAAAGCGGGGGTTTAACACAATTTAACGATGTGTTATCCCCAAGGGGCCGTGGAATTAACAATAGTTTTTATAACCGGGGGCATTGAGCGGGGATTTAACAGCCAGTACCTGAAATATGGCGGGGGATCTTCAGCGGGGATTTAACGTGAAGGACTGGAGCCGAACTACCGAGTTCATTCGAAAATCACGAGTTTATAGAGAAGTATGTGCATGCGTTTTGAACTATTTTATATGTCTATATAATCCCCCCAGTTCCCCCTTGAGTCTACCCCCACGAATTGACCCCCCCCCCCTAGTAAGTTCCTTTCTGCTCCAGGAAAAGTTCCGATTTGCTGAAGTACCGAAACAAATGAACAAAGAATAAAGCAATAAAGATATAAAATGAAAATTTCGGAAAGATATTTATTATAGATAAACAGGTATAGATAAAAAAATTTTTTAATTAAATTGTTTTTATTTTGATAAGATTATGTGGTGACGAAAAATCTTTTTAAAGTTCCTCCCAAGTGAACAAGCTGATGAGTTCTGACACAATGCGAAATAGTCAGAAATGTGTTGTATTTTAACTAGTTTTTATGACATTTTATGACCTTCAGTCTTCTTAAAAATCACCCCTCCGAATGCAGGAAATGGCATTTCCGAAACTCTAAATTTCAAAACTTTCCGGGGCAACATGCCCCAGAACCCTCCTAAAAGAGTCCCTTTTTGGGAACGGCCCCCCACAGGAAAATCCTTAAAAAAGTCCTGACTGGAATAGACTACCGGTAAGCCGTATAAATTCGGAAATATTGGAGCCCGGCTATACGGGGTTTTTAACAGACCACTTTTCCCCAGTGGCGGGGAAATTTTATGTTTTTTAACATTTGGGGAAATGTTAAATTCCCCGCTATAACCCGGGGGTCGGGGGGCCGTGCTCTCAAATGACTGAAGCATTACATGCAACAGTAGCCGATGCGACAACAGTTTCATGGAAACATCAATCGCCAACAGGCGGCGAATTTTAAGCTAGATGTTTGCAACGTAAAACACAAAATTATTTACAAAAACTGGTCAAATCCTTTCAAAAAAGCCTCGTTTTGTTAAAGAAGTCTACTAAATGACTAGTTCGAAGACTTGAATGCCTACAAAACTGTGAGAATGATCACAAACAAAGTTTTAGTCATTCAATTTGTTTTTGAATATCAAAACTCAGCTCATCTGAACCTTGTCAAAACCGCGAGAAGTCCTCAGTTTGAGCGGATCGGCGATTTGAATTACAACAATTACAACTATATGGAATTTAACCACTCTCTGACAGTCATTGGAACAGGAGCCCCGCAGTCCAGCTATAAACAGACGCTCCCCTAGACATTAAATTGATTATCCATAACGTACCGTCTTCCAGCATCACCTGAAATAAAGAGAGAGTTGTTAATATCAATTAAAACGTATTTTTAACAGACATTTATTTATGCATGAACACAACTCAAAAAGTCTATTTGCTCATAACAATTTTTTTTAATCTGTCAATCAGTTCGTTCCTTTTATTTAATTTTTGAGTACCAAAAAACCTGTCTTAGTTACTAAAATACAATATATATTTTATTTACCATTTCTTTATCACCCTTAAACGGAAATTTTGTACCAATGAGCTTTCTCTTTCCCAATAAATCTATTATTGCCTATAGAAATAGAAACCGCCAATCACTTCTATTAATATAGAAACATGAACGATAAAGATAGATATATAATGGATGCAGTATTCGTTAATACAACAATAGAGTTGATGTTCACGGGCATAAATATGTTTTTGGTCCGACTCAGGCTCATTTTAAAGCCAATTAAGTAGTAATACCCCCCCATCGGGAGTACAAAGGGATGCCGCCTTATTAAATATTCAACTTATAATTTATTCATTCTCATGCTCCTGTGGGACCTCCTAACCCTAATCTCATTATTTATGCATACGTCATTATTTCTCAGGTTCCTTTGGGACCCTCTAAACCCTAATTTTTATCCAACCCCCAAACCCTAGCTGTTACTCAACCTCTCGTGTAGTACGTCATAACCGATAGCTCTCCGACTAATTTCCTGAGTTACGTCATTATCAAAAGGCATCCCACTTTCTTCCTTATAAGTATTAGTAATTACCTTTTCATTTATACACTTTACCCCACTGTCAGTCAACACTTGTGTGACACATAGGTACAAAGAGCATGCGTACAGTAAGCTTTAATGTTTTTAAATCCGGTACTTTACCGATTGGATTAAGTGATCATTTACCTATTTTCGTTACATGGTTCATCCGAGGCGTTTTCCCGAAGTCCTTTAGTCATAAGTCCATTTTTTATCGTTCGCTTAAGGACTTTTCTGCTGATAGTTTCGTAGCTGATTTAGACAATCTACCATGGAATACCATGGAAATGTTTACAGATGTTAATGAAGCGCTTGAGCAATGGTATGCTTTGTTTAACGATGTACTCGATAATCACACACCCTTGAAGAAGAAACGTGTAAAAAGGCTCCATCAGCCTGAATGGTTTACCGATGAAATTAGTGATGCAATTAAGAAACGCAACAATCTACATCAGCGCGCTATTTCTATTAATACTAGCATTTGTTGGCGCGATTTTAGATCTGCACGTAACCGTGTGGTGCATTTAATTAGAGATGCTAAGCGTACTTTCTATAGTAATTCTATTAATGCTAATCATGATAACCCAAAAAATCTCTGGAAAATAATCCGTAACATTGCTCCCTCAAAGTCTTCTAACTTGCCTAACCACTTAACTATAGATGGGAAGACATTTACTGATGCTAAAGATATCGCCAACCTGTTTAATCACCACTTTGCTAACATAACAAACTCTGTAAAGCTTAATAATTCTCCTAGCAACCCAAATTGGGACTACCTTGCAAATTTTGTTTCTTCTAAACTTTCACCAAATACCACCTTTACTATTCCCCCAGTTTCAGAGGATTTTGTACTAAATTGTCTTAACCATTTGTCTGTAACGAAAGCCGCTGGGTTGGATGGAGTTAACGGATATTTTCTTAAAATAGCTGCACCAGCTATTTCGCCCATTCTGACGAAGATTTATAACCTCAGTATTACCTCAGCTATTTTTCCTATATAAAACGGGCTCGCTTTCTGACCGTTCTAACTTCCGTCCTATCTCTGTTTTAGCCATTATCTCTAAAGTTCTTGAACGTCATGTTCATGTTTCGTTTTATAATTTTCTAACTGACTACGATCTTCTTGTTGATAATCAATTTGGATTTAGGACATCTTGCTCATGTGAACTAGCAGTCACTGATCTCACTGATAAGATTCTAACTAACATAGATAACAAACTATTAAACGGACTTCTTCTTATTGACTTCAAAAAGGCCTTTGATCTCGTTGATCACCGTATCCAACTTCTTAAGCTTAAGATGTGCGGATCTTCTCCACTAGCGTTGGAGTGGTTTACTTCTTATCTTAGTGATCGCTGTCAACGTACTTCTTTTAAGAGTACATTGTCTGATATGCTCCCTATTACGATCGGGGTTCCTCAGGGAAGCATTCTAGGACCCCTTCTTTTCATATTATTTATTAATGATCTTCCTTCTCAACTATCACACTCAAATTCTACAATGTTTGCAGATGACACCACTATACTAACAACAGGTTCTTCTATTCATGATTTACATGTAAATCTTAATCTTGTTGCTAATGATATCTCAGCTTGGACCGAGCAAAACAGGATGGTAGCTAACACATCCAAGACTAAAACCATGCTCATCCATTCCATCCAACAATTAAGGGGTATTTCTGATCGATCTCTCTCGGTCACATTAAACAGCGAAGGAATTGAACAGGTCACGCAAGCTAAAGTACTGGGTGTGACCTTAGACAGCCATTTAACTTGGACTAATCACATCGAAAACTTATGTTCAACCCTCAATAGTAGGCTTGCATTACTGCGCCGGATTAAGCCTTTCTTAACTAAAGATTGTGGTCTTCGTTTTCATAACTCCTGCATTCATGCCAATATTATTTACTGCTCTGTCACTTGGGGTAATTGTTCCAAAACACTTCTGCAAAGAATTCTTCGCCTTCAAAAGCGTGCAGCACGCATTATCTTAGATGCTGAGTATTCTACTCCTCTTCTCCTTTTTTCCCAACTTAAATGGATTCCAATTTTTGATCTAATTAAGTTTAGGAAGCTTCTTCTACTATTAAATATACTAATCAATCCTAATGCTCCACCGTCTTTTAAATTTATGTTCAATTTCTTATCTGCCACTCGACAACACGTTCGTACTAGAGCCTGCTTATATGACCTTAAGCTTCCTTACCCGCGCACTAATTCTGGTAAACGAACATTTCTCTACAGCGCCTCAATTCTCTTTAACGCCTTAGATAGTGATTGCAAACAGCTTGCCATGTCACCTGCATGTACTTCTGATGCTTTGACGTTAACGCAAACTCCGTAATTACTTTCTTCATAAACTTACCTGTATTAACCATCTGGAAGACCTTTTTTGCGTCAATTGTAATTTTTTATTGAATTGTAAATGTGTTTCTACTTGACCACTTTATCACTTTATCAATTGACATTATTTCCATATATAGTGTATTAGTTATGTCTGTTGTATTTGTAAATTAAAAGTAATATTGTGAGGGCCGTATGTTAGATAACCTTTACGGTTAATACGTCTTTTCCCCTCGTAAAATAAAGTTTTACTCTATTCTATTCTAACGAAATAGACGTTCTTTACAAGGAACGAGAGAGAAATTGATAGAGACATTTTATATTTTTTAACTGAAACATCATCTGTGTGAGTATAGAGAGTTTGGAGCAATCTAAATGTCTGAATTGGGCAGAGATAATTTGAGGTAGTTCTACTTAATAACATATCATGAATATTATATTAAGGTTAGAACCTAAATATTCAAACAGAGTAAATCATCCTAGAATCATTGCTAACTAAACCCTCGTTTATAAAGCAAGTCAAGATATCGTAAGAAGAATTTAAGATATATTTTAGATGAGGAATCACTTCGAGAAGTCGAGAAAAGAACGATTTTAAGTGTCGAAATATGAACTAAAGGCAAAGCGATTTATTACTTTGACAGCGTTGCTACACTTTCTGTTACTAAGTGTGATATTTGTATATTTATCCTCAGTGCTCGTGCAGGAGAGAAAAGAGAAACTCATTAGGGGTCATTACGAGGATTAAGCGTTTGGGCAAGTCTAGGCGAGAAGGTCATTAGCAGTGTTACCATAGCGAAACCGCGTCGCGTCCTTCATTCGTCTCAGGCTCCTTTAGGACCCTCTAGCTGTTACTCAACCCCCCGTGTAATACGTCATAACCGATAGGTCTCCGACTAATTCCCGAAGATCGTCATTATCAAAAGATCGTCATTGGCAGTGTTACCATAGCGAAACAGCGTTGCCGGCTCTGAGCGGCTCCGAGCCCTCGGCTCTTGGCTCCGAGCAGCTCCGAGTCCTGTAGGAGGAGGAGAAAGAGGAGGAGGAGGAGAAAGAGGAGGAGGAGAAGGAGGAGGGGAGAAAGAGGAGGAGGAGGAGAAAGAGGAGGAGGAGGAGAAAGAGGAGGAGAAAGAGGAGAAAGAGGAGGAGGAGGAGGAGGAGAAAGGGGAGGAGAAAGAGGAGGAGGAGGAGGAGAAAGAGGAGGAGGAGGAGGAGGAGAAAGAGGAGGAGGAGGAGAAAGAGAAGGAGGAGGAGGAGGAGGAGGAGGAGAAAGAGGAGAAGGAGGAGAAAGAGGAGGAGAAAGAGGAGGAGGAGGAGAAAGAGGAGGAGGAAGAGAAAGAGGAGGAGGAGAAAGAGGAGGAGGAGAATAGGAGGAAAAAGAGGAAGAGGAGGATGAGAAAGAGGAGGAGGAGGAGAAAGAGGAGGAGGAGGAGAAAGAGGAGGAGAAAGAGGAGAAAGAGAAGGAGGAGGAGGAGAAAGAGAAGGAGGAGGAGGAGAAAGAGGAGGAGAAAGAGGAGGAGGAGGAGGAGGAGGAGAAAGGGGAGGAGAAAGAGGAGGAGGATGAGGAGAAAGAGGGAGGAGGAGGAGGAGAAAGAGGAGGAGGAGGAGAAAGAGAAGGAGGAGGAGGAGAAAGAGAAGGAGGAGGAGGAGAACGGGGGTGTTTGGGTAACAGACAAATACCAAATTTTACTCTTTAATAATTGTCCACCACTCATTCTACACTTACTCCTCTTTCTCCTCCTCCTTCTCCTCCTCCTCCTCCTCCTTGTCCTCCTCCTCCTCCTCTTTCTTCTCCTCCTCTCATTTCTCCTCCCCCTCCTTCTTCTCCTCCTCCTCCTCTTTCTCCTCCTCCTCCTTCTCTTTCTCCTCCTCCTCCTTCTATTTCTCGTCCTCCTCTTTCTCCTCCTCCTCCTCCTCTTTCTCTTCCTCCTCTTTCTCCTCCTCCTCTTTCTCTTCCTCCTCCTCTTTCTTCTCCTCCTCCTCCTCCTTTTTCTCCTCCTCTTTCTCCTCCTTCTCCTCTTTCTCTTTCTCCTCCTCCTCCTCTTTCTCCTCCTCCTCCTCCTCCTCCTACAGGACTCGGAGCTGCTCGGAGCCAAGAGCCGAGGGCTCAGGGTCGCTAGGAGCCAAGGGCTCGGAGTCGCTCGGAGCCAACAGCCGAGGGCTCGGAGCCGCTCAGAGCCGGCAACGCGGTTTCGCTATGGTAACACTGCTAATGACCTCGCCCGAACATGCCCACGCATTAATACCTCCTCATGCCCCTTATTATCCTCCTTTAACCCACCAAAACAATTAAATATTCTACCATATATGGAAATCCGTGGTGTTTTGTTCATTAGTAACATCTAATGAGATTCTAATGGCTTTTCTCCTTTGTGTTCTACACGTACGAGTCTGATTTTTTTATAAACTACCAAACCATAGCATCGAATTATTTAACCAAGCTCTGTAATATTCCGAAGTAGACTCCGACAATAAAATATATTTAGATTAACAACTCGCTAAGAGTTATCATCCAAAGCGAACGTTGATGCACAGTTCTTAAACGTATAAAACCACAAAAGCGAACCAAATATCTAATATAATATTCACATAGAAGCTTTACGTTGCTATGTGCCAGTGTTAATACGTTTCAAACCCCTTAGCTCACGGCTTTTCGAATTGATTCCTCACACTATCTTAAGTTATTCTTATATACGGCTTAAAGTGATTCCTCATTCTATCTTCTCACGAATTCTTCACTTATAAACAAGGGTTGGCACGCAATGATTCTAGGATGACTTATTCTGTTTGAATAATGCCCCACAACTGCTGACTGTCGATCAGTAAGGCAAAGTGCATAAATGAAATTTGGTTCCTATTACTTATAATAAGTCGAGCATCTTTTGATAATGACGATCTTCGGGAATTAGTCGGAGAGCTATCGGTTATGACGTATTACACGGGGTGTTGAGTAACAGCTAGAGGGTCCTAAAGGAGCCTGAGACGAATGAAGGACGCGACGCGGTTTCGCTATGGTAACACTGCTGATGACCTTCTCGCCTAGACTTGCCCAAGCGCTTAATCCTCTTAATGACCCCTAATGAGTTTCTCTTTGTCTCCTGCACGAGCACTGGGGATAAATATACAGATATCACACTTAGTAACAGAAAGCGTAGCAACGCTTTCAAATTAATAAATCGCTTTGCCTTTAGTTCATATTTCGACACTTAAAATCGTTCTTTTCTCGACTTCTCGAAGTGATTCCTCATCTAAAATATATCTTAAATTCTTCTTACGATATCTTGACTTGCTTTATAAAGGAGGGTTTAGTTAGCAATGATTCTAGGATGATTTACTCTGTTTGAATATTTAGGTTCTAACCTTAATATAATATTCATGATATGTTATTAAGTAGAACTACCTCAAGTTATCTCTGGCCAATTCAGACATTTAGATTGCTCCAAACTCTCTATACTCACACAGATGATGTTTCAGATAAAAAATATAAAATGTCTCTATCAATTTCTCTCTCGTACCCTTGTAAAGAACGTCTATTTCGTTAAAGCTTACTGTACGCATGCTCTTTGTACCTATGTGTCCCACAAGTGTTGGCTGACAGTGGGGTAAAGTGTATAAATGAAAAGAAAAGGTAATTACTAATACTAATAAGGAAGAAAGTAGGATGCCTTTTGATAATGACGTAACTTCGGAAATTAGTCGGAGAGCTATCGGTTATGATGTACTACACGGGGGGTTGAGTAACAGCTAGGGTTTGGGGGTTGGATAAAAATTAGGGTTTAGAGGGTCCCAAACAGTGTTTCCACTTTGAAAAACTGAAATTTCCTTTTTTTTGTCCTGATTTGACCAAAATTTCCTTTAAATTTATCAAAATTTCCTTCAAATTTGCTTTAAAAATTTAAGTCAAACCAAGGGAGCACGTTAGAATGTGATACGTCTTGTGAATAAACTAGGAGACGTTTTGTGCGAGTCGCCGAGTTCGATAAAACCGCTGACGATATGAGCCCACGACGAGCGAGCCGAATACTCTCATATCGTCAGCGGTTTTATCGAACTCGGCGACTCGCACAAAACGTCTCCTGGTCAACAACTTTAGGTAAGTAAAGTTTAGTTTATTCACAAGACGTATCACATTCTAACGTGCTCCCTTGGTCAAACGAAGCACAGTTTTGTAACTTTTGTTCTTGAAATATGCTAAAGAACTCTATCCTCGTTCCTAGTATCAAATACTAGTAGTCACGTGCATCATGGCACCATCGCTATGACGTCACCATAAAGTTCTAATAATTTTTCATGAATATATATAATTTTTCATGAATATATTACAAACAATCAAACATGGAACAATTAACTGCATAATATGAAGATAAAAAAATATAATTTGATTATAAACAGTATACTGTCTATTTTCGTGGTAATGTGCCTAATGTATATTACAAATATGAAATTATAAGTAACTACAAATCTATAATATAACGAAAGAATAGAAAGATGAATTATTTATAATATGTTCATATATGGAGTCATTAGGTTTAGATCTCGTGCAAGTGCGAGTTCAAGTTGGTTCGAGATCCCCTGCGAGAAGGACTAAATCACACTCGAACTCGTACTTTGATTGGACAAAATTGTGCAGATCTATTGCGCAGTAGCATACTCGAACTTAAACTGGATCCTGAAATCAAGGCATTGTGAAAACCTAGTACTCTAGCTATTTGCTCGGGGCTCCCTACTATTAATACATTGTTGTTCTGTTGCTGATTTATTCTTTTATTCGTGTGTTTTTCGGAGTTGTGAAGTGAGTTTTGGACGTTAGTGTGTAAAGAAAGTCAAGAAACTGCAGAAAACATGTGATATAATTAACAATTTTAAAAATTCCTTCAAATTTCCTTTATTTTTCAAAATTTCCTTCAAATTTCCTTCAAAATTGCATGTCCTTCAAATTTCCTTCATTTTGTCAAAATTTCCTTTCAAAAGGAAATTTCCTTCAAAGTGGAAGGACTGGTCCCAAAGGAACCTGAGAAATAATGACGTATGCATAAATAATGAGATTAGGGTTAGGAGGTCCCACAGGAGCATGAGAATGAATAAATTATAAGTTGAATATTTAATGAGGCGGCATCCCTTTGTACTCCCGATGGGGGGGGAGGGGGGGGGGGAGGGGGGGAGGGGGGTATTACTACTCAATTAAAATTAGCTCTGAGAAGGGTCAAAAACATATTTATGCCCAAGAACATCAACTGCATTACTATTATAATAATTTTAGTGGGCATTTAAAATAAAATCAAGGCAGTAAACGGTAAACTGCATGCAGTATCATGAACAGTGCCACCTTCGCGCCAGCGAGTATTTTATTGCAATAAATATTTACATACCACATATTTTACATGTAAAACTTGGTCGGAAAAACGCAACATTTGTCATCAAAACAATCTTTGCTCCACAGTATTGACAGAAAAGTATACAATTCCATAAACAACAAACCAATAGTGATTTAGAACTATTAAAACTGATAGACTCGGATCAGCAGGCTAAATCCTGATCGGGTCGAGAGGAGTGCAATTTAATGTAATAGAGTGCAGAAATTAAAATGAAATATAGTGCAAACTACCGGAAAGCCAATGAAATGCCTATGCGGATTTTGAAGGATGGTTTTTCCTTCACGAGAAAATCCAATATGGCGACAAAAACAGAGTTGTCGAAGAACATTTCGATGAAATACAGAATGAAATTTGCTTTAATATTGTCTTTAAAGTTGCTGCAAGAAGACTAGAGGAGGATAGAGGATATGAGTAAAACGTTTGACGTTTAAGTGAACGAAGCGAAGCAGTTTTAAACCATTGAAGCTTCGAGAAGTGGAGCAATGAGGGGTATGTATTAACTTCGTAGCTTGAAGAACATTTGACTAACATTTTCATGTATATTATGTAATATTTCATAAACGAGTGGGAGTGTGTTACCAGGGGTTACAAACTCGAGAGGACAATGAAAATCACGAGGCCGTTAACCAAGTAATTTTCATTGTTCTCGAGTTTTTGTAAAACATGAGAGAATAATGAAAATCACGAGGCTGCAAGCCGAGTGATTTTTACTGTTTTCGAAATTTTTACAAAGACGAGAGAACATTGAAAATTACGAGGTATTAGGCCGAGTGATTTTTATTGTTTTCAGATGTTCGCAACGCCTGGTAAAACACGACACACGAGTTTATGAAATAGCTTCTCAATCATCAATTATAGTAGAGGGACTTGGTGATATTGGTGCATATTAGATTAGACAATAGTTTCACATTGAATTTATAATTAAGAAATATGGTAATAAACGGTTCTGTTTGTGTCGTTTATTATCTGATTTCTTAATTATGAATTCAGTTTACGCGATCTTTATCGGGTTTCAAAACTCATGCACATGAACAAATATTTTCTTCTGATTGGCTAATTAGCTCATGAGAACAATAAGTAAATAATAGCATGGTTTCGAGTGCAAAAAACACGCACTCGTGAGTTTGTCAAAGACCTCAAATAGCACTCGTCCTTCGCAATTTTGACAGTCTTTGAAAAACTCACTGGTGCATGTTTTTTCCAAATTGCACTCGAAACCGTGTTATCACCTATACTTATTTATTGCATGGTTATGCATTAGATCATAGTCAATCGAGATATGGTCTGGAAACTCAGCTAAAGTCTTTGGTCTATCTTTTTGTTCGCCTTTATGCATTTTTGTCCACGGTGCACGGTCACTGAACACATTGTATTTTAGTATAATGAACGAATTGTCCGATAGCAACGTTTCAGTTCAATCACTCAACCGTGCTATTTAACTATTAATAAACGTAAAACAAAGGATGTGCATGGTGTAAGGTACGGTTCAACATAAAATCCCAGCTCATTATAGGCGCTTTGAAGTTTGCCGAGTTTCCAGACCATATCTCGATTGACTATGATTAGATGCATATATCAGGAACGCTTTACAGACTACATGTACGTGATTAGATTAAAGTCCGTTTAGTAACCCCTGGTCAAACCACCTCCGTCCTGGCTAAAGATACCTAACTCTTCGTTGACGTGGAGTAGACCTCCCTCGTTGAGCAACGGTAATGTATGCGACAATAGATATAAGGATATTTCTGACTGTTCTAACCGGGAGTCCCAATATAGTTCCAATAAAGTTAAGCCAGAGGCTTGGGGTCCGATTCCCAGTTGGGGCAGTCAGATAACTTTTCTCTACAGCAGTATTTCGACCTCGTTTGAACTTAAGCTTCTTCATTCGTTGAGTCCCTGACTCTTTTTGTTAACGTCAAGCGCTATATGGGACTGTCTTCGTCACTCAGTGAACTGTCTAATCTATATATATATTAACTTTGGAGATATATTAATTTGGCTTATCAATTGAAGTCAAACATAGTGGAGATGTACAGTAGGCTTGAAGTGCTCTACGCAGTCTCGTCCAGTTTAATATAAAGACTGCGTTTGGTCAGAAAACCGCGTAGAAAACTGAAACTATACGTAGTTCAAGCCTACATGTCGCCATCATGTTTGGCTTCGATCTTTGCTCGGTAGATGAAGAATTGCTGGTATCACTCCAGGTATATACATGCATAGATCACTGGTGTCACCTATCCTAAAACAAACTCCAAACATACTGTACAATAGCTGAAGAAATTGTCCCTAAGGAACATAATAATATGCCGATCGACAAGCTTCAATTTTCCAATCTTCTCAGCATGTTTGCTCAAGTAGGCTGAGCCCGTATTTCTAAATTTATGCTCCGTCAATTAGATCCGCACTTGGCAATCTGATGCAAGATTTACTTCCAGCTCTATTGTGAAACTCGTAAACAGTTTCATTAATGCATACATATTTCTATTCAAAGAACGACAGAAACATGTTCAACGCAATGCAACTATAAACAAGCAACAGTTGCTTTTAAAGGAATAATAAAATTATGTATTTGATAAACACACTACTTACCTTCCAGTCTTTTGAACGTCCTTTATACAAAGTGGCATTACCAAAAAAGTATAATGCACACTGAGCCCTAGACACTGCAACGCATATGCGATTTTGCTCAGCGAAAAAACCAATCCGTTCTTTCTTGTTACTGCGAACTAACGAAAGTAAGATGACTTTGTTTTCTTCACCCTACATGTAAGAAATGACAAATATTTTAATGCTAGCTAAAATCTACTGTATCTACGACGATTCATGGATGTCGCTATTTTTAGCTAAGATTCGAAACGAAAACGGCAAAAAAACATTTTTCTCCACAGTTTTTAGGTGAATATTTTTTCATTGAAAAACATAGCAAGGGTGGATGAACTCAGTTCAAGTACTACCTGGTTCTCTTACAAAAACGCTTTATTTAATAACCTGTAAATTTAATTGTTAAACATTATTTCATTCTGACATTCTGAAAAAAGTACTTTAATTTGCACTCTTTAATAAACTTTAAATGTCTTTATAATATATGCATGACAAAATTACTGCATTCTGATTGGTTGAGAGGAGTGCAAATTAAATTGGAAATTGTACTCTGGAGAGTGCAAATTAACGTTACCATGGTAACAGTATTAAAATTCAAAAAGGCGGTCTATTTTGGAGTGGATAGATAGAAGGTACTATTTTCACGTTTCCAACGACTTGTGGTTCACTTTAAATTAAGAATACCACTTAATTTTTTCAAATAAATACACAGTTTTTCAAGGCTTGGATGAGTACGAAGCGTACGAGTCGCATTCGCAAAGTAAAGTATTGGTTTTCTTCTATCAGCAAGTTTGATGTTTGTGGTTTCTTCCAGTTGCTTCCAAGAAGATTTTAACTGACTATTTGAAAGAGCATTGTTAAAATTGTTTGCAACGATAATAGCAGTGAAACATTCAAATGAATAATGTAATTACGAAATGTAGTCATAACATTGTAATTTTGCCATGGATATTATAAATAAGTAATCATATGATTTTGCTCGTGATATTTGAAAATTTATCCAAATTGCACTCGCCTAAGGCTCGTGCAATTTTGGTGTAATTTTCAAATATCACTCGTAGTGTAAAAATTATTAATTGCACGAGCAAAAATCATGATTACCCATACTTATCGGCGTGTTCGTTTTTTTGGGCAGCTCATTAATTTCGGCTACCAGCGTATTAGCAGCTCACCTGAAAACTGTCCACTGTCGTAAATTTAATATCTCCTAGTTTGGTAAACGATTCTTCTGTTGGGTCTGAGGACGTTTTTCTTAAACTTGTCTTCCATTCGAACCACCTACATAATTATAGTATATGCATTTATCGAAAAAGAGATAATAGGGCCGCTTATACGGAAGCTGATAAGATGCAGCGAACACAGGACGCGCCTTACATAAGACGCGAACGTCAGTTCTATTTATACGGCGTTTTTAAATGAGCCTCGGCTTGTGTAAGACGCGAACATAAGTCTTTGTACTTTTAAACGAGTGTTTTGGGTCTTGTGTACGGCGCGTCCTGTGTTAGCCGCGTCTTATCAGCTTTCCTAAAAACGGCCCTAATATGTTACTGAAAAAATCCTTAATTATTACAATAAAAAGATTCACGTTTCTGAGTCAAGATACCGAGGGTACAACATTTTTACACATGCATAGCAAACATAGTTATATATCTAAGTTTGTTCAACAAAATCACTTGAAACTGTGCACATTAAAACTCCTCGTGACACTGCACATTTCATATTAAGCAATCATAAAGGGATAAGTGATTTTGGGATGCATGAAAATGAGGTACCTTGGTTATGACATCTCAATGAAATATTAAACAAACTAAAATATTTCAAAAATGAAGATACAGCAAAATTTCAAAAGGTGTTTCATTACAATTTCACAAAAATCCTTTCAAATTAGACAAATTTAATTTATATCGTCAATTCTTTTAAACATTAAATGCATGTTAAATAGATTTTCTTAAACACTAAATGTAAACATACACGGATATATTAAGTGTTTTATACCTGGCCACGGTAAGCACAAAGTACAGTAATATCTTCAGGAGGATAGCCATTCTTTACCAAGTACTTGGCAACCTTAAGAATCTCTATAATTTCGGTTTGGTTAATTTTGCTGCTTGACCCAAGCAAATCCTCTTCTGGAGAAGTGTGTTCCAGAAAAAACATACTCTTTTCGATACATCCAGGCGGATGATTGCTACCAGTTTTCTGTTTACAAAGAGATATAATTTGGATAAGTGTCGTGCAATGTAAAAGATACCGTTTATATAGGATTATCCAATATATAAAATACATATCTTACCTTTCTATGTCTTGTTAAAAATATGATAGCCCAGCAAATAGATTTAAGTAAAGCCATAATGGACACATAAAAAATAAAATATTTAACGTTTCGTTACCTAATCAGTAATCAGTAACGTCTTCAGAGTTACAATAGTTAAACTGTTACAAATATAGAGAATGATAAGTGTGACAAAAGAATGTGACAAAATAATGTGACAGAAATTAGAGAAGCGAGACGGTGGAAACACAGACTGAGCGAGAGGTAATTACAAGATGTGATACAGAGAAGGGGAAAAATAATAATTAGATATAATACGATGTTTTTTCCCCCTTCTCTGTATCACATCTGTTAATTACCTCTGTTTCCACCGTCTTGCTTTTCTAGTTTCTGTCACATTCTTTTGTCACCCTCATCATTCTCTATTTTTGTAACAGTTTAGCTATTTAAGAAGATTCATCGTTGTAAATATTCACTCTGAAGATGTTACTGATTAGGTAACAAAACGTTAGTATTAAATATTTTAAATATTTTATCATATTATGTGTTTATTATGCCTTTACTTAAAGCTATTTGCTGGGCTATCATATTTTTAACAAGACTTCGTTATCTTTCTATGCTGTGCTGTGCAGTATGCCAGTATAGCGTAGTACAACTATATGGCCTGTATAGCACACAATCGGACAGCACACCACACCTCATATTGAATCGCACCACACCACACCACATCACATCACACCACACATCACAGCACAACACACATTGCATACTAATCTTTACTCCAACTAAAAGCATAATCCAAAACACAAAATTAATCGTGACTCCAAAAGGGGAAAAACGTAAAAGAGAAAACATCACGCCACCAAACGGAACTTCGGCTACGCGGTATACAACATGCACAGATCTCTAAAAGAAGACTGGATCAAGTAATTGCCAATGAACTATATATATACCTTGAAAATATATACCTACGCTTCTTGAAAATAGGTAAAATACTGTATGCATGTCCAGTTTCATATTTGCTAAACTAACGCTTTTATGTCACACTTTTGGCTATATTTAGTCATGTCTCGCCACTCGTTTTCTTCAAACTACCTTCTTTAAAGCTTCTCGAATAGCTTGAAATATTAAACTAACTTGCATGTGTTATCACTAAAGTTCTATTTTTCGTCGAGTTTTATCTCCAAGCTGTACGGAAAACTGAAGAATGACCCGTAGGCGCCTGACTTTCAAAACTTGGCCTCACTTTTTCGTCCAGTGATTTACCGAAGTCGGTTTTTCAGGTATATATAGAGTTTACTGCATGGTAATTGCATAATTGTTTGCCAGGGCCGGAAAATGCCGACTTGGTACCTTGCTAATGGCGCCAGTGTAGCTATAGGTCAATACGAAGATAGAAGATTCGAGACACACTGCATGATGTGTTTTGGGTTGTAAACAGCAAAAAAAAAAAAAAGAGAAGAAAACAACGAGAAACCAGATTTCACACATGCATGCAGTTGGTTCATTAGTATAATGGCGGATTCTGATTTCGCTTTATATTTATATATGTATAATATATATATATATATAATATATACTACCCCTCACTACCCTTGTGGAAGTTTGAGCACTCTGGGCCCATGCGCACTTCACGCTATCTGAATGTACTTCACCGATGCTGTCCCACATGCGGTTGTCACCGACAATCGCATGTGTATAAGTAATTGATGAAATTCATTCAGATTGTTCCAAGCTACACTGATGAGCTGTTGTACAGCGAAACACCGTGTCTGTAGATTGAACTATGTACGCTCCTTCACTTCGGTG
This sequence comes from Paragorgia papillata, assembly GCA_035771165.1. Lineage (NCBI taxonomy): Eukaryota > Metazoa > Cnidaria > Anthozoa > Scleralcyonacea > Coralliidae > Paragorgia > Paragorgia papillata. The sequence continues at coordinate 698,472 of JAWNZC010000406.1, forward strand.
TTGTTGGGCACTCTGTGAAGTTGCCGTGGGTACCTATTAGCGATAATGCAACGCTCACTGGGCCCATGCGCACTTCACGCTATCGGAATGTACTTCACCGATGCTGTCCCACATGCGGTTGTCACCGACAATCGCATGTGTATAAGTATTTGATGAAATTCATTCAGATTGTTCCAAGCTACACTGATGAGCTGTTGTACAGCGAAACACCGTGTCTGTAGATTGAACTATGTACGCTCCTTCACTTCGGTGTTGTTGAGCACTCTGTGAAGTTGCCGTGGGTACCTATTAGCGATAATGCAACGCTCACTGGGCCCATGCGCACTTCACGCTATCTGAATGTACTTCACCGATGCTGTCCCACATGCGGTTGTCACCGACAATCGCATGGGTATAAGTAATTGATGAAATTCATTCAGATTGTTCCAAGCTACACTGATGAGCTGTTGTACAGCGAAACACCGTGTTTATATATATATATATATATAGTTCAATCTACAAACACGGTGTTTCGCTATATATATATATATATATATATATATATATACCTCGCAGGTGCATGAATAGTGCTTTTCACGCAATCACGCAATTGGTTTCGAAGTCATGCTAAGACTAAGGCGACAGACTTGTAATCTGTGGGTTTATATTGATGCTTATTAACTCCATAAAGGTTCCTGTTTATAAGGAAATATTCGATTAATCTGTCTGATAACGATGGTCTCATGTTGTCGATGTACTCGAAATGGTCGATGTGGGGCATGCATATGTCATCAAAGTGGTCGTGATTGTACATTAAGCTGTTTGCCAGGAAAGTTTGGAAGATGTGTTAACAGCAACGATGGTTCTTCCTCAACATACACCCAAGAGCCCGTTGATAATTTTAACAATGGGTCTGTCATGGACGATAATATAATAAATAATAGAGTTTATCGGCAGTTCTCACACATCATTAGATATTCATAGCATTTCGGCCAATCCGGCTGCTTGATTTACGCCACATGTACTTACATAGAAACCCCAGTTTAAACCGGAGACCTAATTAACTCAAGTGGGCAGGGCTTAGAAGATGAGGGAAATTGAGGGGAAAACAATACATATGTTAATTTGACAGTAAACAGTATTTAGAAAACATTTCTAAATACAGTACGCTGTATTTAGAAATCATTTCCCTATACAGTTTTCTGTCGCTATAGAAACCAGTTCCAAATACAACAGATTGTTTTACCTAACAGCGCTTCACAATATAAGCGACTACATGCGATACATATATTACAAGTAAAATAGACTAAAACGTACAAGAAACCAAACTTACGTTGGTGCAATTTAAGTTATTCGACGAAGACAGAAACCTACGAAAAGTGATGTTGCTTGCAGACTGATTGAAGTAATGAAGTTTAAACGTCAATCTACCTTTCATAACATTATATATATATAAAAGTATACAAGACAGTCACCTCACGCTTTGTTTTCTCCGGTGTCGACCATTAACATCTTCTGTCTTCTTTAGTTTGTAAAGTTCTACATTATTCCAATTGTCATCTATATTTTCTCTGCTCAATATCAGTCCTTGGCTAAATTGATCCTGCTGTTCAACATAATCTAATGTATGTTATCCAATAAATCCAACGTCTTGCGAACCAAAACTCCTGGCTGTTTTAAAACAAAAATTTTCCCTGTCTCTGCAAGCGCTTGACGACAAGTCTGTTGTGATTGCCGCCATTGCAATGAATATCTAATGATGTGTGAGAAGCTATTTCAAATCCTCGTTAGTGTTTTAGGCTTGGTTGCCAAATCCCATGTGCCGTTAAGCTCGGCTGCGCCTCGCTATTGTTATAACGGCACATAGGATTTAGAAACCACGTCTATAAAACACTAACTCGGATTTGAAATATTACCTAATGCACTGATTAATGGAGACGTCAACGCACCACGATATACGAAATTACAGACTCCAAATTTCCTGTGGGAAGAGATTGACGGTGAGTCGTTTGCTCATTCGATAGATTGCTGTTACGCAGAGATAACACATTGGAGGAGAAATATTTTTTTGCGGCCCTTCGGGAAAGGCTGGAAAATCTTTCGTACGTGAGTTGTCTCGATTGTTTACTGCATATACAAATAGCTCTGCTTTAGAATGTATTGCTTTGAAAGCCACGATGGTCATTACTATTGCAAAAGCCACATAAGAAATCTAAAGCAAGAGACCACAGCAGTCACTTACAACGTCGAATGATTATGTGGTCAAAAGGTGAAATTAATGCTTTAATTCTGGAGGGCCGTGCCTGCCATCCAACAACAATTTACCCAAGTAGTTCGTAGTAATGAAGCATCCGAAGGTCAAATAGCACGCAAATTTGCCAAACTAATGATGGAGGGCAAGGTCAGAGCCGCGTTAAGATTAATTGCAGAAGACGATGTGAACGGTGTTCTCTCGTTAAAAGACGCGATGTATATGAATCATTGCTGAATAAACATCCCACTAAACAGCCAAGAATGTCATCAGCCATCACCGACCCTGAAACACCTTACATTAGACGGCCAGATGATAGAGAAACTCTAGCTATATAACAAAGCATGCACTTAATGTCTGATCACTCGGAAAACAGTTAGTTTTGTTTTCCCTCGAGTCTCGATGTTTCCCTCGACGTCGTCTCGGGAAACATTCAGACTCTCGGGAAAACAAAACTAACTGTTTCCCTCGGGAGCAGACATTAAGTGTATAATATATAGGCGGACAAACCATATTTTCTCAAGAAGGTACAACGCAAGGTGACCCTCTCCCCATGGCGATGTATGCCTTAGCAATTATTCCTCTCATTCGACATGCATCTTCACAAAGAGCAATCAGTTCAACAATTTGGTATGCAGACGACGCCTCGGCGGGAGCAAAACTCGAGCTACTCCGTGCCTGGTGGAATCAACTAGTCGAAGTAGGCCCAAGATATGGCTATCATCCAAATGCGTCAAAGACATGGTTGATTGTGAAAGAAGATAAATATGAATCGGCGATCAGGGTTTTCCTAGATACCAACGTCAAGATCACCACAGAAGGGAAGCGGAAACTTGGAGGAGCCATTGGAACAAGATCCTTTGTCGAAAACTACGTCCAACAGAAAGTTACATCCTGGACCAAAGAGATCCAAAGCTTATCCACAATCGCCGTAACCCAACCACATGCAGCTTATGCAGCCTTCACCCACGGTCTTGCAAGAAAATGGCAGTACCTTGTTAGAGTCACAGAAGGCATAGGAGATCTCATACAACGACTTGAAGATGCAATTCAACAAAGGTTCTTACCCGCCCTTACAGGTCAGAATGCATTCAGTCAGGCAGAAGTCAGGCAGTTCGCCTCGGGGGACTTGGAATAATTAATCCCATGAAACAGTCAACCTATCAATTCAACTCCTCCGTGGAAATTACAGCTCTTCTTGCAGTTCTAATTCTCCAGTAGTCGACGACCTGTCCTACAAATGTCAAAGTCGCGCAGGCCAGAGCGAAATCAGAAGCACGTAACATCCGCTGAAATCAGGAGTTGGCGAATGCAACTGATCTCTCAAATAAACTGAGCGACAACATGCAGAGAGCCCTCAAGGTGTCTACTGAAAAGGGCGCTTCGACCTGGTTGTCCACGCTTCCTATTGCCGAGCATGAATTTGCAATACACAAAGGGGCTTTTCGTGACGCCCTTTGCCTTATATATGGTTGGCGCCCTGCAAATCTTCCATCCAACTGTGTTTGCGGAAAATTCTTCTCTGTAGCTCACGCACTGAGCTGTCCCCGTGGTGGATATCCTTCTATTCTACACAACGAACTTCCTGATATCACAGCTGATTTCCTGACAGAAATACGTAGTGGAGTTGGAATTGAACCAACCTTGCAACCAATCACTAATGAACATCTAATCCATAAGACCAATCGTCAAGATGGAGCTAGACTAGATGTCGCGGCTGAAATTTTTTGGGGTTGTGATAGGCAACGTGCATTTTTTGATGTACGGGTTTTTAACAATTTTGCACCGAGCTATCGCAATACCTCAATCTCCCAATTCCACCATCGAAATGAGCAAGGAAAGAAGAGGGCTTATGACGAAAGAATACGAGAGGTGGAACATGGAACTTTCTCCCCCTTGGTCTTCTCTACTTCAGGAGGCATGGCACCTATCGCCACCGTAGTGTATCGCAGAATTGCTGCCCTAATGTCAGAAAAAAGTAAGCAACCGTATAGCCGCACTTTATTCTGGCTCAGATGCAAGATAAGCTTTTCTCTGCTTCGTTCGTCCTTAATGTGCCTCAGAGGTGCCCGTTCCTCGCTACGCCAACCAGATGCCTCAACCCTGATAGGGGAGCCCATTGATCTGGCTAGTGCTGAGAGCCGCATTCCAAGCACAGACTAACCAAAACATTATAAACTGATTTTTAATATTTTATCAATGAACGAATCAATCATAGACAAATCTGTAATACGTTTTTTATATAATCTTCTATTATGTCAAACGAATGTACGGAATTGGTTTCTCTAGCTCGGGATATCCTGCACTATTAACTTGCGGGCAAAACAAAATGGCGGCCAGTTTTGCTTTGTTTGTCAAAGCAGGAGATTTTGTTGATAAAAAATGTTGATATAGTAGAATAACGAGAAAACGGTCAACAAAATTAAGTAGAAGAGTGTCCACAAGTATGTTTCTTTACAATTTTCTACCATTAATATATTCAAAAGTTGTAAAAACTGTTTCGTCGACAAATATCGAGTACGTCAAGTTGCTAGCGGCCGTGTCTTCTTTAAAAATACCGAAAAATATAAGAATGTTAAACTTGTTATTTCATTTATGAGGTATATGCTAAAACAATTATTCACCTCAATGTCGGTGAATAGTGTAGATATATTCACCTCGCCGCTATACATCCAGCACTATTCATCTCCACTTTGGCGAATAATTCTAATATATATATATAACAATTATTCAATTATATATATTTCTAAAACTCAGTAATTCATGAGGAAAATTCAAAAGAAATTAAGGTTTAATCAATGTCTGTTTACCCCGATACAGAACTGATATCAGTGTCTGTAAATGCGATACAGAACTGTTTAACAAAACATCAGTTCTGTATTACATCTATTCAACCTTACCTCGAAGATTTATCAGCTCTTAACATGAGGTAGTTTTAGCTAAATTAATAGGCGTTTTGGAAGTAATTTACAGAATTCGTGTCCCTTCTGTATACCCCGATACAGAACGGCCACCAACCTCGTACCCAGGGCATTTTGCCTCCACGCCGGGAGGTCGGCGAAAATGGCCCTGGCATCGGCTGGTCGATTCTATAATCTGATTGGCCGGTTTAAGAACTCGATTAATTCAGATAGAGTATAATTTATTTATGAAAATTTGAATTGTGATAGACCGACTCTGCGAAGTTTACCCAAAGAATGGAAACGATTAACGATAGCTTTCGTTAAAGTCAAGAACAACATTAGATATATGTTTGTTCATGACATTTACATGTATCCTGGATAATCGTGGGAGTATGAAGAATAACGCTAGCCAGTTGCTTTTATGATAAAGGTTCACATGAGTGAGTCGGCAGAGCGTTAAATATTTCTCATTTATTATTCATGTATACGTATTATACAAAAACAAAACACAAAGACCGCATAAAGTTTCTTGCCATAACACCCCAAAATGCTGGGTGTCACGTGACCAGCCGATGCCAGGGCCATTTTCGCCGACCTCGCAACGTGGAGGCAAAATGCCCTGGGTACGAGGTTGAACGGCCACTCATTCTGTAAATAGTACATATATAGTAGTTGCTTGGTCCAGTCTAAATTCGTTTAGAGATCGATGGCTACAACATTATATAATACCATGCATAAACCGGTATCAGAGTCTTCCTGTGCATGTTTGGCTTACTGCGCCAACTACACTATAAACGTCTTTATAACTTAAAAATGTCTTTTTGCAATTTTTTATAATTAGATAAGAAGTTTGTAGTGTTAAAGAATGTTAAAAGTCAAAGTGGCAAAACACTTTAAATAACAAGATTATTTTGATCTAACCTCTTCATTTGTATTTAGATCTTTGTATATTTCAAGGTTGCGAAGAAGGTCGGCAATATCGTCCCTCATTCGGCACTGTGTTCCAAGTTGTTGATAATCCATGCCATTGTTTATCAATCTTTCAAACATCGAACAGTCAAGATGTTTATGCTTTTTGAGCTCATAACATGACACATGAGGTTTTAGCTGTTTTTGGTCGCCCAGCATAACCAAATGCTTCACGGTTGATGGAAGAACAGAAATTAACTGACCCTCGATGATTTCTGCGGCTTCTTCAACAATCACAGCACATGGTTTAATTTCGTCTACAATTGGCAAAAAAATGTATAGGCTTTCAGTTTGACATGCTCGTGTAACCGAACGCAATAGTATTTGGGATGATGTCAGATTCAAGAAATATATCTCATACACGAAGTCATGAAACAAAAGCGACTTTCTATTGTTCCAATAGAATAGATTTCTAATGGCTTTGTCTTACCGCTCACGAGACCCTGACCTCTGGCTTATTCTGATTGGTCGGTTAGCGTTTGAAGGAAAAACATTTTGCTGACCAATTGATTATCGAAGTAAGGAAGAGATCAGGGTCACGTGGGGGTGAGAAAAGCCCATTAGTTCCAGTCCATAGACCATAGAGAAAAAAAGGGAGAAGGTGGTAAATAGCCAAGAATAGTTTTGATGGCGAAATATTGACATTTTGAGCGTAGCCCTTCATCACAGTAAAATGATTCTTTGCTTTGCGCGAAAATTACTCATATCATTCGGTATCAAGTTTGCGATAAGGCAGGTCAGCACTTGTTAAATATCTTTGTAATCTTTTCTTGGCGTCATAACCACACAACATGCATGAGGCAAGCGTATATTCGATTACTTTGAATAGCGAAGCGCACAGTTACTATTTTATAGACCAAAACTCAGACAAACAAACCAAAATTAAATCTCGAGGGATTTCTAATGACCATTTTCTTTTGTTGGAAATGCAAGAATAAATTATAAACTCAGACAAACATGAATTCGACGTCATCTGTGCCCTTCGCTATTGTTATCAAATCAAATTTCATTAGTTTAGCCATGCATACATATCTGAAATTTAAATATACGCAAAAAATATTGTACCAAAAGAGACGATTGTCATAATTCACATATGACGTCGCAGACAAACAGCGTCGACCATTTATAGTCTATCTGGTGGATGGGACCACTAAACAGTGTGCTCACAGAACTCGGCAATGCATGACAATCACTGATAACAATTTTACTCCGATGAATTAAGAGTTCCGTTCGAAAAGTCAGTGTTTCGTTACGAAAAATCTGGCAGTTTACTACCTTTTCCCTTTGCTCTATCCAAAACACTGCCCGGTTACGTGGCACTCTACTTTTTTACATTGTCAATAACACTAGTGACTTGTAACACATAACATATAACTTCCTTGCTACATATCGATAGTAACTCCATCATCTATATGTATAGGTAATAGCATGGTTTCGAGTGCAATTTGGAAAGAAACATGCACGAGCAGGGGCGGATTTAGGATTTTGAAAACGTCAGTCAAAGTTGTGGTCCACGGTTCTAGGGGGGTCCGGGGGCATGCCCCCCTGAAATTTTTTGAAATTGGGGTCTCTAAAACGGCATTTCCCACGATTTGACAGCACATTTGTGCAAAATTTTGAAACTTTTAAAACATATTTTTAATGGCACATTTTATTATGTTTACAAAACATTTGTCCAAATTGGATGTTCAGCATTTATATTTTTACAAAGCTAACTAAAATATTAGCCAAACGAGAAAGGCGCAAACACCCATGCATGCCTTCCAAAATTAACTAAATATTCATTGTCTCAAGGACCTTGTAGTCTGTAATTTTCTCTAATTTAATAAATTATATGTTATTTACCGAGTCCCGACGGCCGACTACCGTAACATTACATCGAGATTTATAGGGGCAATGCTTGTGATATAAGCTAATTAGATAAATCTGGGGTCATATTTCACGAACGCGCCGTTAAAATATATCTTATCAGAGCAAGATAGCGAGACTAACCATAATTTGAAAACAGTTATTCATTTCAAAATCATGAAAAGAAAGATCCAGTTTAACGTTGAACTAAACTTTGGCTTAAGGATCAATTGATCCTTTCAAATTCATATATATGAGTTAAGTTGTCTACTGTATGCTGACGATTTGATAATAATGTCAGAATCAGAATCCGGGTTACAATGCTGCCTTCAAAAACTTGAACTATATACTCGGAAATGGAAATTACAAGTTACCTAAAAAAATCCCAAAGACGACTGTTTATCTCATCAAAGTGGTACTTTGGTGACAAACAATTGGATTGTGTAGACGAATATACATATTTGGGGTTAACTTTTCATTTTGCTGGTAATTTTAAGATAGCTATAACAACGTTATACAACAAGGCGTTACGGGTTTACCATTGTCTAATGTATAAACTTTCAAATGCAGAGAATATACCGATAAAGACATTACTAAAACTATTTTCCTCAGTGGTGGTTCCAGTTTTATTGTATGGTTGTGAAATCTGGGGAGTATGCCTATTGGGAAAAATCTCTTCATTTGAACTTTTCCAAAAGAAATTTTTCAGTATAGTAAATAAACTGGAATCATTACAGTTGAAATTTTTTAAACGTATTCTTGGAGTCCACTCTAAAAGCACAAATTTAGCTGTCTATGGCGAACTAGGTAAAGTCCCTTTGATAGTACAGATCTCTACTCTAGTGACAAAGTATTGGATACGAATTAAAACCCCAGAATATAAAGACACTATTGTGGGAAAGGCAACAAGTTTTAATATTCGAACTAATTCCCAGGCCGTTATTTTCACAAACTATGTTTTAAAATTATGTGATTTGAGATCACTAGACGTTATTTCTCTTCCACTTGAAAGTTTAAACAATTTAGGTAAATATATAAAAAATAAATTATTCATTTACTTTACTGATTTCTGGAAAGGTCAGCTTCAACAAAGTCGTTCTAATGGTAAACTGAGAACCCTCGTACAAGTTAAGAATAATTTTGGCTTTGAAGAATACCTTCACGAAATTTGTAATGTTAAACACCGCCAGGCAGTAACAAAAGTGAGAATATCCGCACATAAACTACCAGTTGAATCTGGACGATATAACAAAACCCCTTACGAGGAACGAAAGTGTACTTTATGTCACTCGAATGAAATCGGTGATGAATTTCACTATTTAATGTCCTGCTCCAACAAAAAGTTTGTAGAGCTTCGAAATACTTTTATAAATAATATATACGGTGTCAACGCGTCTTTCCGTTTACTTGACACAAAGGATTTCTTTCTATATATAATAAATGTACACGATAAGTCTATCATGAAAATAATATCAAAATATTTTCATGATATTCTTTCATTATATGATAGTCATTATATTGTCTAACCCATATTACCATACACTGTACTCCTAGCTATATTATTTAACTCACACTACTATACCCTTTACACTTTTAACCATAGTTTGTATGGTATTATCTAGTTCATGTTACTGTACGTTATGTACTTTTATGTAAAGATATTTTCATATGTGCCTGTATTGGTATTTGATGAATAAAGTATTATTATATAAGAGCTCCTGGCAAGCGTGAAATAGGCTAATGCCGCCTTGCTGAATAAATATATGTCTGAACTCTGAACTCAGACTTCACTAGGACGCAAAATGATAAATAATACGATATTGAGACTGGACAAAAACAAATATATTCGACACTAGATTGTTTGTATATTTGAAATGAAACTAAGACGACCTTAACTTACCAGTCTTACCTTACAGCAGTAGGGGAATAAATGACTCCGCGCGGCGCCAAAATTCAGACGCTTTCAATCGCGTCTATTAAAATGTTCCTCGCTTGAAATAAATCGATGACTGTAATCTAGATGGCAAATCATCGTAGATTGTTCACAGTATAACAGTATTTCTTCATCGTTGCTGTTAAAAGCAGCTAAAACCCGTTCGAAAACGCTTATACAGAACTCGTATGACTGAAACCACGAACACAGTGAGAAGCCTTCAGGCTTCAATGAATAAATTACTCGGTATCTCAGCTGACTCAGCAATCGATGGTTGCCATGGTGCAGATCCGTCAAAAAGCCCAAAATCAACGCGACAGCCAATCAGGTTTGAGGCAAATCGGTCAAAAAAGTGGTTGCCATGGTGCAGATCGGTCAAATCGACCAAACACCAATAAGATCTCTCCGCAAACCGGTCAAAACTCTCAAAGCGAACGCTGACCACCGGTCATCCCTGCCCGGTGTTTGCTGACTTGCAAATTACGATAAAAGCGAATTTGAAACCTAATCAGTATGCCAAACTTTGGAGTCACGGCATTACATTTTCTAGAAGACTGTTGAGATTAAAATATTGTGTGATTGCGCAATTATTCTGGTGATTTTTTACGTCAGTCGCGCGACCGGTCTGATGTATGCTAAATCCGCCCCTGACGAGTGAGTTTTTCAAATACTGTCAAAATAGCACGAGTCCGAAGGACGAGTGCTATTTGAAGTATTTGAAAAACTCACGAGTGCATGTTTTTCCAAATTGCACGAGAAACCATGCTATTACTTATTAATAATATACATGAAAAAATGTTCAAAACAACTGTACTAACATTTTAACGTACGCATGTTTCACGGCGTCCACTCCTCGCATATTTATTCGTTAAAAAACGCTTCGCTTCCTTTACTACTTGAAAAAGTTTACTCGAGGCATAAAGAAGCTTCTGGTCTTCTTGTAGGTACTTCACTTGGCAATATTAAAGCATAACTAGCTTCAAATTTGAACAAATTATCCCCAAAACCGCCGAATCTTGGCCGCCATCTTTGTTTGTTTTGAGTCGAGAAAAATCCGCTGTACAATCAATTTTATTGGTTCTTAGTGATAACAGATTTTTGCACTGTATTACAGATTTTTGCACTGTGATTACACATTTTTGCACTGTTGTTTGGGATTAACTGCACTGGAATCAGCCAATCACAGTCGAGATATTTTTTCATGTATATTATTAAGACAGAAACAACACTTACTTAAAAGTTTCAATCGCATTGCCGCCCCGGTAATTGTCATGCCGATCACTTCATATTGCTTCATAGTTTCGACAGTATGGGCGTCCTTAATTTCTTGAAGTATCCTGCGATTCTAAAGGTAAAAATGGCAATTAGCCAGATATGGTATAAATTACACGATATAAAAATGCGCGATAAACTTCATACTCGGTTATGATTTTGACACGCTACCAGTGAAATGACGCGTTTTGCATTCACGACTGAGGCCTTGTCCACCACACATATCCGTTTTTGTTTGAAAAAGCAACAGTTAACAATACACATCATATTAATAGCGTATCGCCGAGTTGCTATTTGTCGTACGAAATGGGGACAAACAAACCGACAAATGTGGCATTATCTATTGTTCGGACAGCAAGTTATGGGTAAATGGGGGCAAACATAAATAGTGACGTCATCTCGAGAGAGCGCTGTTGACTTCGTCCGCTGGGTCATTACGGTGAATTATTATTTGGGTCTGTCACGTGAGCAGTCTTAATGCAACTTTTCTGCGATTTGATTGCGTTTGCGGTTTTTGCAAACCAGTATTGTAAAGACTGGTCATTACAAAAATTGAAATACAAAATCAAGCAAGTGAAGCACAAATAATGTTCAGATCTCGTGAAAATTAATTTACCGCGACGAAATTTAATGATGGTTAAAAGTGACTGAAAGTGTTTTGCTTGTCGACAGCTTTCATTGGTTACTTTGGCCTTTTCTGCTTGTACTCTTCTCGACATTCAAATAAAACTAAGAAAACCGCGCCATATAATAACAAAGACTTTTCCGATTTCACAGAAGAGTCAGCCACTTGGTCAGCTCTTTTTGGTCAACAATCCTGATTCCATTATGTAATTTAAATAATTAAAAAAAAATGTAAGTACGCAACAAACGCCATTGTGTTCTTACGTGATTCAGATTGTTTTATGTCGGTTGTTTTGTTTATATGACGAGAGCCAACACAATGTTGGCATTCTGACAAATCGTCATGGCACCGAAAATTAATAATTGGCGCGCGGATAACTGTTCCCGGCGCGATTGTTAAGATAGGCACCTTGCGAATGAAGGCCTGAGTCAACAGGTCCTGGAAATAGCACAATTATTGTTTCAAAAGTTTGCAAAAGTTTCTCCCCTATATAAAACGGGTTCGCTTTCTGACCGTTCTAACTTCCGTCCTATCTCTGTTTTAGCCATTATCTCTAAAGTTCTTGAACGTCATGTTCATGTTTCGTTTTATTATTTTCTAACTAACTACGATCTTGTTGTTGATAATCAATTTGGATTTAGGACATTTCGCTCATGTGAACTAGCAGTCACTGATCTCACTGATAAGATTCTAACTAACATAGATAACAAACTATTAAACGGACTTCTTCTTATTGACTTCAAAAAGGTCTTTGATCTCGTTGACCACCGTATCCCACTTCTTAAGCTTAAGATGTACGGACCTTCTCCACTAGCGTTGGAGTGGTTTACTTCTTATCTTAGTGATCGCTGTCAACGTACTTCTTTTAAGAGTACATTGTCTGATATGCTCCCTATTACGATCGGGGTTCCTCAGGGAAGCATTCTAGGACCACTTCTTTTCATATTATTTATTAATGATCTTCCTTCTCAACTATCACACTCAAATTCTACAATGTTTGCAGATGACACCACTATACTAACAACAGGTTCTTCTATTCATGATTTACATGTAAATCTTAATCTTGTTGCTAATGATATCTCAGCTTGGACCGAGCAAAACAGGATGGTAGCTAATACATCCAAGACTAAAACCATGCTCATCCATTCCATCCAACAAGTAAGGGGTATTTCTGATCGATCTCTCTCGGTCACATTAAACAGCGAAGAAATTGAACAGGTCACGCAAGCTAAAGTACTGGGTGTGAGCCATTTAACTTGGACTAATCACATCGAAAACTTATGTTCAACCCTCAATAGTAGGCTTGCATTACTGCGCCGGATTAAGCCTTTCTTAACTAAAGATTGTGCTCTTCCTTTTTATAACTCCTGCATTCATGCCAATATTATTTACTGCTCTGTCACTCGGGGTAATTGTTCCAAAACACTTTTGCAAATAATTATTCGCCTTCAAAAGCGTGCAGCACGCATTATCTTAGATGCTGAGTATTCTACTTCTTCTGTTCTCCTTTTTCCCCAGCTTAAGTGGATTCCAATTTTTGATCTAATTAAGTTTAGGAAGCTTCTTCTACTATTAAATATACTAATCAATCCTAATGCTCCACCGTCTTTTAAATTGATGTTCAATTTCTTATCTGCCACTCGACAACACGCTCGTACTAGAGCCTGCTTATATGACCACTCTAAAAAAATACTATAAAAAAAATATAGCTAGCTTCCTTACCCGCGCACTAATTCTGGTAAACGAACATTTCTCTACAGCGCCTCAATTCTCTTTAACGCCTTAGATAGTGATTGCAAACAGCTTGCCGTGTCACCTGCATGTACTTCTGATGCTTTCACGTTAAGATTAACTACTACTAAACGCAAACTCCGTAATTACTTTCTTCATAAACTTACCTGTATTAACCATATGGAAGACCTTTTTTGCGCCAATTGTAATTTTTTATTGAATTGTAAATGTGTTTCTACTGGACTAGTTTATCACTTGACATTATTTCCATAAATAGTGTATTAGTTATGTCTGTTGTATTTGTAAATATTGTAATAATATTGTGAGGGCCGTATGTTAGATAACCTTTACGGTTAATACTTCTTTTCTCTCGTAAAAAAAGTTTTATTCTATTCTATTCTAACCTATTTCACCGCATACTATATCATTTTGATATTTCCGATAAAATTGTCTATTTTATTGAAATAAAATAGACAATTAAAAATGTTTTGAGAAAAAAAATAACAATAATATATATATATATATATATATATATATATATATATATATATATATATATATATATACCGGCTGGGAGGTCCGTATAGAGAAATATTTCCCGAGGTCTCAAAAAGATCGTTTTTGAGATCGAGGGAAATCTTTCTCTATACGAACCGACCAAAATGGTAAATTATTTTTTTTTAATTATCCCCGCTTGGTTCTTTTGTTCTTCGTCAGTGTACAGAGTGAACAAAAAAGGGAAGTCTGTGCTGTTTCTTTCATCAAAGGAAATTAGATTTTAGGTCTAATTCGCGGATGAAACGCTCACTTTCAATATGTTTGGTTTCGTTTAAGTTCAATTTCAAACGTTTTTTAGAATATTTTACGGCCTATAAAACACATTTCAAAAATTTCAAGCGGTCCGTACGGGCTCATACGGACTGCTCGTTAGCCAGTAGGATTTGGTAGGATACGGACGGGAAAAAAAAAATAATATACTTACGTCATTGTACTCCTTTGCAGCTGTTGTAAATTCTTCTACGTTGTCCTCTATGACTTTGTAATGCAACGCATAAACAAAGTTGACACGGTCATCCTCTGATTTCTCCCACAAATTCAACACATTCTCTATTTTAGTCAAGGCCCTTTTGGCGGCTAAAATAAATTAAAGCAAAATTGGTAAACGTACACCTAGTTTATTTAATAAATAAATACGAAGAAAACGAAATATATTTATTTATTTATTTATTTATTTATTTATTTATTTATTTATTTATTTATTTATTTATTTATTTATTTATTTATTTATTTATTTATTTATTTATTTATTTATTTATTTATTTATTTATTTATTTAACCAATATTTTCCTAGGATGCTCTTTCACAAAAAGACGTGATTTTCAAAGGGGTCCTAGTAAATAACAAAAACAAATAAACTGGAAATGATTACAAGGTACGTGATGATTATTAAAATTTATAAAAGCCTGCTTTGAAGACTTGAACGGAGCTAATGTTTCTTAGTTCAATATCTAATGAAAATTAATATCTAATATCTATGAAAATTATCAGCATCACGTGTATTATAACTATTTAGATCTTTTAGGTTTATATAAATATATATTTATAAACTCCTGCAATAGCGAATGAAATTTGAGGATTTGCATTACTGTATAAACTTGTAAATTTATACTATATATATATATATATATATATATATATATATAAACCTAAAAGATCTAAATAATTATAAAACATTATATTATATTATATTACATTATATATTTATATATATATATATATATATATGTATAATAGTTAAAGTAGTCGTTTACAATAGACCACAGAGTGCTCGATACTTTTGAAGGTAGAGCAAGATAGATAACAAATTCCATAACGAAATAACAAATAACCTACTAACAAATTTCTACGAAAACATACAAGATTGGCGACGATAAAATTTTGGAAGAAATCGATCAAGACCTTAAAAACATTACAGACAAACTATCCATCAGCGACCGCATTGAAACGATGGCAAAGAAACAGGCCTTTATAACTCTAAAAGACCACAAGAAAATTTTTGACAACAACCCGACGTGCCGACTCATTAACCCTGCAAAAAGTGAACTTGGTAAAGTAAGCAAAGTGCTTCTAGACCAAATCAACAGCACTATTAGATCAACTATTGACGTAAATCAGTGGAGAAATACCTCATCTGTCATCGACTGGTTCAACGCCATAAACAATAAGAACAAACATTCTTTTCTGTCTTTTGACATAGTAAACGTTTATCCATTAATTACTAAAGAACTTTTAGAAAAAAGCGATTACGTGGGCCAGCAGGATAACATCCATCTCTGAGAGTGATATAGCTATCATTAAGCATGTTCGAAGATCAGTGCTATTCAGCGGAGAAAAGCCTTGGATCAAGAAAAACAACACGGGAATATTCGACGTTACGATGGGAAGCTTCGACGGCACAGAAATATGCGAATTGGTGGGTCTGTTTATTTTAGAAAGTTTAACAAAGAAATTCGGAAGAAGAAACGTGGATCTTTACCGAGACGACGGGTTAGTTCTTCTTGAAAACACCACCGGCAGACTAGGAGATAAATCCAGAAAAGATCTCACCAAGATTTTTGAAGAATTTGGCCTAAAGATCACTGCCCAGTTTAACCAAAAACCCACCAATTTTCTTGATGTCACCCTCAATTTGTCACCTCACTGTACATCGACAGTCACTCCAACCACCCACCATCCATTATCAAACAACTTCCAATTTTCAATACAGCAGCCCCTCTCTACGAAGACGTACTCAAACGTAGTCACTTCAACACAAATCTTCACTTCACGCCAAACAGTACCACAACGCAGTCACCGACATCTCAAAGAACGCGAAAAAGGAATATTATATGGTTCAACCCTCCGTTCTCCAAGAACGTCAAGACCAACATCGGACGTAAATTCCTCAACCTAATCGACCACCACTTCAAATCTACAAAACTGAAAAAAATCTTCAACCGGAACACAGTCAAAGTAAGCTACAGCTGCATGGAAAACATCAAAAGCGCTATTTCCAAACACAACCACCTCATTCTATCGAAAGAAAACAACAACAACAAAAACAACAGTAACAGCAACAACAACAACAACAACGACAACGACAACAACAACAACAAGCAAAATTGCAGCTGCAGAAATAAAACCGATTGCCCTTTAAAAGGAACCTGCATGGTTGCAGGAGTCATCTACAAAGCTGATGTGACAACAACCGACGAAACAGACACAACAAAACAATACATAGGAATGACAGCCAACAGCTTCAAGCAACGCTTCAACATCCACCAGAAATTTTTCCATGACAAGAAATACAAGAACGAAACTGAACTATCGAAGTAGGTTTGGGACTTAAAATCAAAAGGGAAACCTGGTCCATTTTAAAACGCGCCACGCCCTTACACAAGTGGAGCAAGCCGCTGTAATCTGTGCCTAGAAGAAAAGCTGCTTATTCTGAAAGCTAACAAGGCGAACTTGCTCAACAAACTTTCGGAGCTAATTTCAAAATGCCGGCAAGAAAATAAATTTTATGCTAGGAACGTCCGCCGCTCTAGGAACAGAGATGCACATCCGGGAACAATCTCTCAAACTCATCCCACGCAATTTCGCGCGTGCGGTGATGTCACCTGTGCCGCGATCTCACGCGTGCCACGCCATATAAACAGAAACTAAAGTGAAACTTTTTCAGTTGCCTGATGATCGCTTAACGCGTGAAACTCAGAGTAGCAACGTTCATTTTATTAAATAATATATATATATATATATATATTGTATAAATGATATTGTCATGTGGGCCCCACTACAGAAACAAACTGTTGTCTTGTTTATCCACGTCTCCGTCAGGAAGATTAATTTATTTAAAAGCAAGACTCATGCCAACAAAAAGTAAGTTTTACGAAAATTTTAGTATTTCAGGCTTTTCAAATTTTTCACTATTTTATGAATGATAAAACAATTATTGAACTCGTCTGTCGCAAAATATCATGATTTGCCAGTGTCTCGCTTCCAGTTATTTGCCTTTGCCTTCGGCATCGGAAAATAACTGGTAGCTCGCCACTGACAGCATAGAGATCATATAAATACTAGAGGGGGCATTGGCGGGAAAATTTGGTAACCACATCGCAGCCGCCATTACCTAAATCATTTTTCGTTCCTGGAGTAATCTCAACACCGTCCTTGTTCTTTATACAACGCCACGTAGAGCATATTCGCGTTTCATTTTCAGCCCTGATGAAATTCTCTCCATGTAATGGCAAATTCGTTTTAACGAACATTTGTTCACATATCCGGGCTAAAAACTCAGCCTTCCTAAGACTTCATAACGTAACCATTATTTTTGTTTTTATTCAGCCAAACCATTATTTTCTTAATTAGTATAGAGACGGAAAATAAGGAGAAACAATGGCCTAACTAAAACTAATGTTATATATCCTGCTTTAATTATTCAACTCAAATAATAATTATCAAATTCATTAAAAATTCAAAAAGAAAATTCAAAAGAAATTAATATTTAATCAATATCTGTATTATCAATTATTGGACGAGTTTGAGAAAAATATCATGAGTTGTACTGTCAGTCATACAGATCATATAAATACTGGAGGGGGCATCCTATCTTAATTTCAGTCAACCGCGGGTAACCAATTGAACGCCGCCATCTTGGATTTTTTTGGAGGCAAACATTAGGCGCGTTGGTTGGCAAAGGACTGGGTCTAGTATATTCTCTTTGTTTTGCAACTAATATTCTTTTGTTTAAAGTGCCTATGAAACGAAAATTTAGTTTGCTTATTTGCAAGAACTCTTAAATTGACAACATAACATATTTTACAAATTTTCCTTTCCTTGCTTCGTTTGTGGGATATTTCAGTTTGTTTGATATGCAAATTTAACTTTTATAAGATAACTTTACGTCACAGTTTGCATAATGACTTATCGCAAAGTGTTCTATATCTTTGTTATTATCGAACAAAAGCACCTGGCGAATTAGAGTCTGTAAACTTTAAGTGTTTTAAATATATAATCTTTTGCGATAAGTCATTATGTAAAGAGTGACGTAAAGTTACCTTACAAGTTAAATTTACATATCAAACAAACTGAAATATCTCAAAAACGAAGCAAAGAAACCAAAAACTGCAAAATATGTTACTTTGTCATTTTAAGTGTTCTTTTAAATAAGATAAACTTAATTTTCGTTTCATAGGCACTTTAAAAGACGTCGTCGTTGAAGTCGCCGTCGTATTTTGTAAGGTCCCTAATATCACAGAATAGAGATTAACCAGAAGTCCGACTCGCGAAAAAAAGTGTCCCATTATTTGTATGCGCATGCGCCAGTCGGCCATTTTGAAAGTAAGTGCCCCTGGAAAATTACCCTCTCGTCCTTGCGACCCCCGGGCTTTTGTATTCAATTACTCTTGGCCTTCTTGTGACCTTTTAATTAACTTTATATTGTTATCTATATATCTATATATATATATATAGATAGATAGATAGATAGATAGATAGATAGATAGATAGATAGATAGATAGATAGATAGATAGATAGATAGATAGATAGATAGATAGATAGATAGACAGACAGACAGACAGACAGACAGACAGACAGACAGACAGACAGACAGACAGACAGACAGACAGACAGACAGACAGACAGACAGACAGACAGACAGACAGACAGACAGACAGACAGACAGACAGACAGACAGACAGACAGACAGACAGATAGATAGATAGATAGATAGATAGATAGATAGATAGATAGATAGATAGATAGATAGATAGATAGATAGATAGATAGATAAAGTTAAATAACATTTAGTTACGTAAATAAGAAATTTACTTTAGAAAACGATTCTTTGGAGATAAAATTATTTGACCACGGGGTTAAAACTTCAGTACGCGGATACTACGGGTAAAAGTCCGTGGCCATAAGTCCTGCACTCGCGAAGCCGGGTTTTACAATTCTCGATTATGTCGACACATTTGTTTATAGAAAAATATGGCTAAAAATTTCGGAACTACGCACCGTTGAAATACATCGGGTACGTATGTTGTTAGCAATTCTATAAGCTTTCATTCGGTGTATAGTTCAAATTTTAGTGTTAACTGTTACTTTTTAAAATGTTCAAAATGTTCTCACCATTGTTCGTAAAATAAGAATGATATAATCGGAAATGGACTCCTCACAAGTGTTATATAATTTTGGATTTTGTTTTTAAATACTAAACGCACAGCCCTGGGCAATATATTAAACAGAGGATGTTGTAAAGTGCTATTCATGTCTGAGCTTTTAATTTTCTTGCCGGAAGTATTTAAAAAAATGAAAAAACATCATTATTTTGGTCTGGTTGTCTGAAATGGATGAATTTCTTAAGTTTGTTTTGCCTTTTGCTGTTTGCTATAACCTCTGAAAGACTTCTGGTATCAACCTCAGATATTTCTTAAGCATAAGCTAATTCAAACATGAAAGGAGTGGAAATGTTTGCAGATTTCTAGTTGAAGTTGAAAACGTTTTGCTGCAAATTAGTGATCATAATAAAACTTTTATGGTCAATGGCGAGAACATTTTGAACATTTTAAAAAGTTACACGTAACACTAAAATTTGAATAATATATAAAATTGATGTACGTACGCGATGTATTTCAACCATGGGATAAACAAATGTGTCGGCATAATCGAGAAATGTAAAACCCAGCTTCGTGAGTGCAGGACTTTTTTGCCACGGACTTTTACCCGTAGTATCCGCGTACTGAAGTTTTAATAACCTCGTGGTCAAATAATTTTATCTCCAATGAATCGTTTTCTAAAGCAAATTACTTATTTGGTTAACTAAATATTATTTATATAATAAGTAATATTGGGCATTTCACTCGATTGCATAGCATGTTCTAAGGATTTGGGGTGAAGGAAAATTCGAGGGTAGAATATATACATTCTAAGACCAAACCGGGACCAGTTGCGAAAAATGCAACTACACAGGCCTTCCGGCAGGAATTGAACCCACGACCTTGCGATTTCTAGTGCAATGGCTCTGACCACTGAGCCACGGAGGGCGTTGCCGAGAGCTTGATGATTCAATTCCTGCCGGAAGGCCTGTGTAGATGCATTTTTCGCAACTGGTCCCGGTTTGGTCTTAGAATGTATATATTCTACACTCGAATTTTCCTTCACCCCAAATCCTTAGAACACATTATTTATATATATATATATATATATATATATATATATATATATGTAGATAACAATATAAAGTTAATTAAAAAGTCACAAGAAGGCCAAGAGTAATTGAATACAGGAGCCCGAGGGTCGCAAGGACGAGAGGGCTCATTTCCCGTGGGCACTTACTTTCAAAATGGCGCCGGTCGCGAGCGCGAGGACACAAACATCACAGGTGCCGACACTGAGTCGGACTTCTGGTTAATCTTTATTCTGTGCTAATATGGCCGCTGTGACATCAGATGAAAACGATCTTCATGTGCTTTTCACGCAATCTGATTGGCCCTCGATCTCGAAAAATCATGCCTATTCACTTCCGGGAAAACAAGATGGCGGCCAGTTTTGCTTTGTTTACTTAAACAGAATTGATTTTGTTGATAAACGAGGCTGATGTAGTAGAATAACGAAAAGAGTCAACAAAATTAAGTAGAAAAGTGCCCACAGGTATGTTTTTTATAATTTTTTAGCTATTAATATATCGAAAAGTTGTAAAAACTGTTTTGTTGACAAATATCGAGTACATGCACCAAGTTGCTAGCGACCCTGTCTTGCATGAAAATACAGAGAAATAAAAGAATGTTAAACTTATTTCATTAAATTATTTACCTGTCAGTCAGAATAGTATAAATAGATATTTACCGAGCCGCAAAATATTCACCTCCACTTCAGTAAATAATTCTTAAATATAAGCGACGAAATTGTATGTATCTAATTTAATAAGGCACGAAAATATAAAGCGGGGTGAAATATAAAAATTTTAAATCGACTTTTACGGTACAATTTTTTCCCCCTCTCAAAATTGACTGACTACCATGGAGTTACCTTCCTTGTCCATAAAATCCATAAATGCCAGTGGAATGCTTATATCATCCTCAGAACGTCCTTCCTCATCATCCTGAGTTTTAGTTATTTCACTTAATAATTCTCCACTGTCATCTTCTTCGTCAGCGTCTTGTAATCGCTCGTTCACAATTTCTTTCGAGTCACGAGCTTCGTCGTCGTTATCCACGTTTTCTTCATTTAAAGACAATTTTGAATTTTTGGCTCTGTTGCATGTGATAAATACAGAATCAGTCACAAACGATAAAAACATGAACGAATGCCTACATAACATTATATAATTATTGTAATAATATTATGTTAAGTATTAATTACGTACTTCTATGTTCTATGTCAAATGTCGCAAACGGTATATGTTGCATGCATCAGGGGTTGCATATAGACCACTTTCATCCACTTACAGTACTTAAAGGCTTTCACTTTAAATACCCTTTTATGTGCATCTAAATGAGCCTTCCTGGCCTCGTAATGAAGCAAAATTCTTTTATATACATATAAATTAGCCTTTATGAACTCGTTTTCATGTGGGAAATTCAAAATAATTTTTACTTTAAAACGAGGTCATAACGGCTAATTTATATGCACATAAAAGAATTCGAATTCGGGGGCCATTATGGAATAAGGTCTATTGCAGACACAAAAAAAGGCGGCACGATAAAGATATACAGTAAATAAAAGAATATTCAAATTAATCGCATTATGAAAGTGGTGTCTTGCATCTATGAATATATGTTATATATTATGCATTATTTTTAGAGATAAAAAAAATCCGGGGGGGGATAATCTTGCTTGTATGAACGAACATTTGTGAAGCTAATATACTATACCCATGCTACACCGAACACAACTATAGCATCTAAATGTTGACTTAAAGTGCCTATAAAACGAAAATTAAGTTTGTCTTATTTGAAAGAACACTTGAAATGGTAGAGTAACATATAGAGTAACATAGAGTTTCGTTACCTTGCTTCGTTCTTGAAATATTTTAGTTTTTGCATAATGCGTTATCGAAAAAGTGATATATCTTTGCTATTATCAAATATAATAATCACTTGAAGGTCTACTTGTTTAGTGTTGTGGGCGAAACACATCCACATGCTTCATTCAAATTAATTTGGTTTGATAATAAAAAAGATATCTAACCTTCTCCGATAGATATATGGACATACGACGTCAAAATGTTTAATTTGCCTATCAAACGAACTAAAATATCTTAAGAACGAAGCAAGGAAACGAAAAACTGCAAAAGAAGTTACTCTATAATTTTAAGTGTTCTTTCAAATAAGACAAACTTAATTCTCGTTTCATAGGCACTAACAACGGACAACTGCAGCAACCACAAGAACTATTCACACAAGCTTCATATACTTATAGGACAGGAGCGGCGCGGAGCGTAAATTTTTTAGTATTAGTTGTAGTATACAGAGTAGGGGGGTCTGGGGGTATCCACCCCAGAAAATTTTGAAATCGAGAGGCTCTGAAATGCAATTTCCACCATGCTACAGAAGATATTCTTTGAAAAAATCAAGCGAGATGAAGATCTAAATGCTAAGTATTTTACGCAGTTGGATAACTTCACGACCAAATTAACGGAAACATCCATTGAATTATATCTGTCTGAGACTGTGATGTGATTTATAATACTGTGGCGGTACATTCCTTATGTTCAAACGGCAAACGGTAAGTCTACTTTAAAGATATTTCGTTTTTAAAATTGTTGGAATTGGGGCAAAATCGGAAATCAGGATTGAATGTCAATATGCGACATGGAGAAACCAAGGTATTAGAATCGCAAAACTAATACTGTGTAGGATTGCGTTGTTAGATATACAAATATTCGCATCGTTCTTACCTTTGAAGGAGGACTTATGCCTTTATTTTGTTAAATATGGATTCAAGAAGGTTTTCCTTTCGTCAGATAAGTTCTAGTCGCCATATCAAAGCTTCAAAATTGTTATAAATAATTGCTCTTTGTTTCCATATTATTGAAGTATTGAACTCCAGTGTTGGGAGCTTTTCCTTGTGAAATAGACGATACAGCGGATACTACATGGATGATTTATATATATATTGAGATGTTATGTATTGTTAATGTAATGAAGTGAAAAGAATTGCATACTTCTGGCTGCGAAATAAAAGCAGTTTTAAATCGAAATAGTAAAGCGTCTGACTTTAAAATATAAATATTGTACCACCTGTGGTGAAATTTAACACCGAAAATCCGCGTTTCTTGTCAAGTCAAGGTATTAGTATCTAATACCTTGAGGTCTAATAAGCCTTTTAAACACTCGTCGCTAAAGTCGCTAAGGATGTTACGCGCGTCGGCGAGGACGGTACGGTACTGCGGAATACTAAACTCTTTAGTGGTTAGCTACTAGATAATTGAAATCAAACAATCAATAACAAAGATGTTGTTTTCTTCTATTCCGGCTCTGTTCTATAAGAATAAGTACTTTGTGATGAAATAATTATATTATTTTACAATTCATTTCAATCCGGAGAATAAAAGGTATTAGACTAATACCTTTAATACCTTAGCGCGCCGCCCCTGTTATAGGAAGTTGTTCGAGGGGCTCTGCTCTACCTATGATATCTCTTCCTGTAGGGACTCGAGAAGAATGGCGATGTTTAAATATAAAAATATCTGACTGTCTTACAACTGACTGTATCTCAATAGCTCAGTCGTTAGAGTAACATGCACCGATGCAGCGGAAACCTTCAGCGGAAACCTCGGTATATGTGCAACCTCGTATCCAGTTTTCTTTCGGAAACCTCGGTATATGTGGAACCTCGTACCCAGGGTTTTTCCTCCGCTTTTCGTTCCTTCGTTCCTGGGTATGAGTTTGTTCATATGTGTTGGACATATATTCAAGTGTGTGTGTCTAATAATGAAAAACTCCTATTTTATCTAGTATTTTAAATAAATAACAAGACAAATTATTAAATTTGGCATTCGTATGATCACTAAGAAGAATTATGCAGACTTGCAGATTGAGTGCTAACATGCACGGATTTATATTTGGCGGGCGCTGGTGAGGCGGTGGTGTTGGAAAACTTAATTAAACAATGTTACCATACGTTCACCGACTACCGTAAGCACCTGTTTTTGTTGTGAATTTCTGATCCCCCTTTGTTTTCCGAGCACAACTGATATCTCTCCTCCAGTTTCTGTTTTGGCAGCCATTTGTTTAAGCTAATCTTGACCATATCTAAAAGCAGCGTGTGACCAAAAATAAGACGGCTAAATTTTAAGCTGCACGTACATACATATTAATGTCTCGACTTAAGCAATTTTACGCTAATCTTACACCTAATCCTAACAGGATGGCCGCTCAAAGTGCCTATAAAACAAAAATTAAGTCGGTCTTGCTTAAAAGAACACTTAACAAAGTAACATTTTTGCAATTTTTCGTATTCTTGCTTCGTTGTTCAGATATTTTAGGTTGTTTGATATCCAAATTAAACATTTTGACGTCACATGTGCTGATGTGCATTATGCACGACTCAGTATCGAAGGATATAGTTGCTATTACCAAACCAAATTAATTCGAAGTAAGCATATGTGGATTTGTTTCTCCCACAACACCATTATATTTTATAATAGCAAAGATCGATAACTCATTATGCACATGTGACGTCAAGATGTTTAATTTGCTTATCAAATAATCTGAAATGTCTCAACAACAAAGCAACGGAAGAAAACTCTGCAAAAGATGTTACATTTTAAGTGTTCCTTTGAATAAAGCAAAGTTAATTTTCGTTTCATGCATAGGAACTTTAATACAGGTTCGACTGTATTTACCTTCCAAACGTGGACCACAGTCCTCAGCACCGTTTTTTTCCCATTCTGATAATAAATATTCAACTTCACTGTTTTCTTCCCCGTTCTGGTTCTTGTCAGGCGATTCAATAAGAAGGGAACGGACATGGGACTTCTCTGCGACCTAAATACAAAACATTTTAGTCGTCGCAGTTACACGTAACGTCTTAAAAACCCTATAGATTAGGACAATTAAAAAAACACACTTCGCTAAGTTCCAAAAGAGACAAATTATGAACTCTTAGTTTTTAAAACAAACTTCAAAATTGATACGTTTTGTAACCCTTGAACAAGGTGCATCGGGACTTAGATTAACGATTTTGTATTAGTCCACTATAAATAATTGGAACACTTTCCAAGTGAAATATTGACGATGATGAGTTTGATTTTGGAGATGATTCCTTAGCGGAAAATTTAGATTTACTGGAGGTGGATGCGGCGGAGATTGAAGCTCAAATGGAGACAATTAATTGTCAGCGATGTAAGTGTTTTATCGATGTTTATAATACGATAAGTGCTGCTCTCAGGACATTAGGAACACCGAAGGCTGAAATGGTTCTTTGTATTTTCAGATTCAGTATAACCCCCAAGTTGGGTTATTTGTGTGTTATGTGCATCAAAACATGAAACCGAAAAATTCGAAGGAAGCACAGTGAACTTAGCAAAAGGCTGTGAAACGGTAGCATACAACGCTTCGTGATTAGTAACTATTTTGTGTTTTCAAACTTAATATCATTATTATTTTCTGTACATAAATGACTGCTCTTAATTTTTTTGTTAGTATAATTATATACGGCATTTTCTATTTACATATATATACTTTCTATTTCGCAAATTGTTGTAATACCACCGTAATTCTTACGCCAAAGATGGTAAATGAAGTTTATTATAATTTGGAATTATTAATGATTTCATAAATTTAATGTTACCTGCAAAAATGATTTTAAGGTAAACAGTGGGCTTGTTAAATTTTTGAAGGCTGTTTTGAGCTTTGACTGAGAGCTCTTCATCTTCATATTTACTTTTTTTCTCTTGTCAATTAAGCTCCTTTTGAGGTTCACCTTTTTGCGTACCTGTTAAAATGATATACAATATAATTTAACAAGGTCTTAATTATTATTACACAAGGTTCAAGTAGGCCACTATACATATAGTGACTTGGTAAAAAATATCTTTATTGCATGATGTTGTTCCGTTAAAGTACGAGCGCAACGTCGGGCGTCGGAACAATTAGTTTACTTTGTCTTAACTTATATAATAATTAAAGTAAGTAAATGGAGAAGGTTTTGTAGAGAAATTATAAGTGTAATTCAAGAAGTGAAATATAAGTGAATTCTAGCTTATAGTTGCTGATTTCAAGGTGAAATTAAGGTCGTACTGCTCCAGGCTCGTATTTAATCCCTGTCCCAAATTATTGAAGGACAAAGTAGACTTTAGCTTTGAATGTTCAAATTTTAATATGTATATGCACATTATATTGTTTTGAAATTCTCTCTGCTGTAAAATTATTAAAGTAAAGTAAAAGTAAGGAACTATAAACTTTTAATAACTTAATCGGAGATCTTACTCCAGTTTTCAATGTAAATTTTTATAAATATATAATATTATAAGAAAAAGTCGTACAGTTACTATATCATTTTGAGCGGTAAAAAGAAGCTCACATTTACAAAACGCACGTACAAGCGGTGCATTATAAAGTGTGACGTCACACTTGACAATTTCAGAAGGTTTGCTATATCCTGGGCAAAGATCGAGGGTGAGCACAAAATCATTAACCTTTACATAAAACTGTAACACTAGTGCAAGGGTACGTGGGCACCCATTTTGGCTTTACGGGCCAAACTTCTGGCTTAAAATAGTTAGCAGGCCAGCACAGACCACTTATTTCCTCTCCCGTATAAATAGAATGAAAAATATAAGAAATCTGAGAGTAAAAAGTACAATGTAGCCTTTTTAAGTACATTGTTGTAAGCACTTTTGTTACAGAAAATAGGTATCTTTATTTTAACGTATATTTCTCTGCTGACCACATAAATTAAGCTGTCGCGAGTTGCAGCTTGCGCGCCCCTGCACCTAAATCAGATATCTGATTTACCACCTAAACTGTCAAACTATTTGACCCACTTAAACAAAGAAAAAAGAAATAAAAAATATATGATTATATAAAACATTACATTGTTCAGATTAATCTCTTTCAACTCATCCGATGTGTCTCTCCCTGCACGTCCAATACGAAGTACTTTTGGACAGTATTCCATGCAAGTCTTTAAGAAGTGATCTAACGCAAAATTTTTGTACGTCATCACCTACGAGAATAAAAAGGTTTAAAATTAGAATTCTTTAAAATAACGAAATTCTGGTCTTCGCTTCCAATATATATCTCACTCTATTTCCCTCGCAATTACTATCCATGTGCACACTATGGTCATTTTAATTTACTTTTCGTTTAATTTTGATAAGTTTAAAGCTCTACGTCAGCTGAAGTTAGGCCCGTTTCAAACGTCGCTCTTCTCATGCGCCGAACCTAATACAAATAGATTCGACGTTGGAGGGGCTCTAGAGCGGCGCCGATTCAAACGTCGAACTTAATTCGTCGAACCTAATTCCTCAAACTATTAAAAACCAGCAAAAACCTTCCGCATGATCAGTGGCAGCGATAATACATTAAAATAAGTTATGCATTAGGTTCGGCACATGAGAAGTTCGACGTTTGAATCAGAGTCGCTCCAACGTCGCATAATATATGTGACAGGCCTTGCTGCTCCAAATACAATCTGCCGCTCCAAATACAATCTGCCGCTCCTAATACAATCTGCCGCTCTTGATTGATTCAAACGTCGCTCTTCTGCCGCATTGCGGTCCGTTATAACACATCAAGTCTTTGACCAAATTTATCCTCCTTGGGCTTGAAATGATCCTGAATGATCCCTTTTTACAACGAAACCTTAATAACGATATGCCATGAAGTATTTTGTACGAGCGCTGATCCGAAAGTGCGTAAACGCATAATCACAGTTTTTGGCGATAATTTCGCACGGTCAAGGGAGAAGAACATGGATTTATCTACCGAAATATAAGCCAAACCAATGAAAATTTAAACTCGAGCTCTAACAACTCCTAAAGTAAGTATAGAAGCATTTGTCTGTTGTAATTATTTCGTAGATTAGCAAAATAGGTATTAGGTAAAAGGTGAAGAAAACCATCTCGGCCAATCTGCCCTTTATCGAAGAAACATTACAAAATTTCACCTAAACTTGGCGGTAATGGCAAACAGGAGTAAATATTAATCAGACAATTATTAACCCTTCCATGCGCATTGTTGTCGTGGAACAATTTTATCTTTTTTTTCTGTGGAAGCTCGCCAATACACTACCAAGTCCTAAAGAATCCCCTTTGTCAGTTTGTACCCAGCTCAGACCGATTTCATTGACGTACGTTATTATGAGACTGTTTGAGAGGCTGGTCTATAAACAAGAGATTTCAAAAGAGCTAAACTCTGTTATTGATAAGGACCAGTTTGCCTATAAGAAGGATTGTAATACAACAATGGCCCTAATTAAATGCCAACATAATTGCCTAAAATGGCTGGACAATGACGCAGATCATGTTCGACTGCTATCATCTGACTTCAGTAAAGCGTTTGACACCGTCTCCCACAAAATAGTTTCTGAGAAGCTTAAGTCAACCAGCATTAATCCATACATCATTAATTGGATGACGAGCTTTCTGGAAAACCGTAAACAGGAATAAAAGCAAGTTATGTTGTCATTAACAGGGGTGTACCTCAGGGTACAGTCATTGGGCCGATTATATTTTCCTTGATGGTAAACGACATAAAGCCAGCTGATCCAAAGAATAACTCACTCGTGAAGTATGCTGATGACATTATCATTGGTGTACCTGTCAGAAATAACTCTGACCCTGCGTTAGCAGAGGTTGAAAACGTTGAGAGCTGGGTAACTAATAATAGGATGTTATTGAATTATCTAAAACATAGGAAATGCTTGTGCATGGTAAAACCACCAAGCCCTTACCACCAGAGTTACCAGGCATTGAACAGAAAGGGTGGCTAAAACGTCTTGGGGTTACTTTCCAGGAAGATCCCAGTAACTGGGATCTTCATATTGACAATTTGTTGCATAAAGCGAGCCGTCGTTTGTATAGATATACGTTTGTATATATAGATATAGATATGAGATCAACAGATTATTTGACTCACTGATAATGTCACTCTTCCTTTGTGGACTAGACGTATGGGGCTCTGCGTTCCAAAGCAAATACCTAGACCGTATTGATCGATTTATTAAAGCCTGGTTTCCATATAGCTGCAAGAGCCGCCGGTGTGCCGGCGTTCTGCCGACCGCAGTCATCGCTGGCAAAGTTGAGAATGTGACGGCAATGCCTGCGTCTGGTTCGCGAGTACCTCGGCGGCGTTGCGGGACGTTCAAAAATAGGGACCTTATTAAAGCAAGCATAACGCGAACGTCACGACTACCCCAGTACAATAGTATTTTTCAACCAAAACAAAGCGTTGAATAATTTACAGTCCCAAGAGTATAATCACAACACCGTCCTCGTTGCACATACAACGTCAACTGAAGCGTTTTCACGTTTTATACGCCACGTTGTCGAAGCTATGCATGTTGCCCTTTAAGGTGGCTCCCTACGGTAATTTCAATAGGCGACTGGTGACTAGAAATAGCCGGTATCGCTACGCATGCGTAAATAGCGATCTTGTCGATTCGAAATTCTATGACCGCGTCGACATCGATGTTAGATTGTAGACGTTTTCTTCGGTGAATTTTGCTAAAATTTTGTAAATAAGTAGCTTATAAAAACGTCTAAAGTATATATAATTTAAAAAAATTTTCATAAGACAGAACTTTTTTAAATCGATAATTTTTATAGCGAAAAATCTGTCCATACAACC
The DNA here is from genome assembly GCA_035771165.1 of Paragorgia papillata. Classification (NCBI taxonomy): domain Eukaryota; kingdom Metazoa; phylum Cnidaria; class Anthozoa; order Scleralcyonacea; family Coralliidae; genus Paragorgia; species Paragorgia papillata. The sequence goes on from JAWNZC010000406.1 coordinate 728,819, forward strand.
CTCTCTGATTTTGTGCATGGATATTCTCCACTACAGTACCTATCATCTCAGTAATTTTTAAAAAATTTCACCGAAGCAAACTGAAGACATGCCGCTTCAATTATGCAATATTTGAAAATATACCAAAGTTCCAACGTCATTATTACCATGGTAACAGCAAATAATTGAACTTTTTGGTAGGTATTTTGTATCTGCAGTAGTTCTGCCATAGTAGGGTCTACTTGATATTTATCTATTAAATTTTTAAACTTGTGAATAACATTAGATAATGAGCGTATGAAATAGCGCGTATTTATTGAAACTATGGGGAGCCACCTTAAAGGTCTTACAAAATACATAAAGCGTACAATTGAATATACGATGTCCTGATCCATGGTTTCTTTTATATGTAGTAACTTAATTTGCCGTGAACAAACGGTTGTTGTTGCTCTACCTAGTTAAGCTGTTACTTCTATACCACAAGGTATCGTCAGAGGAAATATAAGGCAAAACGCAAGCATAAATTTTGGGTAAAGGAAATATTTCGGCAAAGACAGGAATATGGTCAATATCATACATACTCTATTTCGCGAGCTAGAACTCCAAGATCGAGAATACTTTTATAGGTAATTATTTACATTTGTGTCATCGGTATTTGGTACAATTTGGGAATTTCTTATAAACTTTCACACATACAAATTGTGTTAGCTTTTGCTGACTGAGTATGTTTTACCTAATCAACATTTCTCCTGATACACATATTTCGATTGGCTAACACTGATCACATGATGTTAGAGAAACGGCGTCGTCGCCGGCATGTCGGCGTCAGACGTTTTCATAAAAAATTCGTAGGTCGGCGGCACCGCAGGAACGTTGAAAGTTGAACCAAATTCAACTTTTCTAGTGCCGCCGTCGATGTGACTGCGGCACCGCCGGCATACCGGCGCAATCTGTTCCCGTTAAAAGTTTCTTGCCGGCGTTAGGTTGCCGGCGTTAGATCGCAGGCTAAGTCGCCGGCAGGACGCCGACATGCCGGCGGCTCTTGCGGCTATATGGAAACCAGGCTTAAGCGAGCCTTCCTATTTGGATATACTACTAGGAATATTAAGATATTAGATGTAATTGAGGAAAGAGATAGAAACCTGTTTAGTAGAATAACTAGTGATAGCGGACATGTGTTGCATCACTAGTAATACTACCCCAGAAAAGAGGGAAAGTTCTTCGAGAGCGAGGGCACGAGTATGTTCTACCAAAAGTGAACACTGAAAGATTCAAAAGACCTTTCATCAATAGATGTCTCTTTAAATTTATTAAATAGTACAATTGTATTTAATTTCAATTTAGTAACCATTGATTGATTGTAAAGACACACGTTTGATGTATTCTTATTAATAAGACTATTATTATTATTATTATTATTATTATTATTATTATTATTATTATTATTATTATTATTGTTATTGTTATTGTTATTATTATTATATCTATTGCCATCAGAACAACCTATTATATTTTTTGCTGTAGAAATAAGGAATGGACGAATCCTAACTTAATGAACTTTTAAGTAGCTTAGTTGTGATTCAAGTAGCCGATTGTAAATTACCTCAATGAGTGAGATTTACAATTGTTTGTTTAGAAAAAAAAATCATTAATAAAGTTCCATTATTATTATTATTATAATTATAATGATGATGATGATAATTGCTGTTTCATGATTGATGATAATGATGATTGATGATGATGATGATGATGATGACGATGATAATGATCATGATGATAATCGACGATTAATAATGATTGTTGATGATAATGACAATTGACGATTAATGATGATTGATGTACTGTTTAATAAACGAGCAGGAGTGTTTTATCAGATATAAAGACACGAGGCGAAGGCGAGTGTTTTTATATCTGATAAAACACGAACTGCGAGTTTATTGAACGGCTTCAAAAACGAACCACTTGGTAAGTTAATTGGCGTTGTAAGTTTGAAAAATAACCTTTCTCCTGAAGCCGAGAAAATCAACGCTAAAGTTTATATAAATCAGGAGGTATCTTTATCACATATAAAGACACTGATTAAACATGAATTTGTTTTGAATATTCCTCTTGAATTATTAATGCCTTTTTGAAGATGATACTAATAATGATGATGATGATAATGATCGTGATAATTGACCAATGATGATGATAATAATTGACCAATGGTGATGATGATGATGATGATGATGATAATGATAATAGTTGACGATTGATAATGATAATAGTAATTGATGATTGATTATGATTGATGATGGTAGTGATGATGATGATGGTAATAATGTTGATGATGATGATGACGATGATTCCCGGGATCGGATAATAATGAAGAACGGATGGGAAAAAAGAGAAGGAGAAAGGTAAGGAAGAAAATATAGATGATCATAAATATAATAATTATTTAATTATTGACTAAAAAAATAAAGGTAAAAACTGCTTTAGAATAATACGTACAAAAACAATTCACTGACCGATAAAAATTAAGAAAAGAAAATGTTCACTACTATATGAGTCAAGGTTTTTAATACCAAAATTTGCTATATATACTTACCAAAATTGGACCATTATAACGCTTCTGGATTCCCATGGAAAGCATTAGCCGTACAATCTTTGTACCCAGAAAAGATTTTCCAGTACCCGGAGGTCCCTGTGTTTTAAGCAAAAACCACGGTCGTTTAGTACTTCACTAATATCTGTACAGCAGCGTACCTTTAAACGCTCAGAAATAAAAACATGAAATAACTGTCATTTGTCGTGTCATTTATAGAGACAAAGAAAAAAGAAATATTTCAGAACAAAATTAAGAAGGAAAAAATCTGATGGAAAAATATTCCGTACAGAATGGGACCCGATCTTCGGCTTGAGTACTAATCGTCTAGATTGATGATTCGTTCAGTTTAGTTTGCACGATTATGAAAACGAATTCATAATTCCACAAACCTCGGAGCATTCAATCACTAATTACCCACAATGCCATGATATAGGCCTTGTCCACACGTATGCGTTTTCGTAGCGTTTTTATATTGTTCTCAGTCCTCACGGGAGCAGAAAACAATGGTCTCATTACCTGAAACAATATGAAAACGCTAGAAAACGTATACGTGTGGATGGGGTCTTAGCAACCTTTATGTCCAAGATTTCTGGGCAGCGCTCAAACAAGGACATCACCTGAATTAAGGCAACCCTCCTTTCCAAAAAGTTTTGAATGGCTAGCAGTTGAGTTTCGTCCAGTTCACTTGTATTTTCTTTCCTTAGGAATTTATACATTTCTAATGGACTAAAATCTTCACCCTTTGGAACTTCAAATTTACATCCCTTTTGTTTTTCAAAGATAATTCCCCAATCACAATCTTTTTGCTTCTTATCTTCTGTGTACTCTGGAGCTTTTGATTTCTTAGCATGTATAATTTCTTCTTTAAAAGGTATATTATCTATATAATTGATATCAAATAGTATTTGTAAACAATGCTATACTGAGAATTTGGTAAAAAATATATTTATCTGAAATTCATAATTTTAACATAATTTCTCTAAAGACAAAAAATTAAAAAAAAAATAAATATATATATTTTTAAATAACACATGGTGTTAACCCACAATTATTTCATGATTGAGTTGGTTTTCTTTGATATCCCGCGGGCTGTATATAGCATACAGCCCTATGAATACTAATTAGATAAGAAATGAAGAAAAAAACTAGGAAAATCTTTGTCCAAGGTGGAAAAAATAGACAAAACTTTGTTGGAAAACCTCCTCAATCACGAAATAAGTCAGATAAAACCCTCGAACGTCGGGCTGTATGCGATATACAGCCCTCGGACGCTTCGCGTCCTCGGGGCTATATATCCCATACAGCCCTCGTTCTCGGGCTTTATCTATTACTTATTAATTTCAATAATATCTCTAGTCAGAAAGTGTTATGTTTATCTTTCACTTAATCTTCAACTTAAAACTCGAATTATACGAATCCAATTTCTCGAATCAAATTACTTGCAATTTAACTACTCAAATTCCGCACATCACTCGAATTCAAATTATTTGAACTCAAACTATTCGAATTCAGATTACTCAATCTCACAATACTCGAACTCGAATTACTCAAACTCGAAACTCAAATTACTCGAACCAATCCAATCACATTACTCTAACTCGAATGGGTATCTTGCCGGTTGCCAGTCCACGCGCGGTTTCGCAATGCTTCATGGGATCGCTAGGGGGCAAAAACAAACAAAGACTCGAAGTATTGTAGAGGTAAGAAATGGCTCGTGGTGATCATTGTGCGGTTTTTGGTTGTTCAAACGATCGGAGATACCCCGAAAAGCAAGTTGTTTGTCCTCATGTCGGAATACTTCGATTTTACTCTCCAAAAAGCCAAAAAGATGTTAGTAAATGGGAGAGACTGCTCAATCGTCGCGACGAAAGTGTGCTAGAATCATTTTAAAGCTGGTTATCGCTCAAAGAAATGCCCGAATCCAACTCTCTATTTGAAGGGGTATAGTACAGAGAAAGTGAAACGAAGGGGTTCCCCAAAGAAAAGAGAGGCACTGCCTTCGAATCCAAAGAAACGGCGACGAAACGATGAAGTTCATCAAGCCTCACAAACACAGTCTAGTCAACCATCATCAGATAACGTTGATGACAACGATTGTCACCAATACAATATCAAAGAAGAACCTAAAGAGAGTAGCACCAGCACAGAACCTAGACCTGATGATGGAACAGATCATTATGATGAAAAAGCTCTTCGCAGAAGCCTGTTTATTAACCAAGCAACATGTCAAAAAAACTGCTTCAGATATACTGGCCTCACTAGACCAAAACTGGATTTAGTCTTTGATTTGGACAAAGAAAAAGCAAAAAGTTTGCGCTACTGGAAAGGTTTGGTGGATACACCGCCATCAAGGAGAGAAAAAAGAGGAGCACAACCCAGGCTTTTATCATCTTGGGAAGAACAGCATGATATTAACATTAGTAAGGACAAGAAAGGGTTTTGATGTCTATTTTCTAGCAGATACATGTTTATACACGTATTTATAATACCTGGATTACCTTCCTTTCCTTAGAGTTATCTTTACTTGTTCCCTGGCCAAGTTGCGCAGATCGAGATTCAAAAGGCACTTCCAGAACGATTCAAGAAATTTAAGAACATTAGAGTGATTATCGATTGTTGTGAAGTTTACATCCAAAAACCCACGATTCCTGAAAGTCAGAAAACTACCTGGAGCAGTTATAAACAATATAACACTGTCAAGTTATTGGTAGGGATCACACCAACTGGTGTCATTTCGTTTATCCCTCCACTGTGGACTGGAAGCACTTCAGATAAGAAAATGGTCAAGAATCCTAGATTGGTCAACTATTTAGAAGAAGGTGATGCAGTAATGGCTGATAAAGGTTTTTTAGTTCGTGATTTGCTTGCTTTAAAAAAAATCCAACTCATTTCCCCATCATATTGCCGAGGACCAAGACTTTCTTCAAACGCAGTAACCCATACTCGTTGTGTAGCTGCTTTAAGGTCACATGTTGAACGGTCCATACTGAAGTTAAAACATTTCCGCATTTTATCAGGTGTATCCCATTACATTTGGAAATGATGTTAGATCGCATTGTGTTTGTTTGTGCAGCATTGTCAAACCTTGATAAACGGCCCATCAAGTAATGTATATAAATTTACCCATCATGTAAGGCATGGGATTTGTTGCCATGGTACTTTATGAAATATGATAACCACTTTGGTATTTTATTATAATCATATACTGATAGTTGTCAATATGATTGATAGTACAGACCTTGTGGGTTAATTCCGTCCTAAAAAAGGCTTAAACTATCAGAAAAAGTTACATCACGGTTATGTACAGGGAAAACATTGCCCTTAATCTGGCATGTACAGATCATGCCCTCGCTAGGGGCAAAGTTTTCCCTGACAGTTTGTGACCTGACAATATTTGCTTAATATTTAATAACATGTACCAGTATACTGTACATGTATATAAAAATTTGAAATACTTTACACAAATAATTGCCTCTACACTGATTATAGATTTATATAGTTTCAGTGAGTACAGCTAGTACACTCTTATCAAAAACAGTTATACCACACTCGCATATATAAACGAAAGTTGTTTGACCAGCAGCAATCAATTTTTCTTCTCAAGAAAATGAGAGCCTGTTCAATAAGCTAAATGGCTCATTCCAAAAAATAGCCATACTCCACCCACAAAGGAAATGGAAAATTGGTCCTCCCCTCCTTTTCGGACATCCTACAATAATTTAAGTTAATCTGTATTCTGTAGTTAATTTTACCCTCTCTCCCTTTGGACCGCACAAATTTCCTCCATGGGGGGGAACATCGATCTTTTCTGGGATGACCCAATTGGCTAAATTCTCAGTAGACACAAAATATGTAAGAACCTTTTCAGGCTAACTTTGAAAAACTTAGGTTCTTGTAATGCTGTGAAGTAGATGCTAACAAAGGCAACATGTGCTGTGTATTGAATACAGACTTGTCTTAAATCATTTTATATTAATGCCAGTCAGTGTTTTATAGATGCCACTAATACGAGTGATAATCTCACACGTGTCGATTATCATGAAATCCACTAGAGTTTACTGCTCTATATTAAACAAAACAATATAAATAGAGATATGACTTTAAATTTCTTACACATGTTGACCAGGATATCTCACTCATTTGCTTCACTCACTCCTGAGATATCCTTGTCAACACCTAAAATAAATTTTATATTTTCGCAAGTCAATGTATTCTCTATTAATTAATGACTGTCAGTGTTTGCTGCAAGCTGTAATAATAAAGTTGTGATCACTCTTTCAGTATAAAATAATTGAACTGTGTTGATTGTTGACTTCCAGAAGTCCTCATTAAAATCTGTTTTCACCATATAAATACCCCGGTTGGTGTAAACAACAAAGTCACACTGCTTCAGACCACACACTGCAATTCCAGTATGGATTTGAAAATAGTGTATGTGGTTTTTGCGGATGTATGGTAAGCCATTGTTGTCTATAGCCCCACCAACACTATTCAAAAGAAACGCTGTTTTGGCTTCCATGTCTTTCCCAGTATATGGACATTTGAATTCCACTAAGGTATCCAAGCAGCAACTAAATTTTCGGATGCCATCAGGGCTTGCTCCAACACATCCATACACATGGCTTAAAACTAACCCAGTTTCTTTCAAACAAAATTTTCTGTGTTGCTTTTTCATTACCCTACAGTAGCACGCCCTGGCTTCTTCCTCCTCCTCTATCCCATATTGGATTGCAGCTGGATAATGCTTGCTTATTTTTGAAGGTGATAAAAAATTATTGACTGTTTTACAAACATCCTCATTTGGATTTTTTTCCAAAGTTTTTTGTCTCGTATAGAGGCTTTTCATCGTCTTGCCAGTCACCATGCAATAAATGGCGAATTTCATGCCAGCAATCATTCGTGTGCTGCCCAACTGTCACTTGACTGACAAGCTCTCTTTCAGCTGATGTTGTTGAAAGCCCTGCCACAAAATCTGAGGAGTGGTGATGAATACTATCTTCATTGATGTGGTTTTTCTGTACAAATAATTTTGCTTTTATAAGATTGTCAGGCTGGAAACATCGTCCTCTTCAGTTGTAGGTAAGGTGGTATCTGTATTTTGTTCGTTTGCATTCTTGTTCAGAGGCAAGTAATCAAGGATCCCAGAATCTTTGTCAATATTCATTAGTTTCACCGCAAAATCGTTTTTTCGTCAAAAGGAAGGTCATTTCTTTTCTTTGTTGGTCTTGGATCGAATGAGTCAGTCCAGAACTCATCATAATCGGTTATATTCCTCTTGCTGTTCAGTACAAGAGAATGAAAACGTTTCAACTCTAGAAATGGAAGAGGTCTTGTTTCACGCATAGGTTTGGGGTTCCAGTAAGCAGGCAGAGATGTCACAGCGTTTCTTTCACTGGAAAGGAAGTCATCCAACTCAAACAGAGCAGCTCCAAGATGTCTACACACCATCTGCAAAATGCAGAATAAATGGAGCCATTGGGTTTGAGGATAAACCACAACTTGTACATCCTGTCTCCTTCCTGTGTCTTTTCCTTTTGGGTTGGGATGACCTGTCCAAAAATAACATGAAACTTACTGTCATCATTGTTAAAATATTTTTTTGTGACCTGACATGTCCACTTTTGAAAAGTGTATATTCATCAAAACTTCGCCATGAAGCAAGCATGTCCTTGTCATACTCTGCTTTGCTCATAATTAAATGATTAAAAATATCCATCAGCCCAAAGTTGGGCAGTGATGAAAAGTCAGATGAAAAGTTTGATATTGTAAATGGATCTGGTACTCTCTTGCCAGCTGGTAAAGTTAGACACTCATCCAAACAATGTTCTACGCAATCCACTTTGTAGTCTGGATCAATGGATGCAGTAATCTCATGAAGAGACTGGGCTAAAATTACCAACTCTGGTTTCTTGTATGTTTTTGTTGAAGGTAGTCTTTCAACTCTTTGATTCTCATATTTTCAAAATCAGGTATTTCTTTATCATTCAATTTCTTATCCATCTTGCATTGCATTGTTTCATGAGGGCCCTCTTGTTTCATCCTTTTTAATAATGGTACATGTATATTCTTCATGGCATTTTCTCCAACATAGCTTTGTTTCCGAACACGCTTGGATGAAATAGACTTTGATTTTGTTGCCTTGGATGTCTTTCGAAGTGCTGTTTTTTTTATTTCTGTTCACATCTGACGTAGTGGTGGAAACACATGTTGGTGTGTTCAGTTTATCAGGTGGACAAAGGGGTTCTTCGAAGTTCTTTGACGACATGCCTTTCGTTTTCTGTACACCCAGGGATTTATTACATGTAGCCTGCTTTTGTGGCGACTTCTTTGACTTTGCATTTGGCTGTTTTCTTGTAGTTCCTTTTGGTGTTTTAGTGGAAGGCGTAGATTTTTTTGCTTCCTCTGATTTCGAAAAAGAGGATGACATCGAAGTGGTTAGATTTTTAAAAGCCTCTTCGGTTATATTGACCAAGTCGATCGGTAAATATTAATGAGATTTTACTGAAATATATTCCACAACGATGAATCTAATGAATTATTCACTATCCGCCTTCGCTTTGCAAGTTTCTTTGCTTCCTAGCGATCCCATGAAGCATTGCGAAACCGTGCGGGGACTGGCAACCGGCAACATACCCTTACTCTAACTCGAATTACTAGCGCATCGAATTAGTCGAACTCAAATTACTCGAATCCATCGGCCATGGATGGGCAGATCATAGACATGCATATTGCGTCGGCGCGCAAAATTTGAACGTCAAGATGGCGAACATATGCCTAATATTTACATACAAGAAAACTTTAAATTCGCGAAATCGCCTTTCAAAATAGTTTGAAAGGTTGCACACATCGAAACGGGGTCTAAAGCATTCGTAGAAACGTTTTAGCTATATACAGGGGCTCGATCGTTAGGAATCAAACTCACCCTACTTTTCAAACATAAATATTGAAGACTTCGTCTTACCTTTCGTATTATTGATATCACAGTTTGTTTTGCGAGACCACGGTATTCTCATTAGAAATCCAATCACATTTTTCGTATTCAAATTACTGGAATTTCAAACCCAAATTACTCAAACTCGAAATACTCGAATCGAATTACTCAAACTCACATTACTTGTATATATTGAATTACTGCTTGAAATCACTCGCGAGTCGCGAATTCAAGTTACTTGAACTCACATTACTGGAACTCACATTGCACAAATCGAATTACTCGAAATCGAACTAATCAGACTCAAATCTTACTCGAACTCGAATTACTCGAATTCAAATTTTTCAAACGTCTATAAAATTAAATATGTCCAAACACAATAACGCATGTTAACAATGTTATTTATCTTAAACGTTGTCATTTAAAAGTTTCAATGGACAGAATTGAGAAAGTAAATTAAAATTAAGTATTATTCGATTTATTTTTATCTTCTTTTTAATTGGATGAGGGACCGCTACGTCACCTTCAAATAACTGCCTACAAATAAAAGTCTGCTCATGCGTATTAGCGGGAAATGTTGTTTTGCAGCAAAGAATATTTTGCTCACGCGCGTTACACTCAACTTCGGCACACGTAAATCGTTCGTTCAGCCAAGCTGCCAAGAAATGAGTGGACATAATTACAGGTAAACAATGTCAAATGAAAAACAAATCGAATAATAAAACAATTATCGTGATTTGTCAGTGGCCCGGAGTTCCGTTATCTGCTTGCCACTGACAAATCACGATATTTTGCTGAACTTCGTCCAATAATTGTTAATTGTGAGTATTACATTTTAAAATAATTGAGTTTCAAGATTCTTGGTGAAAAACTACAAGTATTAAACTAACCAGATCGTTGTGCTTCTTGAAGACGTTCCATGCTTGGACCAAAAGCTTGGAAAAAAGTTGGACTTTCGGCCATCAATGCATGATCGCCTTTAAATATAATCAAGTGAATGGACTTTAAACAAACAAATTGGTGATCAAAGAAACAAACAACAAACTCTGATGAACTATTTCTTCTAATCTAATCCAATCTAATCTAAAAACGTCTAATTTACTGGATATTCTTAACTGAACACAACAATATGAACAATTATAAAAAAAATCTCTCATTGAACAATCGTAAAAGCACATGCTGGTCACTGACACAGCCAAAACCATTCGGTGTACCTTTTTTAGTCAGTTCCTGTAACTTGAGTAGAACCTCGGCATCATCCATACTGTTACGTTCAGAGCACAGTTTAACATACACAATTCTGTTATTAAAAAAATAATATGGTACACTATACAATAGAAAACAATACAATACAATCTTTATTATGCTCTTTCACTTATAATACATTAAATAAATTAATAATAAGTAACTATTTACAAAAAAAAAAGTAGTTAAATAAAAAAATTATTTTATGTTAGAGCATGGTGGCTAAGTTAACCGTGAGGTTTTCGAGTTAGCCATCAGTCTTGTTTTTTAATTTGCAAACATAAAGAGATATGAAGGAAATCGAGAAGAATTACTTAAGAACGGTAACTAACAATCATTTAGGGATATTAACAAGTTAAATTATAGATAAGTGGCTATTTTATTTCAGGTATTGCTCTGACAGTAAATAACGTTTAATCTTTTTTGAGAAGGAAAAACATTTAATTCTTTTAAGTAACTTGGAAGTTCTTGCCAAAGGTCGATTAGTGCAAAAGAAGTCCTTTGTTTGCCAGTGCTCGTTCTCACACGTGGTTTATACAGATTATGTTTAGCCGAGTATCTAGTGTTATAATTATATGAACATGACTAGCATATTGAAAAAAATTGTCAAATAAGTGTGGCAGTTGGCCTTTATGCCATAAATGAGTAAATTTCAAAGCATACAAACGGTAAACGTTATTTACAGTTAGAATTTCTAACATATTTAAGTAGGGAAGAGCACTTCAGGAAGTAGCAAGAAACATAATTCTTATAAAATGATTTTGTTTTGTTTGTACTTTTTGTACATGTGATTTATAGATACTACCCCAAGCTATTATAGCATATGATATGTAGGGGTACATAAGATTGCAAAAGATTTGCTTGAGCTGTTTTATAGATAAATAATGCCTTAACTTAGATATAATACCTATATGCCACGAGAAATTCGTGAGCATATGTATGAAATGTGGTATTTCCATGATATTGAGTCATCAATCATGACACCTAAATATTTTATATGGTCTTTTCTATCCAAGGAATAGTAATTAAGAGCCATCTCCGTTTTGTATTTTAACATCAATTTGCATATCTTTTTTTCTTAGGGATTTAATTACCATAAAATTGTTTTTAGATTGGTTTATTGATAATTTATTTGTATTGCACCATTCCTTGACTTTTCCAAGTTCAGAATTCATAAGCGTTTCGAGAGTTTTTAAGTCGTTTGCCGAGGCAAACACATTTGTATCATCTGCAAATATTTTAAATTCTAATGCATTAGAACAATTTGGTAGATCGTTGATATAGATTAAAAATAAGAGAGGTCCTAATGAACTTCCTTGTGGAATTCCACAAATCATTGTTTGCTTGGAAGACTCAGTATTTTCGAATGCAACGTACTGTTGTCTATTTGTTTAATAGCTCGTGAACCATTCCAAGGAAAGACCTCTGATGCCATACGAATCTAATTTTTTAAGTAAAATTTGTGGTTGACAGTGCCAAAAGCTTTAGAAAAGTCTAGAAATACTCCACATGTATACAAATTATTATTATCGCTTTTCTAAGATTATCAGCAATTTCAGTTATAGCTTGTGCAGTTGAACGGCCTTTTCGGAATCCAAATTGGAATTGGTATAGAATTTCATGTTTTTCAATATTAATAGTTGATAAGTTGCTTATATATTAGCTTTTCAATTCAAATATTTGTGTGAAGGCCGATAATGTTGATATAGGACGGAAATTTGCTGGGTTATTAGTAATTTCATCTCCTTTATCAACAGGTGTTACCTTAGATATTTTTAGAATATCTGGCACAATACCTTGAAGAAGGGATTTGTTAAAAATTTCCGTTAGCACTTCGCATATGTGATCCCATGCTAATTTGATGCATCTTTGAGGGATGCGCCAATGGACGATTTATTTAATTTTAGTCCCATGATCGCATCGTGAACGTCATGGGTATGAATACTACGCAGAGGAGGTACCAAGCTCTTCCCACAATGCATTGCGTTTAGTTTTCTTCCCTTGGCTCGGAGCATGACAGTTGATGATCAAATTATAGACATTTTCGTTGGCGCTGTTTCGATTGAAAAACTGCGTATCAAAAGGTAAGATCTTTATATGATATTAATAAGATATTCTAAAATATGTTTCTCTGGTTTGTTTTGTCGTAGCGTACTGGTTTCGGCTCAATAATCAATGTTATGTTTATTGCTTTTATGGGTCAATGAACTTGGCCGAAAAGTCGCGAGTGATTATATGTACGTATTTGACGTTATATAGAAGCAAGCTTATTAGCTTATTATAACAAGCAGGAAATTATCTTTCTGTGGGTATAAATTTTTTACAAATTTTTTACAAATGGTACAAGGTTTGTACAAATTTTTTTTAAACTATTTGGTTATTTGGTTTAGTTTCTTTTTCGTTTTTGGATTTTCTTCAATTATTGCGTATCCGGGGTTTTCCCTAACATCGACTATAACCTACGTATCATCTTTCTTCACACTTCTCCTAAAATGTTTTAATTGTCCGGATTATCATTTCCCTAGCTTCGTCCAACAGGGTGGTTTGGGGTCCACCGTGCTAGTCAAAAGCATAGTTTTTGCTTGCGCCACATCATGGCGGTTGGTCATGGATTTTTACGATCGCGCGACTTATGGTTTATTTTCTTCATCTTTACTTGGTTCTCGGTGGAACATGTTTTAAAAAATTCAATAGTATTAAGGCTACCTAACCTAGTCGTGCATTTCCTTTTGTGTCCCAAGATCTCGCGATCTCAAAACAACAATTCAAAGTTCGTTCTCGACGATCAACCCTTAAAAATCAACCGTTAACAAATTCGTCATTGTTTCTCCTTGGGAGAAAAATATTTCTAAACGCTTCAATCGCTACAATTTTAATACGTCTATCTGGAGATATTGAAACTAATCCTGGTCCGGTCGCAAACATATGTAGTGATTTAAAGCCTCGACTACATTCTGCAAACAATTCGTCAGTTTCAACATCCAAGTCTACTAAACAAGCAAATCGTAAGCAACATCTAAAACAATGCTAAAGTGGGTAGTGATAACAGACAATGGACTGCAGTGATGGGTCCCCATGGTATTGGAGTAAGAAATGACAATGGTAGGAGACTGGTTGAGTATTGTGCAGAGAATGGCTTGCTTATAGGTGGTACCCTGTTCCAACACAAGACCATACATAAAACGACATGGACATCACCTGACGGTAACACCCACAACCAGATTGACCATGTGATGATCAATGGTAAGTGGAGGAAGTCGCTGCAGGATGTGAGAGCATTCAGAGGTGCAGACATAGGGAGTGATCACGAACTATTTATTGCTATGGTCCAATTAAAAATAGCTGCCCTGAAGAAAGACAAGAAGCCACCACAGGTGAGAAGTGAAGCACTGTTACTCTCCCCCCAAAGACAAGCCTACCAACTGAAGATAGCGAATCGGTTTGATGCATTATCTGACCTCGAGTCAGAACCAGACACAGAACATGAATGTCAAAGGTTCAGGAACAAAGTATATCAAGCAGCAGAATATACTGTCGGATACAAGGGAAAACAACATAATAAGTGGATAAGCATGGAAACTGAAAATCTCATAGAACAGAGGAGAGATACGAAAAGAGTTAGAGACCATCCAGGCGCAGAAGAGGCAAAAATCCGGTACAGAGAGTTAGATAAGAGAGTGAAGAGATGCGCAGAAAAAGACTGGAAAAAATGGATAGATGTTCAAGCCAAAGAGTTGGAAATGGCAGCAAGGATGAAGAACCAGAGGGAAGTCTTTAAGAAAGTTAAGATCTTGACAGGTAAAAAGTCCAAAACTACACTACAAGTGCGGGACAAGGAAGGTAAACCTATTGGAGATGAGAAGGGTAGATTAAACAGATGGGCAGAACATTTCCGTGAACTGTTAAATGCTGAACTTCCACAAGGCGCATTAACAGAATTAGAGGCTGAGTGGGAAGAACTGGATATAGACATGAGTGATCCTAAAGAGGAGGAGATAGAGAGAGCGGTAAAGCGACTGATTAACAACAAAGCAGCAGGGTTTGATAAAATTACCGGAGAGATGCTGAAAGCAGGGGGAGGGAAGATGACTGGATGGCTGGTACGGATATGTGTCGCAGTGTGGAGATCTGAGAACCATCCAACTGACTGGAAGAAGGGTGTCATCATCAAACTGCCAAAGAAAGGAGACCTGTCAATTTGTAATAACAATCGAGGAATAACGTTGTTGAGTATCACAGGCAAAGTATTTTGCACGTTGGTCCTACTACGAATTAGGGATGCTGTCGACAAACGTCTAAGGGAAAACCAAGCAGGCTTTAGAACTGGGAGATCCTGTGCAGATCAGTGTTTTGGGCTCAGACAAGTGATTGAGAAGAGCTTAGAAATGCAACTCCCTGTGAGAATTAACTTCATCGATTTTAAAGCTGCATTTGACAGTGTTCACAGGGAATCCCTCTGGAAGGTACTACGAGCTTATGGTATACCAGTGAAGATAGTAAACATCATGAAGAACACATATGAGGGATCTGTTTGCTGCGTGAAAGTGGATGGAAAGATGACGGATTGGTTCCCAGTGACAGCAGGAGTAAGACAGGGATGCATCTGGTCGCCACTGCTTTTCGGTGTCCTGATTGAGTGGGTACTAAAGAATACATTGGATAAAAATGATATCGGTATAGTTATAGAAAGAAGAAGAAGCTCTCGGTATAAGCAACAAAGACTCTCTGATCTTGACTACGCAGATGATATTGCCCTCATTGATGAATCAGAGACAAGGCTACAAACTGCAACATCACAAATTGATGAGAAAAGCAGAACGGTCGGACTTGTCATCAATACAAAAAAGACCAAGGTAATGTGCATTGATAAAGAGAAGGTAGCACTGACCATCACAATGGATAGCGATGACGACACCTTCGAGGAAACGGACAGGTTTGTGTATCTTGGCAGTACCATGACACATGATAGTGACCTCACTCCTGAATTAGACAACCGGATAGGACGTGCAGCAGATGCCTTCAGCAAGTTACAACCCATTATGCGACACTCCTCCATCAAGCTTATTACAAAGACAAAAATCTACCAGGCTGTAGTCATCTCCACCCTACTTTATGGTGCAGAAGCGTGGAATACCACAATACAGGAGGAAAAACGACTACCAGCATTTCACGATAGATGCTTGAGAAGGATACTTGGAATAACCTGGCAGGACAGAGTTACAAATGAAGAAATATACAGAAGAACTGTACAACCCCCACTAATTAATCTCCTCCGACGGAAACGGCTGACATGGCTAGGACATATGGTCAGGATGACACCAACACGACTGACCCGCAGGTTGCTATTTTGGGAGCCGAGTGGGAAAAGAAGCCCGGGACGACAACGCATGCGTTGGAGGGACACAGTTGCGAGGGACCTTAAGGAACTATCCATCTCCTTTGAGGAAGCAGTGACGGTTGCACAGGATAGAGACATGTGGTTGCAGCTCGTGATGGCGCTATGTGGTTCTACCACGACAGTATAAGAAGAAGAAGCAACATCTTCACTGCCTGTCCTTTAATGCTCAAAGTATTCGGAGCCAAAACAAGCTACTGGACGGAACTTTAATCGACAACTTGAAGTCATTCCAAGACTTGGTCTATACAGAAACACCTGATATTATATTCGATTTATAATTATTGGTAACCGAGACTTGGCTTAACGCCAACTTTACGAACAACGAAATGTACCCAACGAGACTGAACAACATTTTAGACCTTATTTTAACCATAGCCACTGGAAAGGGAGAGGGCTGTGAAAGTGGGCGTGACTGAGATTTATGTTATTGTTCGCCAAACTCAAGATCACGTGACGTTGAACCTGCATGATTGAGCAATAAAAAGCAAGATTTTACATTAGAACAGCGACGCGCGTACCTACAGGTGCTACAACGAAAGTTCTTCCGTGATGGTTTCGATATAAATTCCACTTCATTTGGACATTATATGCATAGATGGTCCCTCATGAAAACTCCCTTTGCAAAGAATATTTAATAAAGTGCAGTAAATTCGAATAAACGATCAATGGTCGGACCGAACACAGTGAGAGCCGAGGTAAAATAATGATACAATCCTATTTTGCCAACAGTACAACTAAAACTAAAATTCGCTTTTGTCTTAATATGAATGGTTGCGCTAAATTATATGTCGTAAATTGAGTTGCCTTCATTGAATATTAAATGCACTAAATGTCTGGTGTATTGCGTTTCATAAACACTGTGAGGACTGGCAATTGTCGTATGCGTATCAGTTTACGTACACGTATAATTAAAGAATAACTAAATAATTAAGAAACATTGCCATCTGACAACAAAAGTGCAAAACTCCGATTTAATAATGGCACGGAGACGACAAATGCTTTTCGACTGCGTTGTTCCTTGGTTTTCTATTATTAATAATTTGTAGACATGCGGCGATTTATGATAATTTCAATTTATTCACACTATTTTTAATACTTACAATGAAAAATACAAAGTTTACATAGTGATACATAAATAAATCAGAGTTAGATATAAAACAAAATATTTTATGAAAGAATATACATATGTGAGAGTGTAATTAAAGTATAAAGCTTTCGAGTTTAATCACTGCCTATATTTACATATTAACAAGTTTGGGGATCAGAAGATCGTGTCTAAGTAACAAAATAGACATTGTATAATACGAGAATGATATTCAGATCAACCTTGGTGACTTAATATTTTTTACATTGAAACAGAAAGGGTTTTTAAATCACTGGGAATATTTCCCAGATTTTTGTAGCTGAGAATCTTATAAATGTTTGTTTACAATAATTAGTGCGGCGGGGAAAAAATAGTTCGCGCTACGGCTAATTTGCTCACAATGCCAGAGTGTGAATTATTTGAGTGAGCCAATGTTCAAGGGATGATCATTTTAATTTCACGATAAAGTCCATCATGAAACCGAACGCCGATCATCTACACAACGATGCACCACCATATATATTTGTTTACGTCTATTTGAGAAATGCGCGACTTAAAAACTCTCACGGTCCTGTTAAAACCAATCCGATCTTTTTGAGGTGATTTCTTTGTGAACACAAGCATATTATTGAATAAACTAATATCTCAAATTAACGCAGAATCAATGTAAAATATAAAATTTGTCATAAAAATGACTGACTACAGTATACACTATACAGCACTGTCGCTGTCTTAAGTTCGTAGGTCGTCAAAAACCGAATTCCTACCGAATTTTGTTAACGAAATACAAGGGTACTTCTTTGGACTTGTAAATATCATGTTTCTTGTGGATTTTAGAAGTCACCATAACCGACATCGTGCCATTTAACGAAGAACAAGGTTATAATCTAATGTAAGCCATATGAAAGAATACACTGGCCATGCCGGTTCAAGATCACGTGACGCTCAGGCGTGCAATTTTCAACATCAAACCGGAAGTTCTATTGTTTCAGAGCGGAGTTTCACAGCCCTCTCCCTTTCCAGTGGCTATGTTTTAACCAACTCTCCTGACGACATCTTCAATTTGTCATGCGTGCAGATAAAGAATTTGAACATCTTCAGCGATCATTCCTTATTATTCTTTAACCTTGTAATGCACACGAACTCATTCGGATATGACTCTAGGACTGTTTTTAATTATCGCTTTGCTGACTGGGACGGTTTATGTAATACCCTCAAAAGTCTTGGACTTTCTTCCGCGGATCCTTCAAAAGCAGACGTTTACACTGATTGGAAACAATGGAAGGACGTTTTTCTCTCCACTGCTTACGAATATATTCCCTGCAAAACATTCAAAAGGCGCAGCAGCACTCCTGCAGAAAAACCTGCAGAAAAAAGGCCAAATGAAAATCCTGTCTAAAGCTATGGAATAAATTCCGGGAACTTCGACGCGAAACAAAGTCACTAATCCGTCTAAAAAGAAAGGAATATTTCCACAACTTTCCAAACCTGTTGAAACAGAATAACAACATCGCCAACCTTCTAAACCACTACTTCTACTCCGTTTTCGTGCCTCCTGTTAATTCTGATGAACATCTCCTTTTAGACCACGCTGAAAACTCTTCAACTGTGGTTTCTGATATACCTCTAACAGATGCTGTGGTTTATGATACTCTTAGAGAAGCTATCCAACATCACCCCGATTTCGAAAGGATGCAAAGCTGGCGAGGCCAGCAACTACAGACCAATCTCACTCCTGTCACAGGTTTCTAAAGTGCTTGAGCGTTGCATCTTTAACAAGCTTATAGATTATGTGTCAAGTCACTCCACCAACTTCAATTTGGGTTTCTCAAGGGAAAGTCGACAACATCTCAACTACTAGCTACATGTTCTGCGCGATATCGGCAACATGTTAGATAACAGATGCCAAGTGGATGCTATTTACCTCGATTTTGCCAAAGCTTTCCACAAGGTCAGTCACAGTCTGCTGCTTATGAAACTTCATCGATTTGGTATAAGACGTAACCTTCTGCGGTGGTTTGAAGACTATCTTTCTGGGCGATAGCAGAGAGTTATTGTACTTGGCGAGAGCTCTGATAAACTTCCTGTCTTGTCTGGAGTGCCTCAGGGATCAATCCTGTGACCTCTTCTTTTCCTAATTTATGTTAACGATCTCCCAGACTCCGTCTCAAGTAGATCATCTTTGGCCATGTTTGCAGACGATACCAAGTATTATCGCGCGGTTCAAACGATTAGGGATGGCGATGGTCTTCAGATTGACCTTGACAACATCGTTAAATGGTGCAGTGAATGGAAGATGGCGTTAAACAATTCCAAATGTGGGGTCCTAAATATCTCGAGAAACCTTCAGCCTATCACCATCCACTACAAGCTTCTTGAGACTTCCATCAAAAGTACAGGAGGTCAAAAAGACCTGGGAATTATTGTTGCCAGCGACCTCAAATGGAACCAGCAAGTGCAGGCAACTTCAGCTAAGGCCAACAAAATGTTGGGATTTGTCTGGAGATCCACGTTCCACATCCACGACCAACGAGTACGTAAAGCTCTCTACTTGGCAATAGGCCGAAGCACATTAGCATACTGTAGCCAAGTGTGGGCACCTCATACGGCTAAGAACATCCAGATAATCGAACGTGTGCAAAGAGGAGCAACTAAATTTATTCTATCACTGCCCTATCAAACTAACGTCTCGTATAAGGAAAGACTGTTGAATTGGTATCCTCCCTCTCTGTTACTGGTATGAATATTTGGATCTACAAATCTATCCAGATTGGAACTGACAATAATATCTCTGTTAAAAAATCTATTAGAGTAACCAGGAATTCAAATCCTTCAAATGGCCTTATGCTAGAAGAAATAAAATGTAGAACTGTAACTTTTCAAAACAGTTACTACTTGCGGGCACCTCGAGTCTGGAACACTTTACCTAGAACCATCAGAGACATCTCAAAATCTCTAAAATCTTTCAAAAAGGAATTATTCAACCACTATTTAGAATTAATTAATCACGTTTACGATCCTGACACTCCAAGAACATTCAAGTCCTTATGTGTTAAATGCCATTCATCTCGACCAATGTCTAGCTTATCGGCAAGATCGTGTTGCTGGGACATGACTTGACAGATAACTCACTGTAACTTTTATTATATAATTATAGTTACTATTATTTTTATTATTATCATTATTATTATTATTATTATTATTATATCGGTAAAAATTTCTGGGGTTATGTTAAAAATGTTCTAAACACGAAAGACGTTGTACTTCCATCTTTCAACATGACAGAATGCCTTTCTTACTTCACCAATACTCTCGCTGCAATTCATCCTAACAAACTGTTTAACATTCCCAATTGGATTCCTAGGTTATCTAATCCTGAAGTTCAATTTGACCTTGACCCTCCATCATATCAACAAGTCACAAATATAATCCGTAAAATGAAAGCTTCTGGTTCTCCGTGTCCCCTTGATCAGCTCTCCATAATATGTTTTAAACGTTGTCCTTTCCTTAGAACATATTTAACTGACCTAATACGTGCTGTTTGGTTGTCTGGAACCATTCCTTCTGAGTGGAAAAAAGCTTGCACAATTCTTATTCACAAGAAAGGCGAGGCTAATATACCATCCAATTTCCGACCCATCACACTGGAAAGCATACCATTAAAAGTGCTTACTTCCTGTCTACGCAACGCAATGTACTCATTCCTCACCACTAATAACTTTATAGAACATAATATACAGAAGGGCTTCACTCCTAACCTGTCTGGTACTCTAGAACACACTGCACAAATGGCTAATATTATTAACAAAGCCCGGATCAAACAAACGCTCTCTTGTCATCACTCTACTTGACCTGAAAAATGCCTTTGGCGAAGTTCATCACAATTTAATTCAATCCGTCCTTCATTACCACCATATCCCTGATCATATAAAATTTGTTATAAAAAGTCTATACACGGATTTCCATACCTCAATAATTACACCTGAATTCTGTACTCCGTTCATATTTGTTAGCCGTGGCGTTCTGCAAGGCGATTGTCTCAGTCCTCTGCTGTTTAATATGTGTTTTAACACTTTTATTCAGCATATCAAAGCCGAGAAGTATCGTCAATTTGGTTTCTCCTTTCAGTTTTTAAATCCTATCCACTGGTTTCAGTTTGCTGATGACGCTGCTGTTATAAGTAGTCAAGAATCAGAAAACCAACATCTTTTGAACCGCTTTTCTATTTGGTGCCAATGGTCCAACATGATTATACGGATTGATAAGTGTAGTACTTTTGGCATTAAAAAAGCTGTAACAAAATCCATCCAATATCTACCGAAACTCCTCATTAATAATCAACTAATTCCAGCGACCAAAATTGGCGAGTATTTTCAATATTTAGGAAGATACTTTGATTTCAATATGTCCGATCAACAACACAAGTCTGAACTCACCTCCCTGATTGACGAACTAATGACTGATATTGATTCCAAGCCACTACATCCAAAAAATAAAATCCTCTTGTACAGTCGCTATGTTTTATCCAAAATATCCTGGCATTTTACTGTTACTACTTTATCAAAAACTTGGATTTCAGAGAACATTGATTCTATAGCGAACAGTTATTTTCGTAAATGGCTTGAAATACCTATATCAGGAACACTTAGTACTGTCTACCTAACCAGAAACAAATTTGGTCTTAATATTTGTCCTCCATCTGTCAAATTCACCCAATGCCAAACAGTTCTCCGTACAGCTCTTAAAACATCTCCAAACCAAGCAATCAATGAACTCTGGAAGTCAACTAGTAACAGCACAAATATCCAGTATGATGTCTATAACTCCACCAAGCAAGTTCTTAAGGACTTTCGCTCTGGACAAGAAGATAGACTTCATAACCATTTAACCTGTCAGGGATCCTTTTTCTCCAATATTACTAAGTTCTCCTTTCCCCAGCTTACGAAAATATGGTGTGCGTCTCAGTCCAACCTCCCGAAAAATATTTTTAATTTTACAATACGATATATGAATAACTCTCTTCCCACGCGCAAAAACCTTGCAAGATGGGGTGTATCACCAACTTCAGATTCTTCTCTTTGTCTGGCTCCAGAAACTCTTCTTCACATAGTGGCAGGTTGCCAGTCGTACCTGGAACGATTTACATGGAGACACGACTCTATCTTGAACTTTCTCGCAACGACCCTACAGACCGTAAGTGGTTCAAGTCTTTATGTTGATCTTCCAGGTTATAAAAGTCCATCCATAATAACTGGTGACACATACCGTCCAGACTTGCTCCTATCAACTCCAAGTACTGGATGCCTCTACATTGTTGAACTGACTGCTGGTTTTGAGTCAAATCTTCAAAACAACGTCGATCGTAAAAAATCCAAATATTCAGAATTAATAAGGGAACAAAGTCAAAGTGAACAATTCAGATCAGTTAAATTTGTAAACCTATCGGTTAGCTGCCTTGGTGTCTTTGCAGCAGAATGTTCTACATTCATAGAAATGCTGAATGATCTTAGCCTTGACAAGACTCACCAAAAATATTGTATTAATAGAATGACGACGATCGCAATCAGAACCACCTATTACATATTCTGTTGCCGAAACAAGGAATGGACAAATCCTGAACTGCTAACTTTTTTAAATTATTGTACTGTATATTTGTTTTATGTTGTTATATATAGTTATTAGTTATATATTGTTAGTGTTGATTCAAGTAGCCGATTGTGAATTACCTTAAATAAGCGAGATTTACAATTGTATATTATCTAAAAAGACATTTAATAAAGTTTCCATTATTATTATTATTGTTTTTGTTATTATTATTGTTGTTTTTGTTGTTGTTGTTGTTGTTGTTGTTGTTGTTGTTGTTGTTGTTGTTGTTATTATTGTTGTCATTAATATAATTCACTGTATATATATATATATATATATATTTAGTATCAACCAACTCGTGGTCTATAACAAGTCCGGCTTTCTGATTGGCTGAGCTACCATGGTCTATTGGTGATAGACCATGGTAGCGTTATCCAATGATAAACCTTCTTATAGCTGGAATACTCCTATTCTGAGCAATCAGAAGCCACGGCATATTCACGCCGCAAGCAAAACCTGGAAACTAAGCTAAAAAATCAAACATGGCGTCTGCTAAAATTTTTGTACGAGTGATTGAGTGAAGAAAACATTAGGTCGAAAGTAATGGAAATATATTCAGTTTGACATTTTCGAATACGAAAATGAATTCGCTAATGCCTATGGAATATATCTACACCAAATTTGAAGCAAAGTAGTTACAATCTTGTGTTTTGTGAGCGATGTTTTACCATACGCCATCGAACTGCTCTGCATTATGTATGGGGAGACTTCTGCAAACAAAAAGGTAAAACTATCTGAACATTTAGAACAATGTTTGATAAGACGTCTTTACGTTAAAGAAAAGTTGTTTATGGTTGATACTAAAACAATTAGACAACTCGTCCTCGTTTTCTATGAGCAGATAGTTAACTCGGCCTCGTTGTCTAATTGTTAAATATATATATATAGAGAGAGAGAGAGAGAGAGAGAGAGAGAGAGAGAGAGAGAGAGAGAGAGAGAGAGAGAGAGAGAGAGGAGAGAGAGAGAGAGAGAGAGAGAGAGAGAGAGAGAGAGAGAGCGCGAGGGAGCGAGGGAGGGAGGGAGGGAGGGAGGGAGGGAGGGAGGGAGGGAGGGAGGGAGGGAGGGAGGGAGGGAGGGAGGGGGAGGGGGAGGGAGGGAGGGAGGGAGGGAGGGAGGGAGGGAGGGAGGGAGGGAGGGAGGAGGGAGGGAGGGAGGGAGGGGAGGGAGGGAGGGAGGGAGGGAGGGAGGGAGGGAGGGAGGGAGGGAGGGAGGGAGGGAGGGAGGGAGGGAGGGAGGGAGGGAGGGAGGGAGGGAGGGAGGGAGGGAGGGAGAGAGAGAGAGAGAGAGAGAGAGAGAGAGAGAGAGAGTGTATTGGACCCCGTTATTGGAGACTAGTCTCTGTGGTCAGTTCCTGCCTTTTTCTTTGTAATATCATTTGTGTATTGTCATTGGCGAAACTTGTAATTAAATAAGTAAACGAATCACAATCAAGATGTGCTCTCACCATCAGCTACACTGTGCTGACGAGTCCCAAGAGGAACTAGACACTGCACTTATTTTCACCAGCTAATCTGCGCAATGCAGACTGCGGGGAAATGTGGTGTAAATAGACAATGTATAATTTTTGAGCAAAAAAGTTTAAAATACCATATTGTTAATCCAATAAATATTTGTAATGAGTGTTGGTAGAATTTTTCTATTTTCCCCCTTTTTATTCAGAATTTTGAAAAACGCCTAAACTTTTCGTTAACCGTACTTGGGCTAAGCTCTTTTTGGTCTTCTGGGGTTGGGAGCTCAAAAAAAAGGGGGGGGGTGTATCCGCAGTCAATATCTCACAAAGTATGCTATCGAAGTGAAACTTAGTATGTTGAATTTCCTTAATTATTACAGCCAGTAGCAAGAAGATCAAACTTAAAAATTCGGTTTATTTTTTGGTTTATGGCCATTGAGGTAGCTGTGGTGATAAGAAAGTACATGTAAATATTGTATTTAATAATCAAGCTCTATTGTTAAAATTTATGGAATTATATCAAAAATACTAAAGGTAATCAAATACGCTAAAATAATGGGGATGGGGGGGGGGGGGGATACCAAATTAAAGCAGAATTTCCAAATTGTAGCCATACACGTTGCAATCAGTGCAATCATGCTTTTGACACAGAAAAGTGTTTCGCAGTAACGTTTAAGAAAAGTCACAAAATTTGGTGCATATATTTTAAATAATCGAAACGTTACAATGGTTTAAATTCGCCGCGGGCACTTTCATCTCTCCCCTTTCCAAGTCTAGATAGCAGATAGGGTTGATATCTTGCTAATATATGTTTAATGTGTTTTAATTTACAGGAAAAGTTGCTCTATTATAGAATTAGTTTCAACATACTTTGTGTTTGAATATTTCACGCGTTCATTTTGAGGAAAGTTTCCAATAGTTGCCCAAACTGGACATTTGAACTTTTTGTCCAATGAAATGCACATCAAGTTTCCATAAAGTACATCCTTGCTTTCCTCTTCGCTAAAAAATAGACCAACAAAACTTAATAAAAAAGTTAGCGTTTTCCCACTGATCTCTATATAACTGGATTGCTCATCTGTATGGCTCCAAAATGAAGTCACCGGAGATGACGAATTTGGAGTACCAAGATGACGGTCACAGAACTGACTCTGTATGTTTTCGTGGCACGAGAAGATACGAAAAGAGCTACATTAAGAAAATTTCAGCTATTGGTATCAAACAAAGAACAGTGTACAAGGTTTACAAACTTAGTTTTTGCATTTGTTAGTATTATTATGCAGTAAAACGTGTTATTTCGTAGTTTTTTACTCTGCCCGGTAATTAATAAACTTGCCTATATCGCAAAACTGATACAAGAAAGAACGAATTCAACTAACTTCAATATGAAACTATTTATTCACTTCAGGTAGTAAACATAACTACTGTTCCGGTTTGAGCGTGGACACACGTAATTTGACGACACACGTTTCACGCGGGAAACTAACATGTTGCTAAGCGGAAACTGCATGTAACGTTACTAAGGCCAAACGGTATTGTTTCAATTTGAAACGGGCACCAAATTTTCAAAGCAAATATGGGCATGTTTATAACTCATCCTTTATACACAATTAAATCTTCGTCAAGTGAAACTAAGAACTCCACAGTGCTTTTCCGATCGGCCATTACGCTGACAAATCCCACAACGCGACGTTTGCACGAAGAAACAATGCCGTTTGGCCTTAGTAACTTCGCAGTTTCCGCTTAGCAACATGTTAGTTTCCCGTGTGAAACGTGTGTCGTCAAATTACGTGTGTCCACGCTCAAACCGGAACCGTAGTATGCCTTGACAAAGCCTTCGGATCTATGTAGTTGACAATTGATTTTCGGATTGTATTAATTGTATTTTCCCTCTGTTTTCCAGGTATTAAACGGTAAATTGACATCTGACAATTGTTTTACGGCTTTTCCGACTGGCCCCCGGCACTGTATATTGTGTGCCCCTGATAAACTCTTACTACTTTTTAGCCCGCAAGGTACATTGGACCTGGAGTACAATATGGTTTCCCACCATTGAATGGCTATCGTCTACACCAATAGGCACGATAAATAGTCTTTATGTCTTCCACCGCGTCCCTCTGACTAATATCAGCACTGCACTGCATTAACTGAGCTCTGTTTACTGGGCAACCCATAAAGGAGAATGACATACACCAATTGGGATAAATTGGATATGGTCCCCTTGGACCTAAGCCGCGTTTATTAAAAAATCATAATTAAATTATATAATTATTTTCCATAATTCAAACTGATGATTGAGCTCAGTAAAGGTGAGGGCAATAAAACGCCAGATAGGCAAAGAATAATGCAGAATCTAATACACAACAAAGCAGAAAGGTGGTCAGCTAAAGGGGAGGCGGGTGGACAAATTGAAATAGATTCGTCTTCATAACTTGGCGAAGAGCAGTGCTTACTGAGAGTCCACTCTTGAATGTGATACCTATAACAACTATATGCCCTATAGGGGGTAGCTGTAATTAGATCTTTCCCATATGCAAAGACAGACCACCTCTTTGCCTTAGGTTATGTTAGTTTTCATTGATAATAAGGTATTGCATTATTTACATTCTAAATTACAATACAAACCGGACAGATGGAAGACATACTGTAAAAATCCTATTCGCTTGCAAATATTTCCGTGAATCAAATTAATAAATTCTTTCTCAGGTGTCCTGTTTATCTATAGCACATGCAGCTAATGAAAAGACCATATGCGTGCCTAGTCATTGCCTATTAACTCGCCGTCCTCGAGTCGCTATGCGTAATCAAGGGAGTGGCTAACCTAAACTAGAACAACTCTATACTCACTTCAATCTCAAGTTCGAGAACGGGGGTTATTCCCATCAAATTAAAATCCTTCATCATGCCCGTAAAGCTTGCAAAATTGGCCACAGGGAATCTACAATTTTACCTCATTCCGGACAAAACCAGATGGAATTTAACTGCCAATGGGATTCTTTCTATAGGGTGTTCTTTTGTAGACTTTGTATAGTGAAGTGGTTTTTCAATAAACCACTGGCAACAAACGATGTTTTTTGAAAACCGGTTTAACCAGGCTTTCAGCGAGAAACCAAAACAGAAACAAAATTTTTTGGAAAAGATAGGTATTTCTTCATAATCAAACTATACCACTACTTTCTCAGTTACACAGGTGATATCTCGCCATCTACGCCATGCAGTAGTTCATCTTGCAATATCCATTGTTGTGTTGTCAGACACCTCCGCAATTTTTACAGGTTGAATTCGTCTGTTGCAGACTTACCGAAATACGAACGTTGTTTGGCACTTGAATAAGTATCACCAAGTTATCAAACTGGTCGCTTTTCTTCTTCTTCTTTTCTATTTCCGACAATGTATATATTTGAGTGTAACCAGGGGCCACGGGGACAATTGCCCTCCCCCGTTACGTAGAACTTTCTGCGATGTCTGTATACATGCATCTTCCCCAGAGAGGCCATAACTAGACTACTTTCGGCAGTTGAATGGCAAGTTGGACAAGCGGGGCTTTGTTTTCTTAAGCCTGGTTTCCATATAATCACTATATACCATCGCCACGATCGCTCAAAAATGATCTCGGGCGATCGCAACGATCATATGAAAACCACTGACGCAATGATCGCTACGATCGTTGCGATCGCCGAGATAGAAAATGTTCGATCTGGGCGATCGTTAGGTTTTATATGGAAACGGTAATTTTGCAATCTCAGCGATTTTGGTCATCAGTATGCATCCCTGCATGCGGACCATTAAAACAATGGCCGCGATCAGCGATCGTATGGAAACAGCGACACGATTGTTGATGGCTACAATCGTTGCGATCGCCGAGTTAATTTTTGAGCGATCGTAGCGATTATATGTAAACCAGGCTTTAGAGGTATTTATGTTTTTAGTTCGTCTTTAAACGCAACACATACCTGTCTTCCTTTCCAACCTCTTCGTAAGCCTTGTACTTCAGCCTAATTGTAACTTCGGAATCGCCCAGAAAATAAATGCCATGAAGCGTTATCCTGTTTGATAATAGAATTCGCATAAACTCGTTGATTTCCGTATTGTATTGTATCGTATTGTACCGTACCGTACCGTGCCGTGCCGTGCCGTGCCGTGCCGTATCGTAGGTATGGTATGGTATGGTACGGTACGGTACACGGTACGGTACACGGTACGATATCAGATCGGTATACGGTACGGTATAGAACGGTACAGTATAGAATGGTACGGTATAGCATGGTATGGTATGGTATGGTATGGTGTGGTGTGGTGTGGTATGGTATGGTATGGTATGGTATGGTATGGTATGGTATGGTATGGTATGGTATGGTATAGTATATGGTATGGTATGGTATTGTTATGGTATTGTTATGATATGGACATTATTACAATACACGAAACAATGACAAACTTTTCAGCTGCTTGCTCTTGAATTATGTAATGTCACATTATTTTACAATTTCTTATAACTTTACAACTGGTCTTACACATATCATCACAAAAAGTAATTCGGCAGTTGTAAAAAAGTAATTGTAAAAAAGTTCACTTACTTGAATATTTTTATTTTTCTAGGATCATATTCCTCTGGGCTTTCACAAAATTTCCGAATGCCTGTATACAAATTTCTGAAGCATTCCTCGCGAAGCAATCTGTAATTAATTTCCAAATACTGACATGTTGATTCATAAGGTTCGTCTCGTTTTATAGCATCAAGATCGCTGATGTCATGTTCTGCAATTTAAAAATTGGATTCAAATTTGCCTGTAGAAATTTAACTGATATCTGCTACAATTATATATATATATATAAATACATTTAAGAGAGAGCACAGACAACTTCTTTAAGGTCCTTTTATTAAAAACGTTTCGGCATTTCAGCCTTCATCAGTTTACAAAGTCTTCAGCTCTCTCTTAAATGTATTTTAACTTATTCTTGGGCAAGACTGTGAATCCAATCTTGGATCCTTCTTCTGAAATTTCCTGCCGTTGGTTGGTAAGCCGCTTTTTGATATTTCTCTTATATATATATATATATATATATATATATATATATATATATACATGTATATAATTCACGAGGAAAACCAAAAGAAATTCCCTGTTTAATTGGTGTCTTTCTATGTAGTAAAGAATCTTTTGATTTACATAAATAGACTTTATAGCCTTCTCGGCTTAGACAACGTTGTCTTTCAAAATGACTACGCCAACGAACTTGCCAAATAGGTATTCAAAACATTTGCAGTACGTGGGTTTTATTGGCTATATTGCAGTTTCCCATTCTATGCATGTAAGAGTGTAAGTGCATACATGTGTGCATGCATGCATGTATGTATACATGTTTGTAGGCATAAATATGTTTTTGGTCGGACTCAGGCTCATTTTACCCGAGCCAAAGGCGAGGTTTAAAATTAGCTCTGAGAAGGGCCAAAAATATATTTATCCCAAGAACATCAACTGTTTTACTATTATAATAATTTTAGTGGCCATTTAGAACAAAATCAAAGACAATATACCGTAAACAGTATCTTGAACAGTGCCATCTTCGCGTCGGCGTGTATTTCATTGCAAATTTTTAAAAATGCAATATTTGTCATATCAAAACAATCTTAACAATTCCGTAAACTGTTTAGAACTGTTAACACTGATAGGTTCAGTAATTAAAATATATTTTAGCTCAATAATTAAAATATATTTCAGCCTGCTGAATTCTCCATTTTAGCCCGCAAAATACACCACAATGCCCAATAAAATTATTATAACATAAAATGAAAATAACTTCTCTCACCGGAAAAGATTTCATTCTGCGTTAAAATGGTTGGCAGCTCGTGCCAATCAGAACGTGTTGTGTCTACTTCTTGAGAACCTTGTATATGCTTGGTCAAAATATCGCCCAGATCTGCCAAAAGCTCGGTAGACCAGTGGCAATTATCGTGGTTCGCCGCTGCTCCTCTCCTTACATCAGCCCTACTGTCGATCAACTGGTTTCCAAGGCAACGTGCCAACTTAAAAACATTCTTGCTTGACGACGGGGAAAGTTTCACCATTAACTTTAGTAAAGTTGCAATATCCCGAGTTTCGTCACTATATCATGAGCATGCACAATGTCTGTTAGATGATCTATAACATCAATTTCTATTAAACTGGTAATATATTATTTACAAGGTACGGTAAAAATAGAAGTAAAGCATATAGAGATACTCAGTGCAGTAAACTTTATAATGTCAAACTAAGGGGTGTTTATATGGAGGAGGGCCAGCGCTCTTGGTAGGGCTAGCCCTCTTTGCCGAGATCCCGCATCTCAGCGTAATTCCTGCGTTTACATGACAAGAGGGTCACCCTCCTATAGGCGAGATCTCGCTATTGACAACCCGAGATCTCGCCTATAGGAGAGCTGGAAATGTCTCATGTAAACGCACTCATGAGGGCTCGCCCTCGAAGCTCAGTATACACAGTAAAGGTTGCCTTTACTAATATTTTTTGGTCAACCTTTTATTTTACAAGTTGCGTTTGCTCATAAATTCGAATCGTGTTTGCGAAAACATGATTTCGGGCTTCGTGGGAAAGCTGCGCAAGTCGCCAAAAGTCGGTAAACAAGTCAACGCGAGGTGAAATACAGCCCTCTTATTACCAAAAAAGCTCGTGTAAACACGATGTAAATTCAGCACTCTTACTAGGGCCAGCCCTACCAAGAGGGCCGTCCCTCCTCCATATAAACACCTCGGGGTGCAAAAAGTTAATTTCTTTCTGGGACCGCAGACAGAAAACAAAAATAATTTCTAAAAGATTTTTTACTCAATGGAAAATTGTGTTGATCTTCTCGCCTTCAAAGGCACGAGTAAAAAATCCTGAAATCCTACTCAAGTAAGTCAACATTTGTTCTGTCAATTAAGTCTTTAGAAGTATTAAGTATAAGATATACATGTAATGTAATGTAATGTAATGTAATGTACTGTGTAATTTAAAATTTTAACAACATAAAAACTATTAAAACATCAGTTGATTTATCTCTCAAAGTAAGTATTAGGTAAACAGTAAGCCATACAATTTAAAGTGCTTATGAAACTAAAATTAAGTTTGTCTTATTTGAAAGTACTTTTGAAATGACAGAGTAACATCTTTTGCAGTTTTTTGTTTCATATTTGAAACTAACCAGTGACATCACAACGTGCATAATGACTTCATGGGAACGTGATATATCTTTGCTATTTTTAAACGGAATCAGTTGAAAATGTATATTTTTGTTGTTGTAAGGGGAAAACACACTCACATAATTGCTTTGAAGTGATTTTAAAAAAGTACTTTCAAATAAGGCAAACTTAATTTTCGTTTCATAAGCACTTTAACAACTTGTTTGACATGTTTCATTCTGTATTTCACTATTTCCAACTGTACCATGCAGACCTTCATGCTAGAATTCTACTAACATAATTGATAATCCTATCTATCTTTTTTCTATTTTTTAGTTCTTTTTTTATATTCTCTCTTTTTTTTTTTTTTTTATCAATGTTCAGTTGCTTCGCATTTTTCTTTCTTGGAACTTAAAATATTTTCTGGGAACCCAGACAATTTTTTGGGACCAAACGTTTTCCACCCATGCCCCCTATACATAATAATACCAGGTAGAATTAGGTACTACAAGTAATATTTAGCATTTCACTTGATAAGACTGCAGCTTGTAGGAATATTCATGGTAAAGGAAAATGTTGAGTGTAAATTTAAGATCACTGAACCGGGACCAGTTGCGAAATGCCACATCAAGGCTTTTCGGCTATATAGGAATTCGGCTAACCCGCGACCCTGCATGCAATTCTAGTGCATATAGAGGCAGTTTCCAAAAGCTCAGTAACGAGTTCTGTAAAGAACTTGATCTTATTGCATATTCGCGGTCTTAAAATGCATATATTCTTACGCTAAAAATTTTCTTTCGCCAAATACCCCTTATCATTGGTATATGAACTAAAGACTTAAATTTGTGATTTTAAAATTGACAAGAGTCTACCGGCCAGCTCATGTAATACCTTCCGTCGTTTCTCATGCACATGCGATTTTAAAGAAAATTAGACTCTAATTAAAGTAGTAATTAGAGTAAAAAATTTTAACTCATTTTTCCTAATATCCTAATAATTAAACTGTGCCGACAATTCAGTCCTGAACAGAAAACATTGTGTCTTTTTTATTTCACAATTAATCTGACCAAAACGTCAGTTTAAGGCACGCGTTTAAAAGAGCACCAAAAAGCGGTTTTCTTTTCAGCAAAGGAAAATTCTGCTTTGTCGGAGCACCGAGCACGCGTGCAAAACCAACAATTAGATTGCGTGGGATAATTCAAAAATTATCACTACCAATCCACGCTTGGCACATCAATAGCGCCGATGACGGCGGTCTAATGCCGGAAGCCTATTTGCATATTGTTGATAGATAGCGTCATCATTGGTTCTATGAGTATAAATATGGGACCTAGCTGTCTTCACAACGATCACCCCTGATGAAGACACTAGATCTGAATGTCGAAACGTTGGGTCATGAACAGTATCTTTTTAAGCTACGTTAAAAAAAACCCTTTTAAGCCAGAGAAGCGTTAAATTATGTCTGATCACTTAGCCTATTATCTCGTAATTTTCATTATTCACTCATGTTCTACAAAGAGTCGCGAGAACAATGAAAATTACTCAGTTAACGCCCTCGTGATTTTTGTTGTCCTGTCGTGTTTATACTCCCTGGTAAAACACTCCCACTCGTTTATGAAATATTACATAATTACCTGTCTTTATCTTTTACGGAAACCTGGATGAAGCCTGGCAACAAATTAACAAAGAAAGCAGAGGATGAAAGATTCTCTAAGAACATTTGACATGATGTCTCCTTTCCCTTTGATAACTTTTCAGACAGTAACGAGGACACTTTCAAAATATCTTTCATGATTTCTGTGTTTTCTTGGACACTCTCGTCATTCGTAATATAATCCCAAATTCCTTGGCACCTACGAAATTAAAAAAATACAGCAAGAGTATAACAACAATAACAACAATAAAAACAACAACAACAACAACAACAACAACAACAACAACCAAAGTCGAAAATTTTGTTCCCTTTGGCAATATGGTTATGCTAATTACATAATTGAATATATATAATAAATGAATATCTATATGGTAGCCGGTCGGTAGCCGGTCGATTTAACAAGGTTTTTAACTAGTAGCCGGGTAGCCGGTCGTATGAATACCAATTTATTTAAGTTAGATCTAATTTGCATAGGTTTCTAATTACTATTCTGACCCACCGGCTACCAACAGTCGGTAGCCGGTCGTTTCATATAGTAGCCGGTCGGTAGCCGGTCGATTTAACAAGGTTTTTAACTAGTAGCCGGGTAGCCGGTCGTATGAATACCAATTAATTTAAGTTAGATCTAATTTGCATTTATATTCTCTCGCGTTAAATATAACCGTCTTTTCTCGAAGAAAAACAGCGATTTTGGGGACAGTGAGAACGCTTTGTTCAGATTCAGTAATCTGAAGTAAAAGTTAGGCACTAAATGCTATATCGTAAGACGCACTCATTTCAAAATGTGTACATTTGTGGTATGGAGAATTACGATTACCTGACCCCCATACAATTGAGTCATTTTATCACAAATCGGGGACGTTTGTGGTATGGAAAATTACGATTACCTGACCCCCATTAATGGGATCATTTTATCACAAATCGGGGACGTTTGTGGTATGGAAAATTACGATTACCTGACCCCCATACAATGGAACCATAATTACCAATCGGGGAAGTTTATGGCACGGGTTTTTGATAATTGTTCCAATGTATGGGGTTCAGGTAATCGTAATTTTCCATACCACAAATGTACACACCTTCGGAACAGGGAGAGTCACCCTACACGTTGTTGTCTTAAATTGATGTATTTTCCTTGTTTTTTTTTATAAGAAATTCTACATATTATATTTACTAAATTATAAACTCAGTATACATGTTATATGAAAAGTTACACCTATCAAGCTGTTTGTGTTCGGCCAAGGTAGCATCGTTAAATTAATTTCAAAGCTACTGCTCTCATTCTCAACGTTCTTGCTTCTCTACTCTCTTGGAAATGAAAAGCTGGATGACGGAGGATGGAAGACCAGCGTAGTCCAAACTTCTCTATACCTCTTCTTATGTAATTGTCTTCTTGCTTGGTAAACCGTACCGGTTCCTTTCGTCCCGTGTGTCTGGCTATTTTGTTTACAGAATCGTCTTCACCTTGACGTTGTTCACACCCGTTTTCTTTTGGCAAAGGCTCGTCTTTTAACTGCTCGACGCAACTGTCCATTGCTTCGCCTTCGACTCCCCGCAGCTTGTCCATGCATGTCTTTCCTTTCATGGCGACATCCCGCGAGCGTAACTTCTGGTAATGCACTCGGGCAACGTTTCGAACTGTGTTTCTGATCTTCCGAAACCATTTTCTGTTCTTCCACGTCTAACACAATGGCACTTTCGGTCTCTATTATCTGTCGGTATCTTGTCGGGTGAATGTACTTTCCTATGGCCTGAAACACCAGCACGCTTAATAGTTCAGTCAATTTCTGAAATTGCGCACCGTTTCGGTTTACGAGCAGGTACTCGCATTGCGGCAGGAGAAGAGGTCTGACAAAACGAACATAGTCGTCGACTACTCCCAAGCTGACTTCGTCAAAATACAAAGAATCGAAACCGTACTTTTTAGCGGTTTTAAAAATTGTTTGGTCTACCATCCCACCGTTGTGCTTCGCATTTTCAAACATAGTGACTGTCAAATGTTGATAAGTCATCGGACGACAACCCTTTACCTTAACAAACATAAATACTGCGAGGAATCGCGTGGCAAATGTTAAGTCGGTTGACGTAACAAAATTCGACATTTTTCTGCACTCTTCTAAAATCCGCTTGTAGCGCTCGATGTGAAATGGAACGACTGTCTGCAAACTCGGGCTAACGAAGCCCAGCTTCTTCTCGATTCCAGTGTCTCAATGTCCAAATCTGTCGTCCAGTGCGATCGCATTTGCTTTGCCAGACACTTCTTGGCTCGCTTGATGTACACTTCAGTCACCGAGAAGTTCTGAAGAACAGGACCAGGTGGAGAGTTAAACTTGCGGAAGTCGAGAAGGTCAGAAATGCTTGTTACGTAGCCGAGTCGGCCCGACTGACCCATCTGCCAGGTGTCTTCGAGGTAGTCGAGAAAATCCGTTAGAAATTTAGAAGAGCACAGAAAATAGTCGATAAGTTGCACGGTGGACAACACGGTCGACTCATCCTCGCTCGACTCTCCGCAACAAAACTTGAGAAATTTAAGAGCTCGCGTGACCGAAATTTCTGCTTGTTTTGACGTTTTCCCTCCCCCCGTTGTACTTTGCAACCATAGCGAAAGAGAACGAGCGAATTCATTATCTGATGAGCAACACGGCAGTGTCAGTTTGCTTTTCGTCGACGTAACTTCAATTACAGGCTTGACATTGTCGGTGGGAATTTTCGGTTTTTCATCGAAGTACGCGTACCAAGGATGTTTTACTTTGACGTGCTTCCGACAGCCTCTTCGACTGGCAAATCCTGGATGTTCGCAGTTAGAAACCGGGCAATGATTAAGGCCTTCTTCGTCTCTCTGCAGATGTAACCGTCTAGGCTTCTTGAATGCCCCGTCGATAGACTTCCAATCGATCTTGCGGTTATTTCGACGAGGCATCCAACGGCCACGGTAACTTCTAGAACTACTGAACGGCGATGGTTAATTGTGTTTACTTCTATCTTCAATGTATCTCGCATATTTATGCTCTGCTATTCCTCTTGCTGTTCTTCCTTTGGGATTAGATTGATCGAGAAATTGAAAAGACGTTCCTTTTGCTAGCCAACTTTGGGTTCAGTACATACACTTTACTTCAGATTATTGAATCGGAACAAAGCGTTCCCACTGTCAAAATTTGCTGTTTTTGTTTGAGAAAAGACGGTTATATTTAACGCGAGAGAATATAAATGTAAATTAGATCTGTAACTTAATTGGTATTCATACGACCGGCTACCCGGCTACTAGTTAAAAACCTTGTTAAATCGACCGGCTACCGACCGGCTACCATATGGAAACGACCGGCTACCGACTGATGGTAGCCGGTGGGTCAGAATAGTAATTAGAAACCTATGTAAATTAGATCTGTAACTTAATTGGTATTCATACGACCGGCTACCCGGCTACTAGTTAAAAACCTTGTTAAATCGACCGGCTACCGACCGGCTACCATATGGAAACGACCAGCTACCGACTGATGGTAGCCGGTGGGTCAGAATAGTAATTAGAAACTTATGGAAATTAAATCTAACTTAAATGAATTGGTATTCATACGACCGGCTACCCGGCTACTAGTTAAAAACCTTGTTAAATCGACCGGCTACCGACCGGCTACCATATGGAAACGACCGGCTACCGAGCTATGGTAGCCGGTGGGTCAGAATATATTAACTTCTTCATTGAAAATATGACTAATTATATCTATATCAATTTAGACTTTGACTACGAATGTGAAAACGTGTTATCATTTAAAAATGATCATATCATCACTTGAAGTTCCTCCAAAAAACCCTGCCTAAAATATCTACTGTGAATCAGATCTCTCGGTTTCGTGATATGGAAAATTACGATTACCTAACCACCATACAATGGAACCATAATTACAAATCGGGGACGTTTGTGGTATGGAAAATTACGATTACCTAACCACCATACAATGGAACCATAATTACAAATCGGGGACGTTTGTGGTATAGAAAATTACGATTACCAAACCACCATACAATGGAATAATTTTATCACAAATCGGGGACGTTTGTGGTATGGAAAATTACGATTACCTAACCACCATACAATGGAATCATTTTATCACAAATCGGGGACGTTTGTGGTATAGAAAATTACGATTACCAAACCACCATACAATGGAATAATTTTATCACAAATCGGGGACGTTTGTGGTATTGAAAATTACGATTACCTAACCACCATACAATGGAATCATTTTATCACAAATCGGGGACGTTTGTGGTATTGAAAATTACGATTACCTAACCACCATACAATGGAATCATTTTATCACAAATCGGGGACGTTTGTGGTATTGAAAATTACGATTACCTAACCACCATACAATGGAACCATAATTACAAATCGGGGACGTTTGTGGGATTGAAAATTACGATTACCTAACCACCATACAATGGAATCATTTTATCACAAATCGGGGACGTTTGTGCTATGGAAAATAACGATTACTTGACCACCATACAATGGAACCATAATCACAAATCGGGGACGTTTATGGCACGGGTTTGTGATTAGGGTTAAGACTTATGGTTCCATTGTATGGGGGGGGGGGGGGTCAAGTAATCGTTGTTTTCCATAGCACAAACGTCCCCGATTTGTGATAAAATGATTCCATTGTATGGTGGTTAGGTAATCGTAATTTTCCATACCACAAACGTCCCAGATTTGTGATAAAATGAGTCCATTGTATGGTGGTTAGGTAATCGTAATTTTCCATACCACAAACTTGCCCGATTTGTAATTATGGTTCCATTGTATGGTGGTTAGGTAATCGTAATTTTCCATACCACAAACGTCCCCGATTTGTGATAAAAAGAGTCCATTGTATGGTGGTTAGGTAATCGTAATTTTCCATACCACAAACTTGCCCGATTTGTAATTATGGTTCCATTGTATGGTGGTTAGGTAATCGTAATTTTCAATACCACAAACGTCCCCGATTTGTGATAAAATGAGTCCATTGTATGGTGGTTAGGTAATCGTAATTTTCCATACCACAAACGTCCCCGATTTGTGATAAAATGATTCCATTGTATGGTGGTTAGGTAATCGTAATTTTCAATACCACAAACGTCCCCGATTTGTAATTATGGTTCCATTGTATGGTGGTTAGGTAATCGTAATTTTCCATACCACAAACGTCCCCGATTTGTAATTATGGTTCCATTGTATGGTGGTTAGGTAATCGTAATTTTCCATATCACGAAACCGAGAGATCTGATTCACAGTAGATATTTTAGGCAGGGTTTTTTGGAGGAACTTCAAGTGATGATATGATCATTTTTAAATGATAACACGTTTTCACATTCGTAGTCAAAGTCTAAATTGATATAGATATAATTAGTCATATTTTCAATGAAGAAGTTAATATATTCTGACCCACCGGCTACCATAGCTCGGTAGCCGGTCGTTTCCATATGGTAGCCGGTCGGTAGCCGGTCGATTTAACAAGGTTTTTAACTAGTAGCCGGGTAGCCGGTCGTATGAATACCAATTAATTTAAGTTACAGATCTAATTTACATAGGTTTCTAATTACTATTCTGACCCACCGGCTACCATCAGTCGGTAGCCGGTCGTTTCCATATGGTAGCCGGTCGGTAGCCGGTCGATTTAACAAGGTTTTTAACTAGTAGCCGGGTAGCCGGTCATATGAATACCAATTAAGTTGCAGATCTAATTTACGTATATATTCTCTCGAATTAAATATAACCCACTTTTCTCAAACAAAAACAGCAATTTTGACAGTGGGAACGCTTTGTTCAGAATCAGTAATCTGAAGTAAAAGTTAGGCACTAAATGCTATATGGTATATAAGGCCCACTCATTTCAAAATGTGTACATTTGTGGTATGGAAAATTACGATTACCTAACCACCATACAATGGAACCATAATCACAAATCGGGGACGTTTATGGCACGGGTTTGTGATTAGGGTTAGGACTTATGGTTCCATTGTATGGGGGTCAAGTAATCGTTATTTTCCATAGCACAAACTTCCCCGATTTGTAATTATGGTTCAAGTGTATGGAGGTTAGGTAATCGTAATTTTCCATACCACAAACGTTCTCGATTTGTGATAAAATGATTCCATTGTATCGGGGTTAGGTAATCGTAATTTTCCATACCACAAATGTACGCATTTTGAAATGAGTGGGCCTTATGATATAGCATTTAGTGCCTAACTGTTACTTCAGATTACTGAATCTGAACAAAGCTTTCCCCCTGTCAAGAATGCTGTTTTTGTTTGAGAAAATAGGGTTATATTTAATTCGAGAGAATATATATGTAAATTAGATCTGTAACTTAATTGGTATTCATACGACCGGCTACTAGTTGAAAACCTTGTTAAATCGACCGGCTACCGACTGATGGTAGCCGGTGGGTCAGAATATATGAACTTATTTACTTGTTGCTATGAGAAGAAACAAACGGAACGAAATAACCTTTAAAATAAAGAACGAGGAGGACCAATTTAAAGCGGTCTAGCTCATGCGGAACTAGTTGTTCCTATGAGAACGAATAAAGGGAACGAAATAACCTTCGAAATAAGGAACAAATAGGTCCTATTTAAAGCGGTCTAGGTCATGCGGAACAATTTGTTCTTAATTTAGGTCCGTTCCTATTTTTGAATATCGGAACAAAACCTTCCCGAATTCAAATGAGAACGAAACGTTCCGCTTGAATATGTTCCTTTTCAAAAGGTACAAACGCAGCGAGTACCGAAATCTAAGCGGAACAAAAAGTTCCTCTAGATGCCGTTCCTAAAACCAAAACAAAGTACTCCCAACCTTAAGCCGGAATTTAAATTTCGTTCTCATTTAGTCGTAACCGCACCCAATATTCTGTTTAGCCGATAATTATAACCCCAGTGGACCCATACACCTTTCCTATCGACGGTTTAGCCTAAAAACAAAGTGCTGGCGAACACTACAACCCAAAACAACACAACAAATAAGAACAAATATAAGGAAGTGACATCAACCAAAGTCGAAAATTTCGTTCCCTTTGGAGATATGGTTATGCTAATTATATAAATGAATATATATATATTTCTATATATATATATAGCTCTATCTATATCGAAACATATATACATAGGGGACGCTTGTGGAATGGAAAATTACGATTACCTGACCCCCATACAATGGAACCATAATCACAAATCGGGATCGTTTGTGGTATGGAAAATTACGATTGCCTGTCCCCCATACAACCGAACCATAATCGCAAATCGGGGACGTTTGTGGCATGGAAAATTACGATTACCTTACCCCCATACAATGAACTTATAAGCCTTAACCCCAATCACAAACTCGTGCCATCAACGTCCCCGATTTGTGATTATGGTTCATTGTATGGGGGTCAGGTAATCGTAATTTTCCATACAACAAACTTCCCCGATTTGTGATTATGGTTCCATTGCATGGGGGTCAGGTAATCGTAATTTTCCATACCACAAACTTCCCCGATTTGTAATTATGGTTCCATATAGGGATTAGGTAATCGTAATTTTCCATACCACGAAACACCAGAAATCTGATTCACAGTAGATATTTTAGGCAGGTTTTTTTTTGAGGAACTTCAAGTGATAATATGATCATTTTTAAACGATAACACGTTTTCGCATTCGTAGTCAAAGTCTAAATTGATATAGATATAATTAGTCCTATTTTCAATGAAGAAGTTAATATATTCTGACCCACCGGCTACCATCAGTCGGTAGCCGGTCGTTTCCATATGGTAGCCGGTCGATTTAACAAGATTTTTCACTAGTAGCCGGGTAGCCGGTCGTATGAATACCAATTAATTTAAGTTAGATCTAATTTACATAAGTTTCTAATTACTATTCTGACCCACCGGCTACCATCAGTCAGTAGCCGGTCGTTAGCCGGTCGATTTAACAAGGTTTTTAACCAGTAGCCGGTCGTATGAATACCAATTAAGTTACATATCTAATTTACATATAAATTCTCTCGAATTAAATAACCCTCTTTTCTCAAAGAAAAACAGCGATTTTGACAGTTTGTTCCTATTCAATAATCTGAAGTAAAGTGTATGTAATGAACCCAAAGTTAGCTCGCAAAAGGAACGTATTTTCAATTTCTCAATCTATCTAATCCCAAAGGAAGAACAGCAAGATGCATAGCAGAGTATAAGGCTACCAGATAGACGGTCCGATATAGAATGAAGTTCTCTCGGCTATAAAACCTTATTTAGGTACATCCAAGATTTTAGTCATAGTATATTTAACAATTGTCTAATTGACTAACTAGACCGAGTTTTCAATGAGATAATAGACAACGAGGCGAAAATTGTTTTAGTATCAACCACAAACAACTTTTCTTTAATGTAAAGTAGTCTTATCAAACATTGTTCCAAATTTTCAGATAGTTTTACCTTTTTGTTTGCATACAAAATGTAGAGTAGTTCTTCTTTTTTTAACAACTTTATTGGGTATTAGCAAAAGTAAATACTACAATAATAAGACTAAGTTATAAGATAAAGATTTAGATTTATTAAAATTCAATACATATCAATTATATATTACAAAAACAATTGAATGTATTAGGGTATACCATAAACAGAATTCAAGATTCCCTCAAGATGGTCACCCGATTACAAATACAGCATATGATATAGTACCAAAGAACATCAAACATGCAAAAATAAAAATAATAATAATAATTACAATTATATTACAACAAGTATTACTAAGAAAACTAAGGATTAGAAGCAATAGGAAAGAGTTTAAAGTAATACAGGGAAAGTTGCCTCTTAAAGGACGATAATTGCTAAATAGAACGTATAGAATAAGGAAAAAAGTTCCATAGACGTGTAACACGGACGAAGTATGAGAATTTAAAATCATCAGTACGGGCGAAGGGCACTATAAGGGCGCTTTCCAATTGACAAGGTTAGACCGATCAGTCCGGCCAGAATGGACTTGCTTTTGATTAGGACCAAATTTTCCAGTCAGATCATCCCAGGTCTCAAACGAATCGTGTTCCATTTAACCGGACTGACCGGTCTAACCGTGTAAATGGAAAGCCTCCTAAGTGTCATATCATCACTGTTACGCAAACAGCGACCCGTATTTTTCCAAGAAAGAAAACCACTGGGGATATCAACTAAGCCATGAATAATTTTAAAGAGGAAAACAAGATCTATGATTTCCCTACGCATATATACAAAGGTAAAAGATGAAGTTGTTCAAGTCTAGACTTATAAACAACCTCATGACCTAAGATAAGCCGAGAAGCTTGGCGTTGCACCTGACCAATTTTATTTATATTTCGTTTCTTCTATGGAGACCAACTGGGCTAGCATAAAGCAAACGCTTTACAGTGTTATCGTCATTGTCTCTTGAAGTTCGATACAATTGACCCAGCATCTTCTGGGCTTTAGCAACTATGTTATCTGTGTGGGTATTCCAATTCAAAGTATTACAAAGCCACACACCCAAATCTTTTTCGCTCTGAACAGGCAACTGTGAAGAGCCCAAGTAATACAGCAGATCATAATTATGTTGTGCGAGTTCTAACAACTCTCAAAACCTTACATTTTTCAACATTAAACTCCATGCCCCAGTTGATTGACCAATCGTACAAAGCATTAAGATCCTCCTGCAATCTATCCTGATCAACACTGTTGAGGATAACTCGAAAACACTTAGAATCGTCAGCAATAAGAAATAATCGTCAGGAATAAGAACGGTCCAAGGACCGAACCCTGAGGAACACTGGATGTTACAGGCAGCCATTCAGAAGCAAATCCATCAAGTACGACACGATGGCGCCTCTTAAAAAGATAAGAGCGAAAACCCAAGAAAGCAAGGGGTCCCGGATACCCAACAGGTGAAGCTTATAAAGTAATTTAGAATGGAGCACACGATCAAAGGCCTTGGCAAAATCAAGATACACTAAATCAACTTGCTGTTTATTATCCAAAAATTGAGTAAGTCAATGAACAACTTGAATAAGCTGCGTATAAC
Organism: Paragorgia papillata; assembly: GCA_035771165.1. NCBI lineage: Eukaryota > Metazoa > Cnidaria > Anthozoa > Scleralcyonacea > Coralliidae > Paragorgia > Paragorgia papillata. The sequence continues at coordinate 771,987 of JAWNZC010000406.1, forward strand.
ACTAGAACGTCTAGGATAAAAGCCATGTTGCGAAGTAGTAAGTTTGTGCGAAAGAAAATTGAAAAGTTCACGATAAACACCTTTTTCCAAAATCTTGGACAACTGTTCCAACAATGAGATACCCCTGTGGTTAACTACTACAGACTTTCTGCCAGCTTTATGAATTGGTACTAAGTTTGCATCTTTCCACTGAGTCGGAAATTCACCCATACTAAGAGACAATATCAAGATTTCTGCCAAATACCAAAGCTTGAAACTCATTCAACTTATTACAGATTGAATGAGCGTTCAATAAACAACAGTTATAAGTCCAATTTCATTAGAGTAATATGTTTGGTCATGGAAATTGGTCAACCAAGAATGTAAACCATTAGGCGAACCATTAGGCGAACCAGATAATGGCGTATCATTAACATTGTTCGAGAACGTCTTTCTTGTACCAAGATTGTCCAAAGGTTGGGGTCCTGGATTTAGGCTAACATCGTCACTAACCTTTATTCGTATTAACTGGAAAGTCGAGTCTGAGTTGGCATAACGACTCAATTTAGCCGTAAAGTACCATTTAACTTGTAAATAGGCGAAGTTATAATGACGCTTATTAATCCCAGGAACAAACCACAAATTCGATTGTAAGACATCCCATGCAGTGCAATATTCGTTCATTAATTTCCTTCTCCGCCAGACGAACATCATCTGAACTATCTTGCCGCCCAAACTTCAAAGCATTTACAACAAACCAAACGACAAATATCGAGGCTAAACGAGAGCATGTCATTACACAACCGTATGTTTGTCAGGTAGATTGATGAGATTCACAATTATAATACCAGAATTGCCAGCAAAATACATGTCACCCAAGCAAGAACCAAGAAAATGTTAAAAGAAAATGAGGAAAATAGTGTACCCAATAGGGAGAAGGCGCAAACGGGACACGAAGACCCATGCGAGGCGCCCCCCTAAAAAATCAACAAAAACAAACTACAAAGAAAGAAGAAAAAAACAAACAACAACAACAACAACAACAACAACAACAACAACAACAACAACAACAACAACAACAACAACAACAACAACAACAACAACAACAACAAAAAACAAAAACTAACGCTGCGACGCGTTGAACCAACCTCCAACCCAGATGCACACCAAGAAAAAGAGGGATCGCCAAATTGATCACTAGGCTTGTTTTCATATTCTTCTTCCGATTCCCCCCATTTCTTGACATGCATCTAAGCCAGAAACCGGTCCGACAAATCACAGCACGTGTGGCATGAACATAGCCTGCGAGCCGGCTCTTGTGTAGGAGAAATAGAGCCTGCACGCATAGCTATCAAATTTGAATGCCGCCCCTTCTAACGGCGTTGTCAAAAGCGACCAATCACAAACCAGACGCGCAAAGTAAACAAAGAAATCGGTTTTACCTCCTCGCCAGACTAATACGCTAATGAAATATTATTTGGAACGGTGGTTCGCACATTTTGGACAGTATAACAAGTTTCATAAACGCAGAATCTTGAACTCTACATCAAATGAAAGCTCATTCAACATATAACATACGTACACAATATATTTCAACGATGCGTAGTTCTGAAATTACTAGTCATCTTGTTCCACAAATGACAAGATAATGATATGCCGTATAGCCGCCGTACCACTTCGGTATTTTCACATATCGAATGGAAGAACTGAAAAGAAGGAGCCGGAGTCTTTCAGACTTTAAATTTGCCTGGCCATAGGAACTTCCGTCAAATAAATAATAATTAAGTTGGAATATAAAAAATATTCTGTGGTATCCAGCGAGCTTTATAACAAATCATTTGATAGGCATGCAAGATTTAATAATGCTATCGGTTTGCTATTCACAACTGTTAAATTTGGTAAATCCGTAAATGCCATCACTCCTGGCCGGTACAAAAAGCTGTGTGCATTGCAGGCGAATGGTGTTTCGAACCTTATAGTTTGTTTTATAGAAATATTTTTTCAATCGTAGGAAGTCGTCCTTTGATACCAAATTTTCAATTAATTGACTTATCCATGAGAGGACGTTTCGCTTTCACACTAAAGTGTTTAACAACGTGGCAAAGCGAAAAGGTGGTGAAATTTTTGGAACGAATCTGAAATGCTGACATTTCGAGCAAAGCTCCTCACCAGAGTATTTACTTTGATGAAGGACTCCCCTCGAAACGTCAGTATTTCGTTTCAAAACGATTCGGGTCTATCGATCTGGGTCTATCCTAATAATATGATTTTAATACGGTTCGTACAACCCTTGATAAATGATAAAAGATATTAAAAATATTTACCGATGGACACAAATGCACTTAATATTTTACAAATTACCAAGTAGTCTATTAATATATGGTTGTACGTCAACAATCAGCATCTCGTCCAGTCAGTAAGCTGCGTCCCAATTTGGAACACTACTACTCAAAAAACAACAATCTCTCCCCAATCCCCAAAGGAGAGCCGGCTCGCAGGTCAGCATGAACAGTCCTGTGCAAGTGTCCATGTGCACAGCATGTGTGTATCAAAGGGTTTGGTATTTTTGTTTGAGGAAAGTTTTGAATGTAGAAATACTATCAAAACTGGACGAGGGAGCTGATTTGCAAGAAAGATTCCATAGTTTGACAATCCGAATAAAAAATTAGGCTTGATACGTGTTGGTCCTACAGAGTGGATCTTTGATGGCTAGACAATTTTGACTGAGTCGCGTGCGACCATGCATGATTTACCAAGGAAACAAACTCATGGACATTCACGTCAATGTATCCGTATAGAGCTTTGTAGAAAAAAATTAGGTCTTTGATCTCCCTGTCGTAGCACAACGGTAATAAATCCAGGGTCTGCAGTCTCTGATTGTAGGGCACTTCTCCTTGTTTGCATCCTAAGATCCATCTGGTGGCTCGTCTCTGTATTCTTTCAATTTTGATTTTTAATGTGTTTTGATTCGGAGACCAAACCTGGGTCGCGTAACATAACTGTGGAAGAACAAGTGTTAGGTACAGTGTCCGTCTGATTCGTATGTCGGTTAGTAGTGGGCAATGGACATGTTCTCTTGAGTAGACCTAGCATCTTGTTTGCTTTTGCAACAATGGCAAATATATGGTGATGCCAGGTGAGTTTGCTGGAAACAGTAACACCGAGGTCTTTCTCTTCGTAAACGCGGATTAACTTTGATGGACCAAGATGATAATCGTAAACCATGGGGTTTGGCTGGCGCGTGACTGTTAGCACCTTACATTTTGATGCGTTGAATTTTATGTTGCTCTCACGACTCCAGATGTTAATATTTGTTAGCGCTTGCTGCAAATCTTCACAGTCGCTCAAGGATGAAATGTTTCGGTGTAACTTTGTGTCATCAGCATAAAGAGCTGTCAATGTTCCATCTGGTATGGTCTCAGGGAGATCGCTGATGAAGATGACGAATAATATGGGGCCCAAGATGCTTCCCTGGGGTACACCGGAGGTGACAGGGGCCCATTGAGATGCAGCAATGTCTACGACGACCCTTTGCAGTCCGACCATTCAAGTAATCATCAGTGAACCAATCCAGAAGTCGTTCAGTCACGCCATAACATTTTAGTTTGGAATATGGTTTTAGTTCGATGGCATATGGTAAACAATCGCTCACAAAACACCAGATTGTAATTACTTTGCTTCAAATTTGGTGTAGATATACTCCATAGGCATAAGCGAATTCATTTTCTTATTCGAAAATGTCAAACTGAAAAAAATTTCCATTACTTTCGACCCAATGTTTTCTTCATTCGTACAAACATTTTAGCAGACGCCATGTTTGATTTTTTAGCCTAGTTTCCAGGTTTCGCTTGCGGCGTGAATATGTCGTGGCTTCTGATTGGTCAGAATAGATGTATTCCAGTTACAAGAAGGTCTATCATTGGATAACGCTACTAGTGGTCTATAACCAATAGACCACTAGTAGCTCGGCCAATCAGAAAGCCGGATTTGTAATAGTCCACTCGTTGGTTGACACTAAAGTCCTATAGTCATAGTCATATAGTCATAGTCATATAGTCATATAGTCATATTTAACAATTAGTCACCGAAGTCGAGGTGACTATCGGTAAATACACCGATAGTCACCGAGACTGAGGTGACTAATTGTTTTAGTATAATTTCAGAGGTTGATAAAAAACCAATCACGTTGAAACAAAAACTTTTAAACAACTGCTTTCATTTTAACAGTGGTGATTCTGTTTATTCACAGACGATGCTAGCAAGCCACAGTCTTTGTCAGTAAATAATTTGAAAAAAAGAGTAAACAACATCCTACTTTGGAATTAAACTTGTACATACATTCAAATATATGCTAAAAAGACTTTTATTCTGGTGTTTTGGATCCTGTGTTATGGCTTTTTTGCACTTAATTCATGTTCAATCTTATGTTCTTCACTCATGACGAAGTTTTCGCCACATCGCTACGACCAAAACCTAGCCAAAACATACAAAAAATACGAAGAATTATAGAAAATATACTTCCTTACCTTTATAAAGTTTTGTTTTCACGATATTTGATATGTACAACATCTCAGTGATAAATGTTTTCAGTACTATGCTCTTTTGTTTGTCTCAAAAACTACAGACCCCATTTTGAAAAAAATAATCAACAGTTCAATGGACCAACAAATTCTAAAATCTCATACTTCAAAATGACAATTCCAAGGGGGAGACTGAAACGAGTAAAGTCAGTGCAGTGTTGAATAAGTACCAGTCTCTTTTCCAAAACTACTTTTGAAGAACAATTTCTTGTGATGCGATAGTCACCGCGCTAGGCGGTGACTATCACCTCAGATTCACCGCTGAGCGGACCAATCAGAAAGCTGGAAAGCCTCTTTTCCACTATGAAATTATACTAAAGTCGTATAGTCGTATAGTCATAGTGATATAGTCATAGTCATATACTCATATTCATATATAGTCATAGTCATATAGTCGTACAGTCATACAGCCATAGTCTTAGTCATATAGTCATACAGTCATATAGTCATAGCATATAGTCATAATATAGTCATAGTCATAAACAGTCAGCCATATAGTCATAGTCATGTAGTCATAGTCATATAGTCATAGTCATAGTCATATAGTCAATCAAATAGTCATAGTCGTATAGTCATAGCCATATAGTCATAGTCATAGTCATAGTCATATAGCTAGTCATAGTCATATATTCATAGTCATATAGTCATACAGTCATAGTCTCATATAGTCAATCATATAGTCGTATAGTCATACAGTCATAGTCATATGACTATATGACTATGACTATATGACTATATGACTATATGACTATATGACTATGACTATGACTATATGACAATGACTACATGACTATGACTATATGACTATGACAATATGGCTATGAGTATATGACTATGACTAAAATCTTGGATGTGCCAAAATAAGATTGTATAGCCGAGGAAACTTCATTCTATACCGGACCGTCTATCTGGAAACATATCCTACGTTTGTCAAGTTTGCGGTAAACCGTATGCTAATTTAAGTAACAGTATCCGTCACATGAAGAATGCGCACGGTAATAAACCCAATGGTCAAGCGCGCAGCTCCTTTCCACAATCATGCAACATCCATTTACGTGCATCGTAGCATGGTGTACACAAAGTGACAAGACTGTATGGGTGAAAACTCTTCTGGAAAACGCCAAAACTACGATTAATCATCCTCCCGAACGTATCATCTGGTATTATGGGCAATGGCAGCCCATGCATTTAGAACTGATCAAAACTATACCTGGTATTGAATTCTCCGAGGGGTATACCCTCCGATATTGACTCTAATAATTTTCTTGAAGTCTCTCAACGTAACCTGATCGTTCTCGATGATCTTACGGCACAGTAAAAGGGAGATAAACGTATTGCTGATTTGTTTACAAGGGGGAGTCATCACCGGAATTTGTCTGTAATCTATATTGTTCAAAATATATTCCATCAAGGCAAAGAAACCAGAAACATTAGCCTCAATACCCACTATATAATGCTCTTCAAATCTTCTCGGGACAAGCAACAAGTTAGAATAGAATAGAATAGAATAGAATAGAATAGAATAGAATAGAATAGAATAGAATAGAATAGAATAGAATAGAATAGAATAGAATAGAATAGAATAGAATAGAATAGAATAGAATAGAATAGAATAGAATAGAATAGAATAGAATAGAATAGAATAGAATTTTAATTCTGCCACAAAATATAATGAATACAGAATACATACATTAATAAATTAAGGCAAGGAAGCCCAAATAGAAACGATAAAGCTTATCTAGATTTGGGCTACCTCAACTACAAATTTTGAAAAAAAAAATTTAACATCATGGAGTGAAGGAGTGAAGGAATCATGCTATTCTGGCACGGCAAGTTAACCCAGGTCATGTTCAAGAGTTTATGAAAACATGCGAAAAAGCAACAAGCCGGCCTCACGGTTATCTTATGCTTGATTTAAAACCGACTAGCGATGACCAGCATCGTCTCAAGACTAACGTCTTACCTGCACTGCAAATTCTTCGAAACTTGTTTCAAGGAAAAAAATACTGGTTTTAAGCAAATATTTCCTTAAATCAAGAAAAATCATCTCGTCCCTTCTACAAGATAATTATCTTGATAAAATATCTTGATGAGATAAATGTTCTCAAAACAAGAAAGATTTTCTAGACTAGAAATACTAGTTTTAAGGAAATATATCCTTGTTTTAAGACAATTATTTCCTTAAAACAAGAAAAATTATGCTCTGGTCCCTTCTACAAGATAATTATCTTGTCAAGATAATTGAATAAGAACATTTTTCTAGAATCAAGATAAAAATCTTAAATAAAGATAATCTGTTTTCTTAAATCAAGATAGAAATCTTAAATTATCTTAAATCAAGATAATTTGTTTCCTTAAATAAGGATAGAAATCTTAAATCAAGATAGAAATCTTTGAAACATTGCTATTTGTGATCTTGCTATCGCAAATAAGTACAGTAGGGATGTACCATAACTTGACTTCGGTTGGCAACTTCTGCCTGAAACTAAAATCTTTTAAAGTTCCATTTCCAAAAAGTTTGACTGTTTTCTAGTCTTAATCTCTGAAATGAAATTGATGTTGTTGCCTTCATTTTAACTCATTACTTACAGTATATAATAATTTTAGAAGTCATGGGTTAAGCTTTTCTTTTCTTTAATTGTTTCAAGTTTTTATCAATAATCAAAACATACAGTAAAATTAAAAGTTTGATTGATTATACACAAAAAAGTATTTTACGAGTTTCAGTCAGAATTTTGTTCAAATGTAGTTCCAGCCAGAAACCACTTCTTAATTCGGCTGGAACTTTAAAACTGGGTTTGTATAATAATAGTGCATCCCTACAAATAACTAAATAAGCATAAGAACAATAGGTACATATATTTTATTAGTATAGAGAAAACCAATATGTATATTGTAGAGAGCATATGTTTCATATGACATGCACACATTACGTTCTAATTATTTTGTTGTACATATACTGTAAATAAGCAAATTAATTGCAACATTTTTTCTGCCATATAATAAACTCATTTTACTTTTCAGCTGGCTCTTTGGGCAAGTATACTATCTTGAATTAAGTATGATGCGAATAGATTGTACGTTTGTTGCCATCAATATTTATTTTGTATTGAGAAATATTTAGCAATTAGCAGTAAGCAATTTATATTTATATTGTTAACAATTTATATTGTTAAAAACAATAACATTTTTTTGACAATATTATTTTGTAATTAGCATTAAAAAGTAAAATCTTGGAACATTAGATTTTTATGTAGGCAAGATTATTTTTCTTATGATTGAGAAATGAATCTTGAAGCAAGATCTTTTATTCTTGAGGGCAAGATAATTTTTCTTGTTGAGGTAATTTATCTTATATTTAAGAAATAAAATCTTGGAACATTAGACATTTTTTACAAAGGCAAGATTATTTTTCTTATGATTAAGAAATTAATCTTGAAACAAGATATTTTATTCTTGAAGCTAAGATAATTTTTCTTGCTAAGGTAAATTATCTTATATTTCAGAAATATTATCTTGAAACAAGATATTTTATTTTTCAAGGCAAGATAATTTTTTTTGCCAAAGCTATATATCTTACATTTAAGAAATTAAATCTTGAAACAAGATAATTTTCCTCGAAACAAGATAAAATTTCTTAGAATAAGGAAAAATAATCTTGACAAGTTTTGAAGAATTTGCAGTGTGGAGAAAACGATGTTTTGACGTCATATTTTACGAAACAATCTTATTAACACAAATAGTGAAATAAAAGTAGCGTGCTGCGTAGGCAGTGTTGAAACAACAATCGAAATATAGTAACTTAGGTTAGATACACTGCCGAAATAGAGAACGTAGGAATCTAACGTTTCGAGCGAAGGCTCTTCGTCAGAGAGAAACCTAAGTTACTATATTTCGAATCTTATTAACAGTCGCCTGTCTTGAACGCTATGTATAACTCCGATCGGAACTTGCTCAAGTCAATAACTCTTCCAGCCTCTGACCCTTAACTGTGATATCTCATATCTGGTACGATTGTGTCAAGTCCATGTACTCGTGACATTTGCGAGGTTGCTATCAATATTTTTTTCGTTTTCTTTTCATTTAGTGAGAGATTCGAGTCTGATGCCCAGGCTTCGAGTGTCGTCATCGTTCTTTTTAGTTCCTCTGCCTAATCATGGATCTTTTGGGGTTTGTTGGGGTTGGTTTGTTTGGGGTGTGTTTTTTTTTTTTTTGGGGGGGGGGGGGGGGGGGGGGTTATAACAATAATTTCGTGGGTTTTTTTTTTGTTTTAGGGGCATTATACCGGTACAATGTAGTGTTATCTGCATAGTGAAAACATGAACAACCTAAATCTGTTTTTAAGTCATTCACATTAAGATTGAAGAGTAAAGGCCCTAGGATAGATCCCTGTGGCACTTCGAATTCTACGTCAACTAACTCTGATCGTTTCTCATTGATTTGAACGAACTGTTGACATGTCTACCAGTTAAGTTATTGAACACCCAACATAGCGTGGTACGCAAAAAAACAATGTTGTGCAACTTCTTTAGCACTGTAGTGTAGTCTACGGTGTCGAACGCCTTTGAAAAATTCGGCAGCAAAAGCAATGAGCGTAACTTCTCCTTTCTTTATTGCACTAGTGCAATCGTCCTTGGATGAGTGGCCTATACGATATCCAGAGATATTACTGTGGAAGACATCTTCTCGTTCTATATATTCGAGTATCTGTTTGAGAACGAGGCGCTCGTAAACTTTAGATATAAGGCTGGTAGGATTGCAATCGGTCCAAATTCATCTGACTACACTGGACCCTTCAGCATGGCGACAAGACCTATGTGGCTAAAGAGTATTGGACTAAGCCGCATGCGCACGCGTCAATGCCCTACCGCAGCAGTCCGAACCATGGCCACTCACCCCATTTTTTAATCTTTAGTTTATTATTTGTTATCATGCCATCATCGGCAACAGACACCACAACATCGTATTCCACATGTGCAGCGATTACTAATTACTCGGGCTACCTGTGGTAGGCCGAGTCTAAGTTTCGGCTCGGTTTCTGTGTTTGTGTTTTTTTTCTGTATCACAAAATTGCATTTTTGCACATTTTACTTCCGCTACTATTCATGCTTCCGGTGAGGCCGTGAGACATGAAAGTTCTTTGCTCCTTTTGCTTTTGCTTTTGGAGTTGTACAATTACTTGAACAACATTGCCTTTCAAGATGTTCTTGCATGTTGTTGGTAGATTTTTAGTGACTGACTGACTTTGTAGTTTAACAGTGATCAGATGTGGCTGACAACTGTCTTGATCGTAAATATGTTCACCAGTGTGAAGTATGCACCACATGCAGCTTTCGATGCAGGCCACGCGTACTTAGCCCAAGTGAACGCCTGACCCAGGCGTTGTTAGCATTGTTGTTTTCTCAAAAAATTTTCTCATTGTTGTTTTTTCATTGTTTTTTTTTTCATCGTTGTTTTCTCTTGTTAGCATTCTATTTGACGCTTGAAAAGTTCGACACTGACATGTTATGCTAAAGAATGCTATATACAGTGTGTAATTATATTTACCTCTCGCACATCTCGTTGAAAATTGAAAAAGCATCAGAGTCTTCGGATAAAAGGCTGTTCTTGAACTGTTGAACAAATTCAGTTTCATCAGTGGAGGACACCTTGGTACTTCTAAAACATAAACGAGTTATACGTTACAATAAAGACATAAAGTTATTTATAGCATTTGAACCGTTGGCACGTTATTTTTTAATTTTTTATTATGTATTAGTATTCTTCATGTAAGTTTGACAAACTTTTAAATTTTCCACCAATATTTACTGCAGTAATCATTAAATAATTCCAAACGGTACCTCATTTTCAATATTCCTATTTTGGATCCAAAGTTCAACACAAACTACGAGCCATCTCATAATTGCCCTAGGTAACGTATGCGTCTCAATGATCAAACGTTTCAATAAAACTTTCTGAGTCTAAGCTCAAGGGAAAATCGCAGTATCAAACAAACTGAAATATCTCAACAACGAAGCAAGGAAACGAATATAACTACAAAAGATGTTACTTTGTCATTTTAAGCGTTCTTTCAAATAACTGATGACTTAATGACTTAATTTTCGTTTTATAGGCACTTTAAGAAACCTTACTAAATTTTTCAGTAAATAGCTAAATCCGTTTCTTCAGCAAATTTTAGCATTTTTTTTTAACAAACGAAGCAATTTAACTGATCCCAAAATTCTGTGTCCTGTACAAAATGCGGCTGACGTATTCTGTTTCGGTTCAAAAAGTTAGGGGCCAAATTTTAATTTAAGATGTTGTCGAGGGCAAAATTTAAAAGTGTGGGCAACACCTTAATTTCTCTTGGTCAAAACGTTCAAACATCCAAATTTCCCATGGGAACGTATCAAATTGCGTAACAATCAAACTTTTCGATAATATTTTCTATACCCACATGTAAGCTCAACCAAAAATCGAAGTTTGAAAATTAGACATCGTGACATCACATGTGCATAAGCACATATCTCTTAGTTCCTATCATTTATAATTCGAAGGAAGCATGCGATTGCATATTTCTCCCACAACACAGAACATGTAGATTTTCAAGTAAAATTATGTAAAATCAATTCAACGAAAAACCCATAATAATAATTATAATAGATTAGCCTCCTCCGCAGGCAACTCGGGAGGCTGGGACCAAGGGAGAATTTGGAGGAATTGCCTGCCAAAACTCAACATATATTTTTGGCCGCGCGTATGTTCTCACGCATCGTGAATTTTTAGTTTTAAGGGGGGGGGGGGGGGGAGGTAACTTTCAGTTTAATCCCCGAGCCTGGGCGAGGATGCTAATTTCGACACGCGTGGAGTCCACTTACACGCAAAATTACACGCGAGATGAAAACCTGGAAGTAATTCTGAAAAACGTTTATATATATATATATATATATATATATATATATATATATATGTCATCAAATCCACAACTTTTAAAATATTCGTCAGCAAATTATAATCATTATAAGTTCGGTTGCATTGCGAAATACAGTTTTTCAGCGATCACGATCATGACGAAAGAAATCTTTGCCAGAAAAAATGGTTTCAGGTAAAATGTACATTAACATTACTATGGAAAAAGACCAAAGAAAGAAGGCTAAGAAGAGATGTGACAGCAATAGAGACAGCAGAGAAGAGGCAACAATAAACATGACTTAAAACCACGGAAAAAAGCCTAAAAATTTATACAATAAAGACCGAAAACGATGCCGACCGAAATGTGAAGATAAAGCATGTGCCCTGAAACTGTTCAAAGCTGGTAACGAATTCTGCTCTGGTGTATTCTGCTTAACTCGAGAGAGAACGATGAAGAAATTTTAAAACAAAAGGCTTTTTAGATCATGAGGAGAACTGAATGATGCCTTGTCATATTTATTTGTCAACAACGAAGAAAGTAAGAAACCGCGAACGAGAAAAACAATCCGAAAAGAGTAGACTGAATTGGCAGTGTTTGTGGTGATATGAGCAGAAGAAAGTTTAATAACGGTAGGAGATTCGTATTTACCAGTTTAGCTGAGTTAAAACGAAAGAAATCTTGAAAATGAAAATCAATATAAATAATATCTTGTCTAGCATTTATATCTTTGGACGCTAGGTCGTTGGCATTGTATCTTTTCTTGGCCACTATTTATATCTGTTTTTGAATGAGAATTTGTCATTCAGTTCATCTTTTTTTTTAATATTGACTATGCATGTTCTTTCACCTTTCGGTCTGTCAATACATGACAACAGATGAACTTTGCTTATTAATTTTCTGGGATGTTTTCGGCGGGGGGTTAAACAAATAATTCAATGGCCATTGGCCATCCTCTTCTGAAATGGTTATTTTCTTACTTGTTGCATTTCTCCAAAATGATCAACGAAACAATAGGTCAAATTTCACTGTCTTTGGTCCACCTGTATAGAAGTCTGTCTCCAGTTCTATGACTTGAACACATACAACATGCATACATCAATTATCAATTATCAAAGTCCATTCTTTCCAGCTTTCTGATTGGGCAAGCATGCAGTCCTCACATGGTGGTCTGAAAATTATGTTTCACACATAACCCATGCCGTTTGGGCAATTAACTATTATTTTTCCATCAGAAAAAATATAAAAAACAGAAGTAGATGGTCAGGGCAATTAAGTTTATCTTTGTTGTTTTCAGTTTTTCTTTATTTAAGATAATATTGATTTTTGTCATATATCTTGATAACAAAACACTTACTGGTATCTTGCGGTCAATACAAAACACATTGTTTTCCTTTGTGCCAGTAAACAAGTGTTTATTATTATCTGTACATTTATAGAGCATTACATTACTAATAATATACATGACAAAATTACTGCATCCTGATTGGTCGAGAGGAGTGCAATTTTAATGTAATACAGTGCAGAAAAAGTGTAATACAGTGCAAACTTCAATGAGTATTAAGCATTCTGATTGGCTAATAAACCGGAAACTACCGAAAAGCCAATTAAATGCCTATGCGGATTTTGAAGGATGGTTTTCCTTCACGAGAAAATCCAATATGGCGGCCAAAACATAGAGTTGTCGAAGAACATTTCGATGAAATACAGAAGGAATTTTGCATTAATATTGTCATTAATGTTTCTGCAAGAAGACTAGAAGTGGTTAGATGCTATTAGTAAAAAGTTTAACGTTTTAGTGAACGAAGCGAAGCAGTTTTAAACCACTGAAGCTTCGAGAAGTGGAGCAATGAGTGGTATGTAACTTCGTAGCCGGAAGAACATCTGTCTAACCTTTACATGTATATTATTAATAAGTATTATAAATATTATAAATATAATTAACTCGTTCTTCGGACTCGTGCAATTTTGATAGTCTTTGAAAAACTCACTCGTGCATGTTTTTTTCCAAATTGCACTCGAAACCATGCTATTACCTATACTAATAATATACATGAAAAATTTTCTCAATTTTGATTGGCTAAGAGCAGTGCAGTTTCAAGGAAATACAATGCAGAAAAAAGGAAATACAGAGCAAATTTTCGAAGCAAATAAGACAATCGAAAACAATAAAAACTGAAAAGAGCCAATCACGTTCAACAATGGATTTTGACGGATTGTGCATTTTCCAACCTCGTGCCCGGGCTCTTGCTGCACAAAATAAACAAATATGGCGGCCAAGATCTGAAACGGAGGAGAACAATTTGTTAAAATTTGAAGCTAATTATTCCTTATTGTTGCCAAGTAAAGTACCTGCAAGAAAACTACGCCAGTAGTTAAACAGGAATAAGTCCAATGCCACACAAGTTAAGGAAACAAGGTTTTAATAACGGTGTTCGAGAAAGAACAACAATTGGATACAAGATGGCCGACCGAAGAGAGCGAACACAGGGAGACCGAGCCCTATGCAGACCGCTGACCAAGTAACTACAAAACTTAATAATGATAACTACATACAATAACGGCGTAACCACTTTTCTTTCCCGACCTATCTTGTGTTACAAAGTCTTACGCTTAATCAGTCTGATACATAATCGTCCAGGTAGGCCGGGCGGCGACGGTTGCGCGACGATCTTCGTAAATGTGGTCCGCTGCAACCACTTGCATCTCCTTGGGGAGGGACAGTAACTGGATCCTCTGTGTGATGGTTCGTTGACCGTTCGTCCAGCTCTTGGATGTCTTCTTGCTCCTCTTCTGACTGGCGAGGAGGCTCGAAATCTCTGTCTGGGGAGGCTAAGATCTACCGGGTATGACCACAGCTGGAGGCGGTGATGCGGAGGAAGGAGGCCTGTCATCTTCCTCTTCGTCGTCGGAAGAATTGTTTGTAGGGTACTTCTTGCAGCTGGTGGTGACAACAGTGGGTACCACGTAACATTCGTTACGCTTCACTCGATACGATGTGCTACGTAATTGGGAGCCGCGGAATTTCTTAATGTTACACCATGCTTCTTCGACAAATACGACAAGGTACGGATCCCTAGCACTTGTTTGTTACGGTCGACATACAGATAGATGAGATCGCCAACATTTATAACGGCAGGCGGTGCCATCTTACCAAGGGGGGCTTTGGACCGTTCACTGTGGGGGTGATTGTGGACACGGATCTCGTTCTGCCTTGTTATCAGTTGATGGTCGTTCATAGGAAGTTGCGAGTTGGAAAACTGGTCTCGCTGGTACCACATCTCCCGGGAAGATAGACCACGACTGCGGATTTGGGCGTTCAGATTGGCGATGGCTGTTGAAAGGGCTAATGCCTATCTCGATAGAAAGACGGTGGCTACGCAGGAGTTCATCGTTTGCTAAAGCCTTGGGTCAGTTTCTGATGACAGCCGGGGGACCATCCAGGAGGCGTGACTCAACACACAACCGTATCAAAAGCATCTTGTAGGGATTGATGGCGTTCATCCTCAAGCAATGTCGTTGTGGTGAAAGACGTGACGCATTCACGGACTACCGGGATTAACTGGCGGTTGCGCTTAATCACATCGGCGGCGAAGGAGACTCCGACTGCATCTGGAGGGACGGTAGTGGATTGTTCAACTGCGGTGTGAGGACACTTGAGGAGGGAAGCACAGTGGTGACATCCGTTGGTGATACGTTCTATGGCCTTATCCATGTCCTAGAGCGAATAAGTAGCGGCGTGTGACCATCTGTAGTTCATGAGCAGATAGGTGATTAAGTTGTATGTGCAGAGCCGTTAAGAGACTGGCTAACACTTGTCGTGGTACAACGATGCACTCTCCAGTGGGTAACAGTGGCTCACTGCGCTTCACGACGAGGATACCATCCTTGGCGATGGTGGTGACATTAAGGTAACCTTTAACGTCTTTAATGTTTCTAGTCTTCCTCAAAGGGCGTGTTCCTTGTCGTAAGTGAGCATGGGTCCTGCGTAAATCAGGGCATTCTGACTGTAAGGAGAGCCATGCGGCTCTGCTTGTGAACGGACGGTATGCTTTGCCAGCTAGGATTTCGGCGGTGGTCCCTACCAAAGAGAAAGGATAATTCGCAGTGCGGCGGATGACGGATAACTGAGTGGTGTTCACGCGTTACGACTCGCAAAATCAGAGGGGAGTAAGGACGCACCTGCGACATGCTGAGCCAAGAGGATTGGTGGCCTCGCAACTTTGCGCTGAAAAATCCTGCGAGGTGCAGGTTGCCGCGACGAGTCACATAGTATGTAGCTGCAATTAATACCGGGCTTTCTCACGGTGACAATTGGTGACAATCCACAGCTGATCATCAGGCTTTGGGAGGGTAAAAGAACGGGAAATAGAGAGTGTCTTTTTAGCGGTGGCGAAGGCCTCATGTAACTCGTCAGTCCAAGTGATGGTCTCGGTGGATGAGCGTCCGGAGATTATTATTATTATCACGAATATTTTATACAGGATAAAAACTCGTCAGTGCATCAAGCACTGTTATCAATGAGGTCCTGTAAAAAATCAAATTTACAAATACTTCTACAACTAAATTACAAAATTATATGTATATAAAAATAGATAAAAATACAGTACAAATGTTAAAATAGGCAACTATAAAAATTGTTCCTCAAGAGACTTTCTAAACAAGACCCTAGATTTCAAGTTTCTAGTTTCAGTTGGTAAACTGTTAAAAACTGAGGCACCTAAGAAATAGAAGCTTCGACGACCAAACTCCAAATTTCACTTTTGGGAGTTGGACAGAGGAGCTGTTGTTTCTAGTTTCTACTTTTAAGACAGTTTGTTTAAAGTGTAATTGTTGCCGTAGTCTTGTGTCTTCTTTCACGTGCTGTAGTTAATTTCTTGTTTTAAGTCTTAAATATTTTTTATATATTTTATTACAAAGGGCCCGCAGTAATTGGGCTACGTGCTGTTGCGATGTCCCTGCCACTTATTTTCCCTGATGTATGGTTTATGTTTTGTAACCTTATATGTATACTATTTGTAATCATGTATTTATGTATGTATGGCGAATTTAATAAATAAATAAAATAAAAAAATAAATAGTGTTTTTTTTCATGATTACAACGTAGAAAGTAATTCTTAAAAGGGGTACACATGCACTTGATCGTTAAGACAATCAAAAACAAAAGAACATGTTCTTCTCTTAATTAAACTATCTACTGATGGAGTGCGGAGGTCTATACTCTGTGACGACTGTCCCGAAGCAATTATTTTCAAACTTCGACGTTCTATACTTTGGATTGCTCGTTTGCGGGTCTCGGACCAACCAAGACTTACTCATCCACAATACGTGAAAATAAGGCACTATCCATATCAATGGAAGAACGAATTCTCCGTAGCAAATTGACTCTTCCAGCCGCTTTCTTATAAACTTTATCAAAATGTGTAGTGAAATTCAGCGCAGGGTCCAAATGAACTCCTAAATACTTATAGCTTGTCGTGGCATGCATTTACTGAAGTTCCATTTACAGTGATATCACGCTGAGCGCCGTGGAGGAGATTTAGTCTTTTAGCAGTTCCAAACAGCATCACCTCTGTTTTACCTTTTTTAAGATTGATAATCATTTCATTATCACGGAACCAGTTGGATAAACTGTTAATATCCTCATTAAATTTATTTTGAATAACATCAAAATCATTCGAGGATGTAAACACCACCGTGTCATCAGCATAAGTAATAATCTTACATGTTTTTAAGGCTTTGTGTGCATCGTTAAAATGAAGGAGGAATAATAGCGGACCAATG
This sequence comes from Paragorgia papillata, assembly GCA_035771165.1. Lineage (NCBI taxonomy): Eukaryota > Metazoa > Cnidaria > Anthozoa > Scleralcyonacea > Coralliidae > Paragorgia > Paragorgia papillata. The sequence goes on from JAWNZC010000406.1 coordinate 789,219, forward strand.
ATACTACCTTGTGGAACACCAGCGAATACAGGATTGGGTTCAGAAAGAGTACCTTTGAACTGCACAATTTGCTTTCGAAGAAATAAATAATCAGTAAACCAGTCCAGTTCCTTATGTTGCACCCCATATAAGGGTAATTTGCTTAATAGGCCAGAATGACTAACAGTGCCAAATACCTTTGATAAATCGATAAATACTGCTCCTGTTAGTTTACCACTATCAGCTTCTTTCCTGATATGGTCTATAAAGTAGTTACTGCTAATTCTGTAGTGCGGTTAGCTCGAAAGCCAAACTGATAGTCAAATAGCAAGTTCTGACTTTCAAGATGTGACACCAACTGCTTATACACCATCTTTTCTAAAAATTTTGATAAAGTTGGGAGTATCGAAATAGGTCTATAGTTATCTATCTCAGGAAGTAGAGCCGGATTTGAAAAGTGGTAACACTTTAGCCACTTTCCATTCGGCAGGAAAAAATGCCAGTATCAAGGGGTGTTGGTGGCACAGTGGTTAGTACACGTGCCTTTCACCTCTGCGAGCCGGGTTCGATTCCTGCATGGTGCAGTTCAGTATCTGATTAAAATAATTCACCTTGGCCGCATGTGAGAAGAGTGCTTCCAGTTTGACTCTACCAAAACACCACAGGTTTCCTCCGGGTACTCCGGTTTCCTCCTGTAGTAACACTGGACCAATGAGGGTGGGCCCTTACTGGACCTCTGAGGATAACAGTTTAGATATAACTGATAGAGTTATCCAGTATAAATAAGGTTAGTTTAGTTTTAGTTTAGTTTAGATAATGAAGGTCAATTTATAATGAAGGTCAAAGGCTTTGCTATAACTGGGGCAGCATCTTTTAGCAGGCCAGGAGGAAGGTTATCTAAACCAGTTGCCTTTTTCCGTTTTAGTCTCTTTAACTCTTTTAAAACTTCTGCTTCATTAACGGCTCTAAATCCGAAATTGTCTTTCGCATAAGTGATATTTACCGGAACAGGTCTGCTCCAGATGAAGTCACGAAGTTGAATAGATTTCGTCTTCAATGTGGTTGCAACATTAGCAAAATAATTGCAGAACTTACTAGCGATAACAGTTTTATCAGTTATCACTGATTCATTAATTTGAAAAGCCGAACCTGGCTCTGATGTTACCTTAGTGGGATACAATTTTTTAATCGTTGACCAAAATTTGTCGGGAAAACCAGCACTGTCTTATAAAAGGTCTTGATGATAATTTGTTCACTTTAGCTTCAAAAGGGCCACAAGCACCGTTGTAGCCTTCGATTTCAGGATGGAACACGTTGTCAAACTGGTTAAGAGTTGCGCGAAACTTAACGGAGACATCGGTGGGCAGGAGGTTTGCAGGGTCGAGGCGGACGGAGCTGGACATGGGTGTTGCTGTTTTGGCATTGGTTGTTGTCTTGAAAGAGGGCAAAAGGTTGAGGTTGTTGAACGTGGGCTGAAGACAAGGTTGACTTGACAGAAGTGTTCGTTGCGTTTCAATACTTGGGGTTGGTCCGAGAGGTTTGGAATACGTATCTTACCGGCGACGCTAGATACGATACCAGGCGGGGGCCAAAGATGGGATACCTCGGCAGAGCGAGCATTTGGGGTGTCAGTATGTGGTTCAAGGGCGTAGTCGTTGTCAGCTGGAACATCGTCTGGGAGTGCTACTTCGGGAAACTCGCCGGGCCAATTGGTGGTAGAAGTCGGGGGAGCTCTGAGAACAACCGCGCGTCGGACAGCTGTATGAGGTGGCTTGGTTTCGCTTGATCCGTATTGGTACAAAGTGCCACGAATGATGACTGTGCGTCGTGCAGGCTCTTGTCTGGTCTGGCTCTTCTCTGGTCTTTCGCGAAGAAGACAGAGAAAGAACAGACTTCATTCATACTTCTATGGATTAAATGGATAGTTTCTTCTTTCTTCTATGGATAGTTAAATGATTATATATTGCATGTTCGTATTTTGAACGAGCTTTTGCTCTTGGACGAAACGTGTTGAAATAAATTATCATTCATTCATTCATCAATTGAGGGTCTAGAGACACAAGCTGGCCGTGGAGCGATAGCGAGGAAAGCATTAAACCAGACGAAATTTGGGAGCGGTTCGAGAAACATGTAGCGCCAAAAGTCAATCACCGACTGCAGCTGGCTAGATATCAACTACAACAGTTGAACCAGAGGCAAGAAGAATCGGTCGACGTTTTCATGACTCGTTGCCGAAATCAGGCTACAAAATGTAAATTTAGAGATTTGACTCATTGAATCGAATGAACGCTTGATCGAGCAGCTGATAATAGGAATAAAACATAAGAAAGTACAAGAAAGATTGTTGTCGAAAAGCGAGACCCTAGCTCACACTAGACGAAGCCATCGATGTCGCTAGAACCTACGAAGCAACGCTAACGCAGCTAGACCAGCTGGATAGTGGTAAAAAGAAGGATATCCTTGGCATTTACAGCGACAGGAAACTGAAGAAATGCACCAATTGTGCGGGAGAACATCTCTTCAAAACCAAAGATAATTGTCCTGCTTAGTTAAAGCTAACCATTGGGCTAGAGTTTGCCGTTCAAAACAAAGAAGGGAACCAAGATATCCATCGAAGAGAAGAGGAAACAGAGGACGATCACACTCTAGAAGTAAAGACCGACGAGACAGAGGAAAGTTACCTAGTCGAGATTCTAAAGAAATAGGCGACCAGTTTGAGGAAATAACAATCGAGTCCATCACAGTCAATGCTATCAAACCGGCCCAAAAGGAAGTCTTCGTGTCTGTCAAAATCAATTTGGAACGCAATAACCGCGCCATAACGCGCAATAACCGCGCCTTTTTAATAAAAAGCCAAGTTTGACAGGAGCACAAAGAAACATTTTGCCATTAGGATCGTATCGCCGAATGTACCCACAGAATCTCACGTCAACTGGTTTCCATAAACCAGGAGCTCTTGAAAACTCTACGACAGTATTGACAGCCTATGGGGGAGCAAGGATTACACAACATGTCACATGCAAGATACCCTGTGAATTCGAAGGCCGAAAATCAGTTGCACTATTCTATGTCACAGAAGCTGAAAGACCAGCCATGATTGGGCTTCAAACATCTCTGGAACTTGACGTAGTTACCATGAACTGTTCTGTACAAAAGAGTTCAAATCCAGAAGCCAAATGTAATCCTGTGTCTGTCAAACCTGTTAAAGACAAGGACGACTTGACATCGCAGTATCAGGACTGTTTGGATGGAATCGGGAAATTCCAAGGTCAATACCATATTATTGTAGATTCGTCGGTACATCCAGTAGTTCATGCCATGACACGTGTGCCTTTAAGTCTACGAGACGACATAAAGAACGAACTAAATGAGATGGAGGCCCAAGGGATAATTGCTAAAATCAAAGAAGGGAACCAACAACTTGGGTTAATAGTTTGGTATATCGTAGAAAACCTAACGGAAAGCTGAGAATTTGCCTAGACCCAAAGGACTTAAATAAAGCTATTTGTCGAAAGCACCATGCATGCAATACCCACACTCGAAGAGACTTCGAAAACCAACTGGTCCTAAGCTATTTTAAATTGTAGATGGTTATTGGAATGTTGAGTTAGATGAAGAGTCAAGCTACTTAACAACATTTAATTCACCAGTTGGGCGATACCGATTCCTATGAATGCCATTCGGTCTGAAAATGTCCCAATATGTGTTTCAAGTGAAGATAGACCAAACCTTCGAAGGATGCAAGGATGCGGTAGGCATCGCCGATGATATCGTGGTTTAGGGGAAATCTGAAGAAGAGCACGATCAGCACATGCATGTAATGATGGCCAGATGCAGAGTAGCCTGCAAACCCTGACGTATTTTTCTGCCCTCGTGCCTCCCGCGAAAACTATGGTCTGCGAACCCGAGCCGAGATTTGATTTCCGTGACGTATTACCTTTTGTCTCGTGTTATCCAATCAAACATGAAAATATATTTAGCTAAAATTGCCCACGCGTGGACTCACGCTGAACGAAGTCAAGGAAGGAGCACAAAATAATTGCAATTTTTGACAAGTATATTGTTTAGTATTATATAACGATGAACGACACTCCACAGAAATTGTCAGACTAGGCCGATACTTGTTTTCGTTGTCAATAAAACATTTCCCGCGACACAGGAGAAAATTATTTAACACTAACCAGATGTTGACCTCGACGCCGCTCAAGAAAGCTGAAACTCACCTTCACAAGTTCGAGCAGCTTCAGAAACAGTTTCAAACTCAAAAGAGTTTTAACTCAAAAGAAAGAGACTAAAATTCATCTCACTGTAAAATATCCGAGTAAAACAATACGGAAAGAACTAGTAAATGACTTTGCGGTCCTCGGATAAGCAATTGTTCATGGCTCTCACCAGAGAATTGCCACGGAAATGCGGAATTGCTAAAGCGGTATTGAAGAATGACACGTTTGGAATCACATTTCAGCGAGTGTTATTGGCAGAGACTTCATAGATATTTCGATAGTCACTTTCTTATTTGGAAACTGGTGTTGTTTACGATTTGTTGCAATTACGTAGCATTGTTCTGAAATTGACATAACGACTGCCACAGCTTTCACAGCCTTCTTGTATTATAAATGTCGCTGTATGTGAACCATTTCCCGCCATATCATCTTTCATCACCTAGCCACAACCCTGGTGATCCAAACACGATGGAAAAGTTGGATGGAAAACTCTCCGTTTAGCACCACTGTCAGTCGATCGAACCGAGCATCTGACGTGATTCGTTCAGCGATTCGCCACTATAAATCCCAAGAGAATTACATGTAAGGCGGCTGACTTGATCAGGCTTCGCTCGGCAGGATAGTGAACCAAACACGAGTGGCAAGGCTTGAAATATTAGGGGGAAATCCAGTAGGCAAATTCACGTGAAAAGATCCTTGCTCTCTTTGCCGACGTATTTTCCCCGAGCCCGGGCGTAGGGCCGAAGGCCCGGAGCCCAGTGAGGGTGCTAATCTCGACACGCGTGGAGTCATTTTACACGCGTGGACAAACGTGAAATGCGAACGGATTTCTGTGTTCTGAATATTTATTTGTATATACATATATATCACGTTTCTCTCTGACGAAGGGCCTTCGCTCGAAACGTTAGATTCCTACGTATACGTTCTCTGTTTCGGCAGTATATCTAACCTAAGTTACTATATTTCGATTATTTATTTGTATACATGTGTTGACGGACCATGCGCGGTTAAGATTGTGGGGCACTGGGGACGATATGTTTCTTGACAAGAAGATTTGAACTAACAATATAATTTATTCTTGACAAAAAGACTTGAGAAAGGAGTGTTTGAGAAATTTGTCAAATATTAAGATAAATACGTTTGAATTGTTTGAGGTAACTAAACGCGTCATAATCAGCGACTGGAAATAGTGCTTGTGAAGAAACCAATATTACGTTACAAATATACTCCTAGAGAGTGTCAAATGACAATAATGACAAAGTAAAAGACTTCAAATACTATCTACACAAATTTCACGTTCAAAAGGCCACTTTTTCTAGCCAATGTAACGTAGCTTATGCGCTTACGATTTTCAGAAAATTTAAAATTTAGGTGATTTTCAACATTAAACATGCGCATGTGTCACGCGAGTTGTCGTGGGGAGTCTGGGGACTTCAAAAACATAAACAAAGATGGCGGTAATCACCCCCCCCCCCCCCCCAACCCTTAAGGCCTTATTTCCCCCAGAAAAAGGTGTATAGTTTGTAAAACGGCTTGTGAAAGGACACTGGAAACGGTAAGAAGCAGCCTCCCACAACGTGAAGAAATAGAAAGATATTTTAGTGAATCGTACGATATTAAATTGGGTGACAACGACTTGAGTACGTTGTGGTCAACATGCCGTGGCTTCAAATGCACGCAGTTTAATTGAGCTCAAAGCCCCATTTATACAATGTTTAGAACAAAAAAGTGTTGTTAAAATTTAAGAAAATCAACTAAAGACTGACAATCGGTAAAATATTTTGAGGCTATAGAGCCAATTTTGCAGAAATTGACAATATTTGCATGTCGTCGCCGCAATGAAATTAGTAGCGTAGGCACGTCAAACTTTATTGTGAGATCTGAGTGAGACAAAAAAACTGATTAAATATATTTCTATGTACGAACGGAATTATACATAAATTTAGCACAACGTTGTGGCAAATAAGAGGTTCTTGCTCGGCATAAGACAGAATCTGAGTACGTTTTAAAGACAGCACTAACTAGTAAACAAGTCGTCGGATGAAAGGAATAAATACATAATCTACCCACTTTCCCCAATTTTCCCATTACGAAATACCTCTCAGATATTAAAAGCAGTAATGGAATAAAATGAAAACCAGCATTTAAATTTTGGGGAAGAAGGCAGATTTTGAGTTATAGTCGATCGCACATTCGCTATCAATTTGACTCCAATGCGGCTTCTTCGTACCATCACTTCGTCTTCGATATTTATACACCTTCCTGGCTAAATGTCTTCTTTCACCTATCAGAAGAACGTCAGTGTCTCCACTAATTGGACAACATAGTTTAAAACTCTGGTTAACCAACATATTGTTAGTAAATCTTGAAGATATCTTGGTCGTCATACCTTCTCCACATTTTCAAAATTTCGCCACAGATGATACAAAACACGATGAGCCCGCGATAGTTTTTAACAGCGCAGACAAAATACCCTTGCTGTTGAGCTGGTTAAGAAGGGCAACATCTTCGATTGGCATCCAGTCCACCAAGAAGCTTTTGAGACCATCAAGCACGCAATCAGCGAAGAGACGACACTGGCTTACTATGACTCAGAGAAAGAAATTACTCTTCAAGTCGATGCATCTACGAAAGGATTGGGAGCCACGTTACTTCAGGAAGAGAAACCAATCGCCTTCGCCAGTAAAGCTTTGTGCGATACTGAAACGCGTTATAGACGGCCGGCCAAGGACCCAAAATATTACTGTTGATGGCAACACAAGGCAACCACGCTAGATCGCATCGAATAGTGTTTACTTTGAAGGATTGGGGGGTTGCCATCCGTAATTCGGGATTTCAATATAAAAATTTGGTGTTTTTTTGAAAGCACACTATGGCTTTGATGTTCCGCGTTGACGACAGATGGGAATTTGGTGAAGTAATGAAATGAGTCCTAATGTTTTACGATGATTGGCTAATGTTTTCTGTCATCCAATCAGCGCGCGTAAAGTTTCGGATGTCATAATTCGCATCGGCCACAATGACAAACAACAAGAAACATGGCGTGGATACACCTAAATTTGAACACAACACCTCGAAGAAAGGCGACAAGAAGGTAAATTTGTAAAGTTTTATAATTTTTTTTGATCTTGTGGCTACGGTAAAGTCCTTTATATTATGGGCTACAGTTGGTTTTGGTAATTTGCAGATACAACCATAATATATTTCCTTTTAAAGCAAAGCAGTCGTCCCAGAGCTAGCGAACCAAACTGAGTTGTTGTTCGTTATGACTTATCACTTAAACATAAATATTAACCTTGGATCTGGTAAATGTGTGTACTGTCTTTAAGTTTTATATTTTATTCTAATTTCGTTTAACAATATTTGTTTACCGTATTTGTGTTCGCTAAAGCTTATGGTAAGCTTATAATTATTTTGAAAAGTGCTGTCCTATTATCGTTGAGAGGTTGGCCTTCTTGAGAAATAGTTTGATGCTTGTGAATTCTTGTTGACTTCCTAATCCAAGCAGAGAAGTAGTTATCTTCAGTACAGATGAGAGAAGCTTCTTTCCAAATAATTTTGTGGTCCGTTGCCCAGATGTATTTGGCAGCAGAAGACTTTTCACAGCGACCATTTGAACAACAACCGAGATGTTCTCTTCGACTCTTCCAGACATTTGGCCAATTTTCCCCAGTGTTTTGGTTGAAAGCCAGAGTTAGTTATTCAGATAGTCCATGAAATTAGAGATTCTTGTCTGTCTGTATAGCCAAGTGTTGAAAGTATACACTTCTGTCAAGAGTTTGGTTTGGGCTTCCAAAGACTGAGAAGAATATCCCATGGCTGAAATCTCACTCTCTTGTCTCTATTTCAAATAGCACCTTACAGTGTAATTGCTGCTGAAATAGTCGCACCAAATCGTCTTCGGTTGCCAAACACAATTGAAGAATGAATCACAAATTATCTGCAAACAATCTTCATTCATTTGCACCAAAAGCAAATTGAATGAAAAGGTACAAGCTATCTGGTATAATTCTGGTGACATGCTCTTGGTCAATGCCAGTCCATCCAGCATTATGACCTGGCATTTTTTCCAAATCATTTTGGATGTGTAGGGCAGTATCTATCAAATCTACTGACATGTTATTTTGCAGAGGAACAACTTCATCAGAGTTGTCATCAGCAACCAACTCATCGTCTACTGTAACCTGTTCAGTAGTCAAATGTTCAGCAATAACAAAATTAGACTTATCACTGGGGTATATGAGGAGGTGTGATCTTGCATCAATCGGTCGAACAAAACCAGCCTTTTCACCTAGTAGTTGTTTAACATCATTGTAAAAAGAACTTCACCGTGTAGTATACCATTGTGGAAGTTCAACATTTTCTTTTTGACACATTTTGGTGTAGTACATGTAAAGCCAGACCCTTCCCATATCATACACATGGCCTATAAACCCTAACCCTGTAATTATGTCTGCACATAGTAACTTTATGCACCAGGGAAAGCTAACTAGGCTACGAAAAAAACATGAGGCAGTTTTAGACGAAGCAGACTTGAATTGTACAAAAGGTCTAAGTACTAAGCAACCTTCTACACATAGTAACAGGAAAAAAGCTATTGACTGGAAGGTGTGTATGTTTTGCCAAGTGCAACAATGGAGCTCTCCCAAAAAATAATAGATCTGTCAGAATTAGATTCTACCATGCATGTCAGACTGGCAAACATTAGTAGCAGAGGGTACAGTAAGTATCATTTGAAGTGCTGGGTACAGTTTCAAAGAAAGGTAAGTAAGGTTAAAATAATAGATGGACAAGGGAATAGAGATGACTGCTTAGCTCGACTTTAATATGCATGATGCCATTTCACATGCGAACAATTTTGGTTATTGCCAATGATGTGAAGTACCCTATCAATTATGCTACTTATGTAACGTCGTTTAATTCCCTTCTTTCTATTGCAGATTGTACAACTCTCTTCCATCTGCAGAGAAACAACGCAGGTCACTGGTTTTTTGGCAAAACAAACAAGCATCTAGAGATTTACTCCGATTCTTCCTTCTTCTTTTTTAAAACCGTAACGGGGATTATATTCGGCAGTTTACGTTTCGAACCCGATGTTGAAGCCATTGTTTAACATTTATTTATTTAGTCGCTTTGTTGTACACGAGTATAAAACAGTAAACTTTTTAAATAAAAACGCCAAACGATGTCAAATTGACAAAGTCAAATCTGCACCTCTCAACACCCCGACAAGATAGATGTCAACACCCAATAAAATTACGATATTGTAATAATATTTTATAACAATAAACGCTTGAATATATCTACAATCTTATACAAACTTTCAGTTGTTGTACTTTTGCCTTCTTGCAATAAAATAATAGCCTGATTTCGCTCAATATAAAAACTTGAGATCGAATATTAAATTTGCATGAAATGCGCCGGTATCTGTGTATAAATGTGCCGGGGGGGCTTGTTTTGATTCGCGTGTTGTCATTGGCTATGTAATTATAACCTGGCCAATCACAAGAACGTACCGAACGAAATTGTTGCTAGGGAAACCGAACTTGGAATTTTCAATCCAGCTCGTAGCGCGTGAAATAGCTGTAGAAAACCTCAAAATTTTCACATAAAAATCCCGAAACTCGGATGGCAACCGACCTAGTCGTCTTTGTCGAAGTCTAAGCTACATTTCTGTGGTGGTTGCCTGCTTGTAACACGAAATGCCATCAAAGGTGTTTTCCAGGCACTTTTATTGAGGTTGGCCGGCCGTCTATTATGCGAACATTGAGGTGATTGAGCGAGAGCTCTTGGCTGTGGTATTTATATGTACACTGTATGGTCGAAGTTTTATTGCAGAATCTGACCACAAATCACTGGAGTCCATTCAGCTCAAGCATCTAACTTCAGCACTTCCAAGGTTACAGCCATGTATGATGTTATCATCAAATACTGACCAGGAAAGCAAGTGCCAGCCGCTGATGCTCTATCATTAAGGCTCTCGCCAGAGGAGAAGGAACCAGTCTCTGACTTGAACGTACAAGTACATGAAGTTTGTCCATCTCCAAATGAATACCTACAGAAGATTTAGATTAGAGACAGCCAAAGATCCAGAGCTTATTGTCCTCAAGAATGTGGTGTATGGTGGATGGCCGAGGTTAATTCAAGGAAGTACCCATTGTGGTGAGACCTTATTGGACATTCCAAAACGAGATAACCATTGAAGACAACATCCTTCTCAAAGCCCACTGGATTATTGTTCCTCAATCGCTTCAGAGTGACAGCTTCTCGAAATTGCATGCCAGGCACCAAGGGATGCCAAGAGTTGCAAAGTAAACAAGCCAGATAACCTCTGATTCCCACTAGTGATGTACCACCCAGGCCATGGCACACGATTGGAACTGATTTGTTCTATTTCAATTGACGATGATGAATACCTTATAGTTGCTGATTATTATTCAAGTATCCTTTTGTGCGCAAGATACCAAGAGACCAAAGCAACAGTAAGACAGTTGCAAATTTAACAAAGCAGTTTCTGAGTGAGCATGGGGTTCCTGTGATAGTGAGGTCTGATAATGGGCCACATTTTCAGGGTCATTATCGTAAATTGGAAGAAGAATATGGATTTCAACATGTAACAAGCTCTCCGCACTACCCACACAGTAATGGTTTTATAGAGAGGCAAGTCAAGCCTGTAAAGAAGATCTTCAAAAAGGCAAAGAAGTCAAACACAGATCCAAAAATGGCTCTACTTTGTCTCCAAGCTACTCCGATAGATGGTCAACTTCCATCACCAGCAGAGCTGTTACAGTACTGGGTTGACAAGTACAAGTTAACATGCCAGAACATAAAATGCAAATCCACCAATGATGTGATTAGCAGACTACGGGGAAAAACAGGTGAAACAGAAATATTACCATGACCTGAGCATGTGAAAAGCCTGCTGGCACTTGTACCAGGGCAGAGAGTCACTGTTCAAAACCCTAGAACCTTTGAATGGGAACCAGGCAATCAGCTGTAGTAGAGAACAAACTAAAGAGAGTCCCTCAATCTTATAGTGTGTCGACATCAACTGGTACAGAGTTACACCAAAATCGGTCCCAGATTAAGAGAGTCCAATTTAACTTGGAAGAGAATCCAACCTAAACTCTGTCAAGAGAAGAGGAAGATCAACTGTCTGACTACCCAGAGAACCCTGTCACAAAACACGGGCCTGCAAGTACAGTTGTAGAACAAGCAACTGAGCAGTACCGAACTTGTAGTGGAAGAGTTAGTAAACCAACAGAATGGTTAGACCTTTAAATTCACCATTAGTGAACTTATTAAAGTATTATAAATTGACATTCAATATGAATCAACATTATTAGGAACTGAAACTGATATTCTAAAATTATTTTAAAAACATACAAAAAATAATTATTTTTATTATGAATAGAGGGATAGTAATGATATGCTGTCTTCTGGTTATTTTGTATTCACAGCAGTTCTTCCTTTAGTTTATGTAGTTAGTTATTAAAGTATATTTTCAAGATGTGTACATGTGAAATGATATCTTGACAAAATAAGTAATGAAACCAGTCAATCCACTAGGGCACACGTTCATGTGAAGAGTTGCCTCTCACCACTGCGATCCAAAGTTAAGCCTGACTGGATGGGGTTAGTACTTGGATGGGTGACCACTTGGGATAAACCTTGTCACAGGCTTGAGCTTGGAACTTGTGTGAGCAGAGTTATTGCAGTTGACCTCTCCTGTGCTTTGAGGGTTTTTCTCCAGGTTCTCCCACTCTCCCCCCCCCTCCCCCTTTCACCCCCCCCCCCCCCCCCCCCCCCCCCCCCCCTCCCCCCCCCACTCCATAAAATCAACAATTCGATCTAACATCTTAGGAGAACAACCCTGTATGGGACATTGAGTCCTATTGTTGTTTCTCCAACATCAATAGATACAAATATTAATAAATAAATAAAATAAATAACTAGGCAGCACTTTTTGGGGGTGGTACTGTACCTTTTGGGCAATAACTTAGTCACCATTTTCATGCACTGCGATTGGAAAAAATAAAAAAAATATGTGCAGAAACAATAGTCTATCCGGTTTTCAGTTTCAGATAAAGCCCCCGGTGGCAGTTTGTCCAAAAAATTGCTTTTTTTTCCAGCACCATATATATGATTCTAACCTTCCTTATTAAGACTTTGAAGCCTGAAGATGAGTCTTTATATAAAGGTTTATTCTGGCTAATGCCAGATGATTTTTATTCAGCACAGGGAGAGGTCAGGTCCAGGCCTCAAAGTGTTAACAACGTGTGAAGCCGTGAAAAAAATAAACATGTCCATGTGCAGCTAATTCTGGTGTACGTATAATTGTTTTTGCAACAAAGTATAAAAGTTGAACAGTTTTTGGGACTACATGTCTCAACCTGTCAATTACCCAAACATTTAAAACATTCCAAAAACACAACAAACACAGTGTTTGTATTATAATACGTGTAACGTGTTTACGTACTTCAATATTGTGAGATTTCTTCCAATTCCATTGTGGCTGGCAAAAACACTTACTTCAACTTTGTCTCCGGGATAAATACAATCATAACTAAAAGATAGAATTTCATCTTTGCCAACTTCTAACTCACTTTCCGTTTCGCCTACTGGTTTCACAAACACTTTAGTTTGAGTTATTGTTGTAACATATCCAATTAGTTCTCGATCGCGAGTATCTGCTCTACTGGCCGCCAAGTTTGTTGGGCTGTCAAAAATTATCCACAAATTCCTCGCCGTCATCGTCTAGAAATAAATTATCTTTTTGCTTGAGCTGTTTTATCAGTTCTTTCCTTAAAATGTCCAATTGTGACTTATGCTCGATATTTTGTTCTTTGGACTCTTCTTTCCAATATTTTATAGCATAGAGGTATCGAAATACATACGAAGGATCGTTGTCTGTTAATTTCAATCCCTCATGAAGAAACGATAAATCCTTTATTGCTTTGTCAATTGCACTCTTGGTGTGCGAACGTGTCACTGACGATTTGATTGTCTTTTCCAAAAACTTTACTAAACTGACGTCGAACAGGTTTCTCACTGCAACTGCCGTCCATTTTATTGACAACTCATTGCAACGATAAATTTTGAAACGCTGTTCATGGTTGATGGTTGACTCCCTTTTTATTTAATACACAAACATCAAATTCTAGTTATTTTGCACCTCATTCCAGGAAACGGGCTGAGCCCACGGCATGCTGACCAGTTAAAAATTAGCAACCTCGCACAGAGGGCCCTCTCTGCTTTCAAAATAGAGAGGTTTAGCAAAGACGACGCGACGTCAACAAGGACGTCCTTCAACCGCGAGGGGTCTGAGTCTAGGACTCCACCACGTCGTAAACAAAGTGTGATTTAGCCAGTGAACTCGATGACGATGTAAGTTAAAATGTGATACGTGGAACGCTAACGTCCAGTCATTCGTGGGGCAAAAAGTGAGGCAAAAAGTTCCAGGCCATTGCGCGGTTTGCAGGTAGAATTCAGTCTCCCACAAAATGTTTTTTACACGGCCACTGGTGAGCAAACCGCGAAGACTCGAAAAGGTTTGAAAAACTATTTATTGAATCATTTTATCACGCTTTACTAAACGTGCATTTTAAATTTTGATTGGTTGTGCTACACTGCCGAACTAATTATGCAACAATTGCTTATTTGTTGCTATAGTAAAAGTCATTGTCCTTTCAAAACGTGCACGAAGTTTGTCAGTCATAATATAAACCATATATTAGAGTTTCGTTACTCCAGGAGGATACAAAAAATCAACACAAACTTAGTATAGAATATGCCGTTAGTGCCAGTTTCATGTGTCGTTTTCGGTCTAAAAAGCATTCCGCATTCGTACCGAAAACAACAACTAGCCATGAGTAAACGTGAAAAATAAACAATCTAGTTGTCAGTTATTTCTTAAAATATCATTAGTTACAAAAGGCCGTTTAACAAAACCGAACAAGAAATTAAAGGAGCAGAAATAAGAAAATGACATTAGATGTATATTATGAAATATCAAGTATCAATATTACGTCTTCAAACTCGTACAAGAATAGCTTTCTCACTCTTGTTCTCACCTTTTCAGCTGGCTGTTTTCATCCTAGCCAGCAAAAGGACGTCTGTTTTCTCAGCCTATTTTCATCCCTAGCTTAATTTACTGTATAGTTTTGGACTGCTAGTGCTATACAATAAATGAAACAACAACAGCACCTGCACAACAATAGGAAACCATTAAATGCACGTTTAGTCTGATAAATACTTTTTTCAAACCTTTTTTCGAGCCTTCGCAGTTCGCTCAAGACGGGCGGCCGTGGAAAAAACATTTTGTGGGAGACTGAATCCTACCTGCAAAACCGCGTAGAGGCCTGGAACTTTTTGACTCAGTTTTTGTTTCTTCGTTAGCGTTCCAGGTATCACATTTTAACTTACATCGTCATCGAGTTCACTGGATTTAGCAAGCTCTTGAACGACGGTTGATTGCAAGAAAGAATTTCTCATCGAATCTATTTCGATTTTTAAAATTGCTACGTTTTCAATGTTTAATGGGTAACCATAACATCGGTGGCATGATTGAATCTTCTTGAATAGAAACCTTTTGAATAGTTCGATCTTGATATAAACAAATGATTGACCTTATGTCATGTGGGCCACAAGCACGTACGGAAAATTATCGATTTTCAACTTTAATAAAAAAATGGGTAAGTTCTGCATTATTTATTGTACACTAAATATCTTTAAAAAGTTTTTGTCTCTCTGATGTAGGTGGTTGCTCTGTGCTTTCAAGAATTCTTTCGAATTAAATTTCGAAGACATGAATAGTTCAAGACGGTTTATACAACTACACATTTTTAAATTTTTAAAATTCTTGCGAATTTGACGTGGTTTAAACCACTGTATTTTACCTGTCTTTTTTACTTTCGCCAAATCATTGTCATTGTCCTTTCAAAACGTGCACGAAGTTTGTCAGTCATAATATAAACCATATATTAGAGTTTCGTTACTCCAGGAGGATACAAAAAATCAACACAAACTTAGTATAGAATATGCCGTTAGTGCCAGTTTCATGTGTCGTTTTCGGTCTAAAAAGCATTCCGCATTCGTACCGAAAACAACAACTAGCCATGAGTAAACGTGAAAAATAAACAATCTAGTTGTCAGTTATTTCTTAAAATATCATTAGTTACAAAAGGCCGTTTAACAAAACCGAACAAGAAATTAAAGGAGCAGAAATAAGAAAATGACATTAGATGTATATTATGAAATATCAAGTATCAATATACGTCTTCAAACTCGTACAAGAATAGCTTTCTCACTCTTGTTCTCACCTTTTCAGCTGGCTGTTTTCATCCTAGCCAGCAAAAGGACGTCTGTTTTCTCAGCCTATTTTCATCCCTAGCTTAATTTACTGTATAGTTTTGGACTGCTAGTGCTATACAATAAATGAAACAACAACAGCACTGCACAACAATAGGAAACCATTAAATGCACGTTTAGTCTGATAAATACTTTTTTCAAACCTTTTTTCGAGCCTTCGCAGTTCGCTCAAGACGGGCGGCCGTGGAAAAAACATTTTGTGGGAGACTGAATCCTACCTGCAAACCGCGTAGAGGCCTGGAACTTTTTGACTCAGTTTTTGTTTCTTCGTTAGCGTTCCAGGTATCACATTTTAACTTACATCGTCATCGAGTTCACTGGATTTAGCAAGCTCTTGAACGACGGTTGATTGCAAGAAAGAATTTCTCATCGAATCTATTTCGATTTTTAAAATTGCTACGTTTTCAATGTTTAATGGGTAACCATAACATCGGTGGCATGATTGAATCTTCTTGAATAGAAACCTTTTGAATAGTTCGATCTTGATATAAACAAATGATTGACCTTATGTCATGTGGGCCACAAGCACGTACGGAAAATTATCGATTTTCAACTTTAATAAAAAAATGGGTAAGTTCTGCATTATTTATTGTACACTAAATATCTTTAAAAAGTTTTTGTCTCTCTGATGTAGGTGGTTGCTCTGTGCTTTCAAGAATTCTTTCGAATTAAATTTCGAAGACATGAATAGTTCAAGACGGTTTATACAACTACACATTTTTAAATTTTTAAAATTCTTGCGAATTTGACGTGGTTTAAACCACTGTATTTTACCTGTCTTTTTTACTTTCGCCAAATCAAAAATGGCAGGAAATAGTTTGCAAGAATTTCGCGAACAAGTTACACTTGCCTATTTATCAGATGTGATTGATATGGAAGAATATGTTTATCTTTATACAACAAACCAATCGCGAGAGATTTTTCCATATTGGAAATTTAATCAATTTGATTTCGAGACTTGGGATGACACAGAATGTTACAAAGAGTTGCGTTTCAGAAAAAATGATATAGCACAACTATTAATCTGTCTTGGCATTCCTGAGAAAATTGTATGCTCTCAGCGAACATCATGTAGTGGCTTGGAAGGATTGTGTATTCTTCTTAAAAGATTGGCCTACCCTTGTCGCTTATACCGACATGGTCAGCAGATTTGGTCGTAACCCCACTGAAACCTGTCTGATCTTCAACGAAATGCTCCGCCTTGTCTTCAATACACATCATCATCGCCTTGAAAGTTTAGAGCAACCATTTCTATCTCCCCGAAAACCTTAGCAGGTATGCTGATAGCATACATGCTCATGGTGCCCCTCTGCAAAAACTGCTTTGGTTTTCTTGATGGAACTGTACGAAAGATTGCAAGGCCAAATAAGAATCAAAGAACCATGTACAATAGGTATAAAAGGGTTCATGCTATGAAATTTCAAAGTGTTGTTGTGCCCGATGGTTTGATTGCCAATCTTTCCGGTCCATATGAGGGAAAACGGCATGATAGCACCATGCTTTATCAATCTGCGCTTCTCCCATTATTAGAGCAGCATGCTGTCCACAACGGGACCCCACTCTGTCTTTATGGAGATCCGGCATACCCACTTGGTGTCCATCTACAAGGGCCATTTAAAGACCGGCAACTTACCCCAGGAATGGAGCTATTTAATAAAATCGATGAGCTCAGTGAGGGTGTCAGTGGAATGGCATGTTTGGCAGCATCTGCAATTACTTTGCATTGATTGACATGAAAAAAGAACAAAAACTAAACTTGAGTGCTATTGGCAAAATTGATATTGTTTCTGCTTTGCTCCAAAATGCCCACACATGCTTATATGGAAACATTGTGTCTAAATTTTTTGAACTGTCACCTCCAACTTTGGAGCAACATTTTTCATGAAGAACATAAAACAATTTATATCTCATACATTTATTTTATTGCATTGGACATTAAATTATTATAATCTGTTAATGGTGAACATTGTTGAACATTAAAAAAATTATTTGAATACATGTAATTGAATATTAAAGAAACATTAATCAAAATTTAGTTATTCAAGATTGTTTGCTGAATGTAAAGAGTAATAGTTAAGTTTAACAATGATATAATTATTTATTTTTGAGAAGTTCCATTACCATTTCAGATTGTTGACGCTGCTGTTCCATCAACGCCAACATATTATTCAGTTGCATAGCGGCAAACTGATGATGTTGCTGCTGCTGCTGTTGTTGCTGCATGGTCAGGCTCTGTAACAGATGCTGTTCTATCATTGTATGTTGTGCAGTTTGTGGTTGAATGCTAGCCTCCAATTGCCTTAAAAATGCTGTTTGTATTGCATGTTGCTCTTGGCGCTCCTCCTCTCTTGCTTTCCTTTCTTCCTCTTGCATTTGTTGCTTTTTCTCAATTGCCTTCTCCAAAAACTCCATCGACTTTTTTGCTGATCGTCGTTTCTTTTCTTCACTAGATGTTGTCCCCAATCGCTCTCTTGTCTCTCCCACACTCTCCATTGCCCTCTTCCTCATCTCCAATGCTTTCACCCGGTCTTCGTCCTCATTGATTTTTTTTTGCTTTGCATTCTTCTTCAGCTCTCTGGTTTGTGTCATCTTCGATTCCAATCAAGTCTTCCAACAAAAATTTCCACTTCGCTTAGGTCCACACCCCCTCCACCAGTTG
The DNA here is from genome assembly GCA_035771165.1 of Paragorgia papillata. Taxonomy (NCBI): domain Eukaryota; kingdom Metazoa; phylum Cnidaria; class Anthozoa; order Scleralcyonacea; family Coralliidae; genus Paragorgia; species Paragorgia papillata. The sequence continues at coordinate 807,450 of JAWNZC010000406.1, forward strand.
ACCGCTCTTGTTTACCCATTTTAGCTTTATGCTTCTTTGCCAGGAGTTTAAATCGATCTCGTACAGACTTCACATTGACCTCAAAGCTTGGCAGAGCATTCACCTTACCAACAACCCTTTGCCATGATATTCCCCTGCTTCTCGATTTCGATTTGTGATGGAGAACACCTTCAGCTTACCATTTCCTGAAGCATAATTTTATCCATCTCTTGATTCCATACCATAGCTGGCCTAGCAAGATTTAGATGTAAATGTGTAATATTACTATAAGCAGAATTGTATAAATTTCAAAATATGTCACTGATTTTTACAATTTTTTTAGGTACAGTATCTGAAACAAAGTACAATTTAGTGAATATAATATCAATAATTACTAAGTTACAGTGTATAAAACAAAATAAATATATACTTCTTTTGTAGTTTTTCATTGGGATCTGTTGTATTGTCCATCCTTTCTCTTAGTTTATTGCCTGTTATAAAGTGATACATCGTATTATTAAAAATCGAGCACAATTTACACGTGTTTTGCCTTGTTTGTTTTTTTTTTTCTGCAGCCAAATTTACGTAATTATTGAGTTTCGACAGTACCTTCAAATACACATAATACTGACCCTCTCTCGGCGCTTGCCAGCCAACAGACAAGCCAGGCAAGTCAAACATATATTATCGTGTGAAAAATTGTGCGAACTGCCGAAGTATAAACTTAAAAAATAGTTGTACGTGAAGTTGTTTCGGTTTTATAGCATAAGACTATTTATATATTTCATACAAAAGTAAATGTAAAATGCGAAAAACACTATATATAAACACTATATTCAATAATGTACAGGGAGTTTTGAAAAGATAATGTGTTTTTCTCCAATTTCGTATATTTGTAGGATAAAAAATGTTTACTTTTCTCTTAGGCCTTAGGGGAAACCCGCTCTCGTTCATTTATAGCTACGTGTTTCCTGTTTATACTAAAATTCACATTTTAAAAGGTCAATTTAAACTAAAATCTGATGCGAAATAAAGAAATTTAAATATTCGTTTCACATATCCGTTTAAAAAATAATTTTCTTACCTTTTTTTACACAAAAAATATGTATTAAATTGCCGTCCTCGACACGACGTCAAAATGAGTGTTTTCACGGCCTAAACGCAACACGACTGCCGCTCTAGATTTGACCGGAAGTAAAATCTCAGGTGCCACGCCATTCTCACGGCGTCTTTGACGTCGCGTCGTGTTTGCTAAACCTCTCTAATGGCGGGAGGAGAAGACCCTGGCAAAGGCAAGCAAAGGCTGGTCACCAACCTCGTCCCCAGGGCCATTTGTGGGGGCAGGCCACTGACCTATATATATATAACTGGACTACGTGCTCCTGTTACCTTTGAGTTAGGAAAAGTGTCCCCAAAATCGTTTTCAAAATGGCGGCATTTATGGGTCCTTTTGCTAATGGTGAAGGTCGCTGACCGATACCTAAGAATCTCTAGTTCGTGTTGGACATGTTCGGTATTTCGCCTTTTTTAAGAAAACTAAGCTATTTAGTCGGATAAACTGTAGGTATGTTGTAGCCAGATGAATTATCTTTCTTCCAGTATTTTTGATAGCTTCTACAGTGGTTTATTCCCCGAGAAAACATTCGGAGAAGACATTATAATACATACGGGAAATATTTCAAAATAGCGGCCGCTATTATGATTTGGACATGTTTGGTATTTCGCTTTTTTTAGGGAAACTAAGCTAGTTGGTCGGATAAACTGCACATATGTTATAGCAAGGTGAATTATCTTTCTGCCAATATATTTTATAACTTCTACAGTGGATTATTTCTTGAGAAAACGTTCGGAGAAGACGGACTAGGCAAACTTTGTCGAATTTTCTGTCAGAATTTTTACCAAGTCAGCATAATATCGTCCTGGTCTCGAGTTTGTGTAAACAAAATATTTGTTGAGCGGCCCGGGATGTTTTCATGATAAGATCAGAGTCTTATTGTAGTTCTGAACTACAATAATAATAATCCTAGACAATTACTGTTGTAGCTTTCTAGCAGTCTGAATTAAAGACGTGCCGGCCGGCGGTACCGCACGAACACTTGGCAATAAAATAAACAAGATTGTCAATACACATGGTCATGGAAATCTACAAACATTTCGTTTTGTGAAGTCGCCAGCTTTATAAAGAACCGCTGAAGATCACGAGAAAATCGTAAAGAAGCGAGGCGTACCGAGTTCTTCTTAGGCGCTGTTTACATGGGAGGCGATATTCCTATTTGGTCAGACAAATAATCCAGCAGGCCTCTTGAGTCGTTCCACAAGAAATTAACAATGACCAACCCCAACCTGCATGCATTAACTCTTTCCTGTCCGAATTTATTGGTCTTTACTCTTTAGTATTTTGTTCTGGCTAACGCAGTATTGCCAGACGATTTTATTCACTTCTGGGGAAGCCCTCGCATAGGAACGATTTATTAATATAGTAAGAAAATCGCTTTGTATTTACATAAATATTCTTTTTTCCCACGATAAGTACATGTCAGTGGTCGCTACCATTAGCAGAAGGACCACTGATCTATATAAGAGACTGGATAGAGCATCTATTATCTGAGCGCCTTCAGAAATTGAAGCCGGAAGTTACGCCCTAATTTGTAAGCGACGCCATATTGGATGGTCCCACCATGAGGAGTGAGTTGCTATATTTTACTGTTGTGAATTCGTTGTTTTCGCATATAATCACGAAATAGACGAACAACACAAATCCATTTTGGTATTTCAAGCAACGGGACACATCATGGAACTATGGAGGACCTAAGAACGTGAAGGGAAACTGAATCGTAAGTAAATAACTTGATATTTTGACGAAATTTCGAAGGGGACGGAGAGCTCCCGAAGGGTTATTTACCAAGGAAACGGGAAACCCAACATTGTAAACGGCCGGTGGTTAATAAACTGATTTGTAGGATACAAATGTGAGATAATACTGTAATTGTGGAATGTTCACAATCGAGTAGATCATTTAAAAAAAGCCGAAGGACGTGTAAAATTATGGCACAGAAGATAGATTGGCTTGTAGAGTTGTGAGTAGATTTCGGCAAGCAGCATATTTCTTTGGCAACATAGGAGCATGTTAATACTCTATAAGTTTGTAATACTTACAATGTTTGGTGCTTCCATAGAAGTAAACTGTAGCATGCATCATAACAAGAACTAGCCAGTTTGTTTTATTAAACTCCATGCCCAGTGTCCAAGTCATGTATTTAAGAAATTAAGTTGTCAACATTGTTTCTTATTAACAGCTGAGCTATTTTACTCCCTGTCATTTTGATGAAAAAATTGTTTGTGAGTATCTGTAAAATTGAATGTGATATTTGTATGTTATGTTGTAGGTAGTTTAAAATGAAACAACAATGAATGAAGAACAATAAAGGTGAAGCAACATGACAACTTAATACAGAATATAATTGAACTGTGTCATTTATAGTTTTCAAACTTTGTCAATGATTTGATTAAAGAAAATGTTTACAATTCATGAGTGTATTTTGTCTTGTGTAGTTTGATTCTGTATAAATGTACTATATAATGATAAATTTTTAATCTGTTCTCTGACTTCTGTATGTTATGAAAATTGTGGCAGAACTAATACTGTACTATCAGTGTGTACTATACAAGTAGATCAACAAGGCCAGTGTTTGATGTTTATATAAAGTCAAAACAAATCAAGCTAATATATATGTTAAACTTCACAATGATGTGGCGGATAACATTTGTAAACTGGCTAAAAAAAAAGCATCTTGGCAAAGGTATAGTCACAAAACTAATTATATTGTAAAATTAATACAAGATTTTTAGTTGTAGGCAAATGTAGGCCCAATTGCCCAAATTAGATAACCCTATCTCATAGAAAATAATAAACTCATTCTGATTAATCCTGTGAATGCCAGGATAACTTATTTGAATCATTACCCCGAGTTTTCTGTGAGTGAAAATATATTGTTCAACTATAGGCACATCCACTGATCTATACAGTTGGGCACATCGCATTCTTAAATTAATTGTTTGATTCCGGTCTTTTGGCTTATGATATAATAATACCACAGCAGTTGTTCGTAGTGTAGCTTGTTCAGTTGATCAAATTTCCCGAATTCATTCGGTCCTTTAGCAGTATTTCCATATTGTGAGTAAATTCTGAATGAGAACGGCCTTCGTCTGTTCAAAGTTGTCATCACTGACACTTGGGAGTTCGCTCCATCGAACTCGCAAATTCCGTTTCCCCCCACATTTTGGGGCTAAATAACTACAATTTTTCTCTCTAAATGCTTCACGTGTCCTTTCTTCCTCGTGATAAAAAAGTTTGTCCGAACCCGAAGGAGAAAAATGCCTTAATATGCGAAAACTATAATTGTGCAACAGTAAAATATAGCGAAAGTGGGACCATCCAACATGGCGGCTGTTGCCAACTTCCGACTTCAATTTCAGACAACGGATGCTCTATCCAGTCTCTTATATAGATCAGTGAGAAGGACCCATAAATGCCGCCATTTTGAAAGTGAAAATGGGGACACATTTTTGGCCAGCACCCGCAGTCCAGTTATATATATAGGTCTGTGGGGGACACATTTTTGGCCAGCACCCGCAGTCCAGTTATATATTTAGGTCAGTGGGGCAGGCCAAGATGGCGGCCAAGAACAAATGGCCCTGGCACAGGCTGAGCTATCACCACATCTGATTGGTCAAGATAACCTTGGATGTTTTAGGTATTCTGATTGGTGGAAACAAGGCGGGCGGCAGGCTAACTCGCAGGCATTTGTTTTTGGGCTCAAATTATACCAGACACGGTCGGAAATCGCATAGAAAATCGGCCACTTTCATGGGGCAGTTCGCAGTCCATGTGCGTGCTGGCTCAAGTGAGTTCTGAGGACATTTAAAACTGATGAATTTGAGAAGGGTAATGGCTTCGTACATCGCGAAAATTCCACGAGTTGTCAACAAACCGTATTCTATGGCAAGCCCAACATTCGTGCTATGCGCTCGTGGAAGAATTATGGTCGAGCGACGATTTTGAGCGGAGATGTTTGACTTTGAGCCCGGGGTGTCCTCGCCGAAGTGTGCAGCCTGTCGGCCGTGTATTGATGACGTTTACACGCAAGATATTCGTTCTACACATGCGTAGCTAATACGGGTCAGCCCGTATTTCGCGAGCCTCGACAGCCGCCATTTCCGATCGTGATTGCCGGCTGTTAAAAACAACTTCAAAATGAATGGAAATGCGAGGAAAGCTGACGAAACACCCGTAAAAACGTTGGAAGAATATGTAATGATGGGTCGTGTCGTCTCTGTGCCCTGGCTGCCATACAACGAAGTCCATGGGATGCCAATTCAGTGTGTTTTCTAAATCGGGCGAACGAAAGACTTGGTGCATGAAGAAAGTCAAAAACTGTATTTTGGCTGCGAAAGGAAAGTACACCACAGGACAGAATTTGCTTGTTTGGCCATTGAGAAGCAGGCTTTTTTCAAACAAGAATTCTCGACTAAACGAAGCCTAAATGTTTTTCATAACGCTGAATTGAATCCACCGAAAACTCACGAAAACAAGGCGGCCCGGCCAGACAACGGCAATCCAGTTTCTTGCGAATTTGGTACAACGGTGAAGCAAATGATAAATAATAAGCATTATCATTCATTTCGTTTCTATCCTGCATTCTGATTGGTTAATTCACCTGCAAATAACTGAGTGCAAATAATTTTTTTCTTGCAAATAATGTTATGAGCATGCGCACTAGCAATGGCGCTGCTGACTGCAAATCATTTTCGTAAACATGGCGGCTAGTTCTTCAGGTATCCGAGGAAATAATCGAGAGTATTTAGAAGCGTTCATAACGACAATGTACTTCAGAAAAGAAATAGTTAAAAGGAAGGTTTAGTGAGATAAAAAGCAACACTCGTGCCAAAAAAAAGTAAGTTTTACGAAGATTTTAGTATGCCGAAGACACAGAGAAGAGTGGCGATCTCTAACTTCAGGCATTTCAGATTTTTAACTATTTTATGAATGATAAATCAATTATTGAACTCGTCTATCGCAAAATATCATCATTTGTCAGTGTCTCGCTACCAGTTATTTGCCTCTGCCTTCGGCATCGGCAAATAACTAGTAGCTCGCCACTGACAAATCATGATATTTTGCTCAGACTCGTCCAATAATTGATAATTTACAGATATTTATTAAAAGTGTATTATTTTAATAATTCGACAATGTATTTGGAAATGAATGTTTTGATTGTTTTCAGTTTGGGTCACTCAAGCTCAACTAAATATTCAGAAAAAAATTAGCCTGACTAGGCGCGATAAACTTAGTGAAGCCTGGGTCCGAGTCAAAAATGAGTCAAAATATGACTCGTTTTTTGCAGCCTGTGCCAGGGCCATTTGTTCCCGCCATTTTGTTTTTGGCCGCCATCTTGGCCCAGCCCCCACAAATGGCCCTGGGGACGAGGTTGGCTGGTCACGTGATTCCAAAATACTCCAAGTTTCTTGGAGTATTTGGTCACGTGGATCATTTGAGCTTCGCCCGTCCTGGGGGGAGCGGTTGATTCGGTTCTTATAAACGTCAAGGTTGTTGCAAGTCCGGTAACGTTAAATTCGAGCGGTAAATTTAATAGATATATTTCAAAATTTACGACATTTGCTGGATAATTCATATTTGTTGCCGTCAATCGCCAGAAATGAAGCCGAAGGCGACGAACGAACATAAACTGATAAACAGAAACCCGCTCTGCGAGTCTGCGGTTACAGGTACTGATACATACACTAAAAATATTCGAATGCTGTTGATTGTTGGAAGTATATTTACCATCCAGTATAGCACATTTATGTTTCTTGTCCACACGTTTTGGATTTGTGGAAATTTAATTGTTGTATCTGTTGATTTATACTCAAACGGCATATTCGAATCGAATCTGCTGTCCTCGTTGACTTTGAGGTTGTACTTGTACTTTAATACAAATATACGATCAACAACAATTCTTCGATCGACGAACATTTATATAGATCAGCACTGAAGACTTTGACTTTGTATATTTCTAAACTTTTTAAATTACATTCGGAAAGTCCAGAAACCGAAATATTAATAAACACTTCTTGCTTGCATAATAAAGCAAATATGTTGTAGTGTAGACGCTTCTCATACTAAACACGGTCATTAACTGATTTGATAAACTTGTTAAGAGAATGTCTTGTTATTTGTACGATTTGGTTATTCTTGAGTGCCTAAATAGTTCGCTGAATAGTTTTATATACATACGCAAGCCAACTATACTCTGTTTATCAGTGATGTACCGCGCCCCCCGATACAGTGTGAGTCATGATCATCAAAATATTCCAAAATTATCGGTGTCACCTGACCAGCCTTTGCCAGGGTCTTCTCCTCGCGCCATTTTGAAAGTAGAGAAGGCCCTGGGTACGAGGTTGAAAAATTAGTAGACAATATACTCGAAATACATCAGGAGGGAGGGGTGAACTCGTAGAGACTTCATTAGCAAATCGCGTGTACGATGTGTCGGACCACCGCGACGTCACCGGCGATTTACCCCGAGAAGTTTGAAGGGACAAAAACAAATGGCTTCCCAAGTTATTTTGTTAGGTGTTTTGATCGCAGTTTAGGGAGCAAGTTTCAACATGAAACTGAAAAAACAAAAGGTATGGCCCAGTTTACACATAAGAAACATTATTACGCAAAATTATCCTAAAATCTAAAGTTTTAATAAGATTGAAAACTCAAAGTTTCAGATCAACCAGTTTACGCTCGCGACTTAAAAGCCGTAGTGGTCTGTCCAAAACCAGCCGTATCTTTGAAATGGTACCATCTTTTATCCTGGGACGGGGACATAGTCTTTATTAGTTTGAGGTCCTTTGAACTTTGACTGACAGAAGTCTTGTTATAATCGCAAAAAAATTATCAGTGCCTTTTAAGTCAAAATTTTGACATTCAAGAAATGACGTCCATCTTAAAACATCATCCTTATTAGTTTTGGTTGCACCCAGTGAGCTCTGCACATCAGAAATTAAAAAAAAATTTCCAGTATTATAATAACAAAATCGGTAATTGCGATTTAATTGATCTTCAAGACCCTGCTAAAAAATCATGTAAACAATGCTGCTGTGTATTAGTGTATATAGCAGAAAGCTGTATTAGTGTATATAGCAGAAGCTTTCTCCTATATTTTTCTTTTGCTTTGTCTATTAGGTAAAGGTACACAAAATAGACTCACCTTGTTGTTAACTTCTTTATATAATTAAATTATTTTTTGGGGGAAATACTGCACTAATGGCCCATGAAGCAAACAATACAATATAGAATTGTTTATAATAGAAATTGATACACACTAAAAAACTTAGCGTAATTAAACTAGACATCAAAATTTTATATAGAGATATGCTCGCAGGTTTCTAAAGTGCAGAGACCACTTAGAATATTCATTTGCCCGACTGGTGAGTCACTAAAGTATCCAACCAAGATATCGGGAAAGGGGAAATTGCAAAATATTATTTTCCTATAACCCTATACTGACCTCCCTCCTCACCAGTCCACCTCTCACCTCCACCCCCCCCCCCCCCCCCCCCCATAAAAAGGGAAAAGGCAAACAAAACAAACAGGAAACATTAATACATTTATATGTAGTCCCTTAATACATTTAAATATAAAAATACAACAATGTTTATGTCTTCTAATTTTTAAAGGTGTCCAGTTTAGTAGTTTCAGAGCTTCAGTTATTTAGGAGAGTGGAGGAGAATCTAGTATTAGTTTAGCGGCTTTGTTTTTAGGCCATCACCTGTGATTAAATAAAGCCGCTAGAAATGTCATTCCGCTGCACGTAACGCGAGGCTAAATAATCTTACGATAATAAGGCACTTCATGACCCTGGAAATAGATATTTGCGAAGCCCCCATTCATAAGTGTGCACAACTACTCAAGAACGGCAATTGAAGTTTGTGACGTCATCAGAATGGAATTTTACTATTTACGGTCAAATTATACGCTATCTGCGACTTATTTCACAATGATACGGTAGTCGGTGGTCTTGCGAATGGGCATATTCAAGATCGTATGCATAAGTGAATCCAATAGCGCAAAACAAGCAAATTATGGATATGACGTCATCAGAATGGAATGTTACTGATAAGATCTGAGCTATGCGCAGTTTTAAGAAATAATTTCTAAAATTGACGTAAAACAAATCTAATGATTCATTTAAATGAGCAAGAGATCGGTAAATGGTTTAAACGGGAGCACAAACGTTTAGCCTACCTCTCTGAAAGCGGAGGACATCATTCATTATCGCTGTCCTCATCATCTTCAGAACTATCCTCACTATCTGAGAATCGATTGGCATTTACCTTTCCATTTATGCAATCAACACATTTGCAAAGACTGGTGCAAGATAAATTTGCTTTCAAACACGCACAACGATTGCTGGCACAGCCTTTCTTGCAGGAACACTCGATGTTTTCCAAGATCCCATCTGGTGCAGGAGGCAAATCCATCCAATTTATGGTCACATTACCATCGTCGTCAACTAGCCATCCATGATTAGTTATATCAGGACAATCGACCATAGCATTCAAAGCGTTTTTCCAAATTGCTGCCTGATAAACTGATCGTTGAATGTGCTTACCCAACGCATCTTTTGTGCATGGCATTTGATCTGCGCCGTATTTGCCAAGACTGAAAATTTTGAATCTTGCCTCATCAACTTTGTTCGAAGTTTGCTGTTTATATAGACGGCACACAAATACTTCTAGCGCTTTTACCAAGTCCGAGTTCGGTGTAAAACAAGACCCAAAATTGGCAAACGATTCGTAAAGATCAGGAAAATCATCAAGCACTTTTAAAGATGTAATCTTTCCCTTTCCGTGAAAGGCACTAGTACTGTCGCAGCCTAAAAACAAATAATATAAATTGCGTCTATATTTCTTGGTATTTCTTCTTGGTAAAAATGCTATTTAGATTAAGTCGCCAAAGCTTATTATTTTCCATTACGATTGTGAAAGAAGTGGCAAATTAGCAGGTTTTCCTATATGTAAGTTTTTTTTGTGAAATTAACTGCGAAACAATACAATCTAGTATATAGAGATTATTTCAAGTTATGTCGATCATTGCAATAAAAACATTTACAAAATATACAAACCAGTGAAAGCATGAAAGCCAATAAGTGCGTTACACAAGCGCGATCCCAATTGATCATGAACTTCATTGATGTCAATAAGCCTTCTGTTGTTTCCAGAACCAGTGTCAAAAAATAGCAAAGACCTGATTTCAGCCTTATGGGCCAACATCAGAATGAAAACATCTGTGTCGGGGCTTCGGATCCTGACGTTGCTGTGCATAGTAGAAGCATGTTGCGCATGCAGGATTAATCGCGTATCAGCCTCTTCATGGTTTGAATGCAGCTCTGGAACACTTTCAATCTTCAACATGTTATCGCTTAAGGTATCAGCGAAAAACTTGTGACATTCAGCTCCATGCGTGAAAAAACAAGGTTACATGCTGTAGTAGTGGTGCAAGATCAAGAGTCGTCATATGTTGGAAAATGAACTCAATTAAAGCTTCTTTGTTTTCACCTAAAGACAAAAACTTCTTGAACTGTCGAGGAACCTTTTGAGTTGCACCACCAATCCTTACCCGAGTAACACCCGACATCGATCTCTTTTTTCGCTCAAGATTTTTTATGCTGACTAATGGGTAAGTATCACTTATAAAGTCTACTCTATTTCCTTGCGCTTTCTTTGCTGAGCTGATTATAATGTGGACGACTTTTTCTGCTAGATCACCAAATGTCTGCGGAATATCTTTGAGGACCTGGAATAATGCCATTCCATCAAGCAGAAGTGCATCGGTATTTCCGGGAGGGTCGTCATTGCATTCGGCACGGCGAAGCAATTCGTGCATCAGTTTACATTTTGGGGTTTTCACTAAATCACCATTACTTGTTGCCAATGGCGCAGGGTATTTCCTCAGACTGTATTTCATCAGATTCCGCATGTCAATTTCACGGGATTGACCAATGGCTAAAAGGCGGGCTATGAATTTTGAATCATTACGTAATTCAACGACTTTACCTTGCTTCGTGTTTGTTTTGCTGATAGTGCTTTTCTTCGAAAACGTGTTCAAATTTGTTTTCTTTATGGGCGTGAAGATATCTGGTATGTCAGCTTTGACCTTCTGTGAGACAAATTCTTCGAACTTTTCCTCACCAATCTTGTGGGACTTCAGAAGATCATTTGACACGGACGCAGTAGCAATTTCACCATTAGCAATATTTACAAGGTCCTCGAGCTCATCATCAAATGGATCAGTCATGTTGGATAACGTTTCCTCAACACTTTCAACCTCAGAATTATGACGCTTAATTTGAGTAGAGTCGACATCTTTACGTGACCTATAAGAGGAAAAAATGCGTTACTGAAATATATAGATCAATGAAAATGCAAATATAACAATTTGTGCAATAACATTAATATTTCGCACGAAAATTAACTTTATCAAACATTCTTGTGGTTGACTGTTCAGTTATACATGTACAGAGGACGTCACACCGAGGTAAGAACATCAGTGACCCGGTATCACGTTGTGACGTCATCTGTACATTTATAACTGAACAGACAACGGCAAAATGAAATCTACATGTATTAGTTAATTATAATCAAATATGAACCTTTCTTCCTCACGATGGCCAGCAACAACATAACATTGCCTCGTCATAGATCCTCTCTCCGATTGCGCCAAAATCCATCGTTTCACAGCAGTACGATTTAGAGTGAAGCCAACAATGCCGCCTTTAGTCTTCGAATCTCTATTGAATGTTTTGCTCCATCGTCTGGTCGCATGCTGTTGAGGAAAACCCGTAACGATCTTGTCTTTGACATGTCCAGTTTTCAACAACTCCTTGGAGAGCTCCTAAATAAACAAGTAGAATACTCAAATAGGTGTTAAGTAGATAAGAGTGATAAGAAGCTACCCAGATATTTAAGAGTCTTGAGAGAGTCGTGTCGTGGGAAAAAAGAATCATGACAACATTGCTCTAGTTTTACCAATTTACCTGGATGCGTTTTATCCAAAGAAATCATCTCCAACCAATATATGGAGCCGAATCTAGCGTAATTGACCCGATCAGCAGCAAAAAAACACGGAAGCATGGAACGAACAGCAGACAAGTGTAATTGCCAGTCGTTTTCTCTGGTAGCACGAATGAACAGGAGGAGAACTTGTACCATTTCAATGTACAATAGCCAGTACGCCATTGTATGGTTGGATGCAGACTTCGTTTTCAGGAAAAGGCTGAAATTATCCATAATTTTCTCGAGACTCGTCGACTGCAGGAAATCTTCTAAGTCAGGATAAGACGCTGTCATGCTTTCTGTAAAAAAAGAAACAAAGGTTTCTTCTCTATCAATGTTATTGCATGTCACTTTCCTAAATGTGCAACAACCTACTGTAGAGCCTATTTCTGACCTTTTTTGAAACTTTCTTTCTCTTACAAGTATTGCGGTCATTTGATCGAAATATAGTTTAAACTTATAACGAAATATAGTTTAAAATTATAATTTAAACAATCACAATGATTGATCTATTACGAGATGTGTTTGGCAATTATTAAATGCGATTTCGTGTAATTTATATATTTACAATATTAACATACCAATAAATCCCTTAATTTCGATTTGAGAGTCCTGTGGTAATGATTGGAGATAGGAATTGAACAGCATACGCATCATTGCCTCGTAGATTACTTTGTGCGTTCTCAAACTTCGGTTGTAGTGCTTTCCAGTCATTACTCCTTTCAACGATCCAACTGCGACAAGGTCAGCTTCAACTAACAAATCCTGAAAAGAGATATGGAAATACTGTAAATTTATTTCGTATATCTACACATGGAGTTGGCTGGGATAGTGAAAGCACAACTCGCAATAGATTTGAAGTACTGTAACTGACATGAGTTTGTAGTATAAGTATTACTTGGGAATAAGAGTTTTCGGCAGTGTAATAATTTCACTTTGCAGCAGCGTTCACAGGAAGAAACCTTTATTTTTTTTAATTTACATACAAATTGACAAGCTTACCTTTAAGCCTCCATCTCCGAATAGCTTGGCAATTGCCCCACAGAAAGACATAGCCATATGAAAAGCGCCCATACGTACGATAAAACGATCCATATACGTAACATCCTTCCACCTGATTTGTTGAATCTTTGCATAAATTGCTTCATCGAAGACAAGGCATACATATTGTAAACCCAGTTCATCAGCAATATTCGTGCTCCTCTGAAGAACGGCGTTAATTGTGGAGAACTCTGTGGCAGGTGCATCTATTATAGGCAGGTACATAACTTTGGACAATTGTGGAATACTTTCTTTGGAGAGTAATGTGTTGTAGCCTGTCCAGTTAGGTAAATGATCAGTTTGCTGCATTCGACTCACGATGAATGAAAAATCAAGCTTCTTTCCATAACTTTGTGGTTGTTCATGAGCTTTTTCACCAATGTCGGTGTCTTCAAGAGCGTTGCGGAGATCAACTGTCACTCTTTTCCCCAAAGTAAATGGAGCAATTTGATCTGGAACATGCTTTAAGGATGATGCTCTTGGGATGTTTTTCCTTGATGTACAGGTACTCTCACTTTCGATTTCTCCATGATCTCTTTGAATTATGATGCCCCCTGTTACATGAGTGTGTCCTTTCCTGTTTTTGTGTCTTCTAGAAAATCGTCATTGTCCCAAGCTATTGCAATATTTTGGTTCTTTCTGACACCAGCTGGAACAACTCCTCCTTCTGATATGCTTAATTCAGCTAACCCAGTTTCATGGCGAAGTGCAAAATTGTTGGACAAACAATGACCAAACTGATTTAACAGGTTAATGACTTTCGATGATCCGGTTAATTGCCTCATCGCCATTGTTAATGACAAAGACTTTGGTGTAAACTTTTTTCCATCCGATGAAATAAAGATCATGTCTTGTACCAGTGAAAATATTCTTGATTTCTGCTTGTCAGTAACAGCTACATAAGAATCAATCTGTGCTTCTTCGGAAAATCCCAGAGTCCAAGCCACGAAATTGAATAAAGTTGGTGTAACAATTTCCTGAACATTTTCAATGCTGATGTCCGCAGCCACAGGAGGCCATGGGACCCGGAGTCCCTGGGTGCTGGCTATCTTTCCCTTGAGTAACATGGAAGCATGATACAAGATGTGTGCCTCGTTAACAATGGGTTCAGTCACTTTCATGTCTGCATCAAATTCATCTGAGTCATCATCCTCATAATTACTATCACTGCTGAGATGTAAATCAGGTCCCATAACATCCGTTGGACACAAATTCTCTGCGAAGACAATTTCACTAACATTTCGTCGCTTTGGTGTAACGAATACAAGCTGTGGATACGAATGAGTAAGTCTTTCTTTCAATCTGAATTTCCTGAAGCTTCTTGCATCTAATCCTTCAACTCTTTGTACTATCTTGACAAACTTTGTATAAAGGTGTGACATAAATGTTACCTGTTTATTCTTGATGAGCTCCTCAACTACTTCTTTACAAAACTGTTCATATCCTGCATTGTAAAGAGGTTCAGCTCTGTCACTTGCTTTTTTGTCCTGTCTGCGCAAAAAGTTAGTGTAGTTTGTGTAGCATTTCTTATGGTATCTAACCTCAATAGCCACACAGTCTTTGTCCCTTATTTGGAGCAAAATCCTGTTGTCCTTCTTCTCTGTTGCTGCTTCTCGTAATAGACCTCCATTTATAGTCTCGCATAAGACAAGTGGCATTCTTTTTCTTTTTCCAGATTGCTAAGATAAATTAGTATAGCAATTAGCGATATTAAAGAGAGTTTTTTTTGCATTTAGCTTTATTAGTAATGCACTTGTCATCAGACCCCCCACCCCGAAACATGGGGGAATTTGTCGGGATGGCTAATATGTGCAATAAGAGTACATTGTTTCTCATTAATTTATTATAATTAGTTCCTGAAGTCAGCAAATTATCCCCCCAGGGGGTGGGGCATTTTCTCCTTTTGTTCTTGATAAATGTAATACCCACTCTTCCATGGGGTGGAGGTGGGGGATCCAATGACAAGTGCATAATGCAATATTCATATGGATCTATTGCTTTACCAATTTAAAACAGTGTATTAAAGCCTTGTCTGAATTTCACAACCATATTTATAAAATAACATTTTGAAAACAAGCGCGGCGCTTGGTGGAAAGCCGTGTTTCTATAACTTTATGGAAACACGGCAAGGTCCACGCCATTCAATACGCCATCATTACGGTGTAGGATACGCCATTATACGCCATTATGAAGAGCAAGGAGAATTTACGCTTTGATGCAGTGATTATTTTTACGTTCTATACCTATTTTCGACAGGTTATTTTATAAAGGAAATAGAAAACATTTTCCGTGTTTCCATAGAGTTATAGAAACACGAGTGGAACTTTGGGAGAACTCGAAATAGCGTGGAAACACTCGCCCTTCGGGCTCGTGTTCCCACTACAATTTCTCGTTCTCCCAAACTTCCACTCGTGTTTCTATAACTCTATGGAAACACGGAAAATGTTTTCTATTTCTTAAAAATCACTAAATTAACCCCTCTCCCTCTACAACAGACCACCAGTTTGAGATTACGAAATTTATTAAACTCTCCCCCTCCCCACTTGGTTGTACTATTGTGACACTGATGTTACCAAACTAATATGTATGACATTACATGTATAGTTGTTATTTATACAAGTTAAAAAACACATTAATTAACGATTATGAGGTTAATATTCATTATCAATTTTCAGACTTACCATGACAAACAAATCTGATTCTTTCTCACAAAATATGCACCTAGGTTGCAGCACATGAGATGTCCTAGCAGGTACACCAGATACTTGACCATCATTCCCGAGTGATAGACGTTTCAACTTCCTTCGTGGCTCACTCACTTCACTGTCCGTTTTCTCTTGGATGCTTTTAATACAAGATAGATGTTTCGCTTCCACCATTTTAAGCTTATATTCGTCGCAAATTCGTTTGTAGCAGTTTTGATGGTAATACCATTGTAGATTCTCACAAGTGTTTGCCGAAAGAAATTCAGCTACGTCTTCGTCAGTAAATAAACCGTACGATTTTCGACAAATCTCCGATTTCTCGCCTTCTAGCTTAACCCATCTTTTTCGGCAACTAATAAACTTCGACAAACGCTGGTCGGTAACTTGCGTAAGAGATTGTGATACATCGTCAAAATGAATAAAACATTTGCATAACTTTAAATTTTTAATGTCAGCTATGTTGTTTTGCAATTTTTAGACAATTTTCGGGTGGCCACATTGCCTGATCGCAGGCAAGCGTTCGTGTTGCCTAGGTGATAGCAAGCAGAAAGCTAAAAAATTCAAAATGGCGGCCAGTCACGAAGATAGAAAATGGCGCAAGTTTGATGTTAATTTTCTACTTCTTGTGCACGATTGAGAATGGGGGCTTGGCATTTCTTAACACAGGAGACTTAAATACATTAAACTATGAAAGAATTTCTTAGCCTCGCGACATGTGCAACGAACTTGAACGAAAGGATGCAACAGGTGACGGCCTAATTTGTTCTTTTTGTGTTTTGTATTCGGTTTTCAACACTGACCTATATATATGGTGCTGGCCAAAAATGTGTCCCCATTTTCACTTTCAAAATGGCGGCATTTATGGGTCCTGCTAATGGTAGCGACCACTGACATGTACTTATCGCAGGAAAAAATAATATTTATGTAAATACAAAGCGATTTTCTTACTATTCACACTGCATAAATTAGAGCATCGTATATAAAGGTCAACAAACTATGAATAAATTGTCGGTGTGGTCAAGTACAGCGACTCCGACAACATGTGCTTCTATGCTACACCGTATAGCCTTCCCCAGAAGCCTTCGCCAGTACTTTACAGCAAGAGAAGCGACAAGCTCTTATGGCCTTCTAAACAAGGTCTACTACAGTTTACTTATATATTGATGGTTGTCGGGTTTTGCCAGACGAGCGACAAAGGCTGGAACACATGAAGCATGTCAAATATTTCCGAGTTGTCCCTGCTAAGGTATATATTGCTTATTCTTCTTATCTTCTTTCCTTAATTCTTCCTGTTAACAACTAGAATATCTTGTCGGGCTCACGGCTTGATCGACCGAAAACGATGCTTACTGACCATGGTAGTCCGATATATTTTAACAGACTTGTGCATGTATTAGTGAAATGATTTCCCCCGCGACATGGTTCGCGCTCGAGGGATTATCATAAGTTTGTTCTTCATGTGTTGTTTATTGAGCTTTGTCTATTGATCAGCGCTAATGGGCGAGGTTTTGCCAGTTGTTTGTGAAATGATATCCTCGACCACATGGTTCCGCGGAGATAATCACAACTACGTTATTCCCGTAAGGTTCATCGATCACCTGTCAAGGTTTGCCAGGGCGAAATTTCGACAGTTGTTTGTGATATGACTTCCTCGACAAGTTGGTTCGACGGATAATCACAAATTTTTTTCACGCGAACTAGGTTTATCGATTACCGGCAAGATTTTGCCAGGGCGAGATTTCGGCAGTTGTTTGTGAAATGACTTCCTTGACCAGATGGGTCGAGGGATGATCACAAATGTTATTCCTGTGAGGTTTCTCGAATATGGGCAAGGTTTTGCCAGGGCGAGATTCCGCCTGGTTTGAGGGATGATCACAAATCAGTTGTTCTCGCGAGGTTTCTCGATTACCAGCAAGCTTTTGCCAGGGCAAGATTTCGCCAGTTGTTTGTGAAATGACTTCCTTTGCCAGATGGTTCGAGGAATATGATCACAAATGTTATTCCCGTGAGGTTTATCGATTACCGGCGAGGTTTTGCCAGGGCGAGATTTCGCCAGGTGTTTGTGAAATGACTTCCTTGACCAGATGGTTTGAGGGATGATCACAAATCAGTTGTTCTCGCGAGGTTTCTCGATTACCAGCAAGCTTTTGCCAGGGCAAGATTTCGCCAGTTGTTTGTGAAATGACTTCCTCGACAAGTTGGTTCGACGGATAATCACAAATTTTTTTCACGCGAACTAGGTTTATCGATTACCGGCAAGGTCTTGCCAGAGCGAGGTTTCGCCACATGTTGGTGAAATGACTTCCTTGACCAGATGGTTCGAGGATGATCACAAATGTTATTCCCGTGAGGTTTCTCGAATACGGGCAAGGTTTTGCCAGGGCGATATTTCGCCTGGTTTGAGGGATGCTCACAAATCAGTTGTTCTCGCAAGGTTTCTCGATTACCGGCAAGGTATTGCCAGGGCGAGATTTCGCCAAGTGTTTGTGAAATGACTTCCTTGACCAGAGGTTTGAGGGATGATCACAAATCAGTTGTTCTCGCGAGGTTTCTCGATTACCAGCAAGCTTTTGCCAGGGCAAGATTTCGCCAGTTGTTTGTGAAATGACTTCCTTTGCCAGATGGTTCGAGGGATATGATCACAAATGTTATTCCCGTGAAGTTTATCGATTACCGGCGAGGTTTTGCCAGGGCGAGATTTCGCCAGGTGTTTGTGAAATGACTTCCTTGACCAGATGGTTTGAAGGATGAGTCACAGATCAGTTGTTCTCGCGAGGTTTATCGATTACTGGCAAGGTTTTGCCAGGGCGAGATTTCGCCAGGTGATTGTGAAATAACTTCCTTGCCCAGATTGTTTGAGGGATGAGTCAAAAATCAGTTGTTCTCGCGAGGTTTCTCGATTACTGGCAAGGTTTTGCCATGAGGGCGAGATGTCGCCAGTGGTTTTTGTGAAATGACTTCCTTGACCAGATGGTTCGAGGGATGATCACAAATGTTATTCCCGTGAAGTTTCTCGATTACCGGTAAGATTTTGTCAGGGTGAGATTTCTCCCTGTGGATTTCACCAGTGGTTTTGTGAAATGACTTCCCTTACCAGATGGTTTGAAGGATGATCACAAATGCTATATTCCCGCGAGGTTCACTGATAACCGGCAGGATCTTGCCAGGGCGAGATTTCACCAGTGGTTTTGTGAAATGACTTCCCTTACCAGATGGTTCGAAGGATGATTACAAATGTTATACCCGTGAGGTTCACTGATAACCGGCAAGATCTTGCCAGGGCGAGGCTCCGCCAGATGTTGGTGTACGTGATTGAACCCCCTCCGTTCCTCGACCATATGTTTCGAGGGATGATCACATATATGTTACCCAAAGCGTCTGAGGTGTCTTGATTACCAGTCAAGGTTTACCAGGGTGAGATTTTGCCAGTTGTTTTTGGAATGACTCCCTCGACCTAGTGGCTCAAGCCAAGGGATGAGCACAAATATGTTGTTCACGTGAGGTTTATGCCTTTATAGATAACCGGGCAAGGCTATGCCAGGGAGAGGAGTCGCCAGTTGCTGGTTTGTGATACAACTTCCTCTTCTATATGACCCGATGGCACCGGTGAAGGTTGTCGATTACTGCATGGGCAATAATTCACAGGGCGTGCTAATTCACACGTTTTTTTTGTGCTATGCAATTCAGAGGTGTATTCTGAAATATGAGCGAAGTTTCCCAAGTTATCTACAATTGATCACATGCAGCGCTAACGGTCCTGTGTGACATCAGTTCTGTGTTGATTGTCTTATAATACGCTTCTGTGTTGGTGTTCTGGGTTTGACAATAGATAACGCGACGTTGCTGTGTTAGTTATTACGTCGTATAGGTTTTAACGGTAGGCGGAGTTCCCGTCATGGAGTCTTGGTACTTCTGAAAACGGGGTACCTCAATCAACCCTCCCAGTTTACTGGGTCAGGACTGTCACTTCTCCACTGGCAGTGGGTTCCTCCTTTTTCTCCTTGTTTTATTATAGGTTTTGTTGTTGTCTTACTTTATATGATGTGTTTTCTTATTGTACAATGTTTTCCTGGAATGGGCATATCATACTACATTTGCTCCTAAACTGAAGTTACTAACTGCCCAAGCAGGTCGAACGTCCATCACATGGCTGAACTTTTTGGAGGACCCCACTGTCGGTGGCGGGGTGATGTCCTTGACCTTTTACATGATGTTAACGCGTCACTGCGGACATTCCCACCGGTTTGTTATCCAATTTTATATTCTCATTCATCAGAGCGTGTGGGTAATCATCACCCTAAACCACAATCGGTTTATATCATTGTTTAGATTAAGAAAATGATTCCGCTGAAGTTGCCGCCTTCAACGTTTCTGGGTTTTCCTACAGACGAAAACATTGCCGCATATCGTCTCGATCACCGCGGCTAGCTATATTTCAACTGAATGAACTATTCTACAGTTTCTCAGTCTTTTGGATTTCTTTCTGTAAGAAAGTATTAACGATTGGCGCGTAGGGCCGGTTTAAGCCTAGGGGAGCCTTCGGCCCGCAGAGCTAGGGACTGAGCGCCATATTTTATCTGTAATGTATCATTTGCTCCATGCCAACTTGTGTTTAGCAATAGCAAATTGTACAGTCTGTGACTCCAACTTTACAGAAAACAAATAGTCTCTTTTTAGGTGGGTTTAGTTTTGGAATTAGGTGTCCGTTGTCGATCCCTTAAAACAAGTATTATATCATAAGACGAAATCAATGATTGAGTTAACGCTGAGTATTATTAGTTGCTCTGAGTTTGTACAAGGCTTCAACAGTAGACCATTACCGTAATTATTCGAATAAACGCCGCGGCGTTAATTAAATTTTTGGCGCTTCAGGTGCGGCGTTTATTCGAGGGCGGCGTTTATTCGAGGGCGGCGTTTATTGCAAATTTTGTAACAACAACTGTGAATTTATTAAAAAACTAAGAATAAAATTCATATGTCTTTTAAATATATATAAATATATATGAAAATTGAACTGTTCACTGTCTTATATAATGACTAAGTTTCATTCTATTTCAATGTCACTGTCTCCTTCGTGGTCCGAGTCTAACAGCTGAATAATAGGGCATGCCTCTTCAACATCGGAAGACGTGTATTCTTCAGTGTCGAAAGGATTCGTTTCTGGCTCGTCGAGAATATCCAGTTGTGATTTCAGGACGGCTTGTCCAGTGTTGCACGGCTGTCCCTCCTTGAAACAGTGATTAGTAAAATTAAAGATAAGTACCGAATAAACGCGGCGGCGTTTATTAAATTTTTGGCGCTTCAGGTGCGGCGTTTATTCGAGGGCGGCGTTTAATAATATTTTTGCTTGTCCCTGCGGCGTTTATTCGAGGGCGGCGTTTATTCGAGGGAGGCGTTTATTCGAATAATTACGGTAATGGTCTCTTGTGTTAAGGGATGAGAATTGGGGTGTACGGATTGGGGTATATATGGCCCAATAATGGTCTCCTGGTAGTGAACAGAAGCATGGAAAGCTACAGAAAGGGTGGGTAGGCGAATTTTCTCCCCATACCTTAATAGCGATGCGATATTGTTGCAGTGTGAAATAGAATACTATTCACACTGCATAAATTAGAGCATCGCATATAAAGGTCAACAAACTATGAATAAATTGTCAGTGTGGTCAAGTACAGCGGTGTAGGCTACATAGCGTGCGATGCAGCCCAGTCAGTTATTGGAATGTCTATCGTGATTCCTGAGATGCCCGTTTATCGTGAAAAATGACTTCCCATGCACCCATGCACCGACCCAATTGTGAGCATTTGCACTGCAGCTCTTGTCGTATCGCCGAATTTTCTCCCCATACCTTAATAGCGATGCGATATTGTTGCAGTGTGAAATAGAATATACTTTATTAATAACTCGTTCCTGTGCGAGGGCTTCCCCAGAGGTGAATAAAATCGTCCAGCGTCAGCCAGAATAAAATACTAAAGACCAATTCGGAAACCGCGGTGACTCGTGTCACGGAATTCTTTCCTCGGGCACAAAAAAGATTTTAATCAACGTTAAGGATTAGTTTACATCTAAACTAAACCAATTCTTCTTTGCACATTTAGTTGCCCGGCTCATGTAAACAGGCCATAGTTTATAAATCGTTCCTGTCCGAGGACTTCCCCAGAGCCCGGTGAATAAAATCTTCTCGTTAGCCAGAATAAAATACTAAAGACCAATTCGGAAAGGAACGGGTTACTGCATGCACGGTTGGTCATTATTAATTTCTTGTGGAACGACTCAAGAGGCCTGCTGGATTATTTGTCTGACCAAATTGACATGATCTCGAGTTTGCGTAAACAAAATATTTCGGTGGTTTTTCCATGTATATTATTTATGTTTGTTGCTCTTTCTGGGTTTTCTTTAATACTACATTTTGGTGCCGTGACCAGGATAAATGGCGACAACTGCTCGATCCAGCGTGGCGCTTCCAGAAGCATTTTCGGATGGCGATATAGAGTTTTGGCTTCGAAAGTTTGAACTTTGCTCCAAGGCCAACGAATGGAAAGACGACGCTATGCTGAAACGGCTGCCCACGCTTCTGTCGGGTAAAGCCTTCGCCGTGTTTGAACGACTGGACGAGGCCAAGAAAGAGTCCTACAAAAGTTTAAAAGAAGCACTTATAAGCGCTTTCGGAGGGGACGCAACCGGGAAGCATATCGCGATGATGACATTTCGAAACCGAGCGCGTAAACCCAATGAAGACATTCAAGTTTTCGCTTACAATTTGGAGTCGTTATTAAGACGGGCACTGCCTGATCTTGGAGGAAACGAACGCGACACCCTCCTTAAACAACAGTTCATCGAAGGAGTGGGTTCGGCCTTAAAGAAGGAGCTTTTACAACGGCCTGGTCTTTCGTATGGCGAAACAGTCGATGTTGCGCAACAACTGTATTTGGCTATGCAAGTTTCTTCAAACCAAGCCGAGAGCCAAATCAACCAAGCCACCACAAGCAGCCACCCACAATCGACCACTCAGTCTACTTTGATCACACAGATGATGGAAAATATGGAGATATTAACCGAGAAAGTCAACCAGCTTTCAGAGTCCGTCGCGAAAGTAAACGCCGTCTCAGCAGGAAATCCCCCTCAGGCACGACGTGGATCATGTTTCCGTTGTGGCAACCAGGGTCATTTTGCCAGAGAATGCAGGACCTCCATCCGTGCGAGAACAACAGATTACCGACAACGTGGTGTAGAAAGTTATTGTTTTGTTTGCGGGAAAATTGGACATTTTGCTCGAGAATGTCCGCATCGGTTCCAGTCCCCAACTTCGCGTCCACAGCATCAGGAAAACTACCAAGGGTCGACCCGCTACTAGGCCGGGGGTCTACCCACAATGACATGGCCTTACCAATAAAGTGTATTCAGCCTACTGGAGTCTTTATTCAGGCGCGTGTTGATGGATGTGAACAAAAATGTTTGGTTGATACCGGTGAGACGGTGTCCTTGGTAAGTCGTCAGTTAGTCCATGGTGCTTTACAACCATATGTCCTTTGAAAGCGCGTGGAATTGGTGGTGAGCCTCTCCAAGTACTCGGAATGGCGGAACTCTTCGTTCAGTTGGCAAATGAGACATTTAATCATTCTTTTGTGGTAGTGGGTATGGCTAATACTTGTATCTTGAGTGCCGACTTTTTAAAGTACGGGAAAATGCTTGTCAATGTGGCAGATGCAAAGTTATCATGGCCAAATGGTGAGGTACAACTTCTGGTTGAATCAACGACACCATCCATCAACCGTCTAAGCACTTTGTTAGAAAACTATTCTGATGTGTTCGTTAATGGACCCAATGATTCTTTGGGCCGAACTACACAAGCGGAGCATGTTATTGACACAGGAGCCAGTCACCCTATCAAATAGCGCCCTTACAGAACCCCAGTCCATCTCAATACCGTGGTGAACCAACAAGTGGATGATATGCTTAAGCGGGGTCTCATCAGACCAAGCACTAGTCCGTGGTCGTCACCGATTGTGTTAGCACCCAAAAAAGGATGGGAATTATCGGTTTTGTGTCGATTTTCGACGAGTTAACTCGGTCACCAAGAAAGATGCTCACCCGATGCCACGGATCGACGATATCCTCGACCAGCTGGGTGGTCCAAGCTGTTTCAGTACTCTGGATCTCGCCTCTGGCTATTGGCAAGTGCCTTTAAGAGAAGCGGATAGAGAAAAGACAGCATTTTCAGTCGGGGTGAATCACTACGAGTTTACTGTCATGCCTTTTGGTTTGACTAATGCGCCTGACACATTTCAACGTATGATGAGCAGACTCCTGAATGGAATAAAGGGATGTGTGGTGTTTCTGGATGATATCATTATTTTCTCAGATACATGGTTAGAACACAATCGAATTTTGGAGGAAGTTCTTCGCCGGATTCGTGAGGCAGGTTTGAAACTCAAGAAGGTCAACTGTCAATTCGGACAGACATCTGTTAAATTTCTGGGCCATGTTGTGTCAGCCCGAGGTACGGAACCGGATCCTGAAAAGGTGAGAGCTGTGCGCGATTTTCCGACACCATCCTCAGTAAGTGAAGTTCGAGGATTCCTTGGTATGGCATCCTATTATCGGCGCTTTGTCAAGGATTTTGCGAGCATAGCTTCCCCCCTTCACGACCTAACAAAGGGTGGACAACGAGAATTCAACTGGACACTACAAGCCGACCAGGCCTTCAGAACCCTTAAACAGCACCTTTGCTCCACACCTATTTTATCCTTACCTGATTTTTCTATTCCCTTCACCATTTACACCGATGCTAGTGATGTGGGCCTCGGTTGCAGTCTTATCTCAGCGCAAAGGGGTATACGAACATGTTATTGCCTATGCCAGTCGCGTTTTAACACCAGCCGAAAGGAATTATTGCACCACCGAGAAGGAGTGTTTAGCCATCGTGTGGACTGTCAACTATTGGCGAACATACTTACTGGGTCAGCATTTTGATGTTGTGACTGACCACCAGAGTCTTACATGGCTTCAAGGCCTCAAAGAACCGAAGGGCCGACTAGCAAGATGGATCCTGTCCTTACAGGAGTACCAGTTCCAGATAACGCATCGACCAGGAAAGCAAAATGCCAACGCGGATACCCTTTCTCGTTTTTCTCTGCCTACTACTGCACATTGTCCAGAGGTAGACCTTGAAGACAACCTAACAGCTGGCGTTGGGGCCACAAAGGTAATCTCCCACACTGGTCAGTCAAGGAAATTCGTGAGGCTCAAAAAGCAGACCAGGGTACTTCACGGGTTCTGCAGAGATTTGCTACAGCAAACGAGCAACCAGCAGCCAATGGAGAGTGGATGGAAGATGGTGAGCTACGACGTTACCGACAATTCTGGCCTCAAATGGAGATAGTGGATGATGTGCTGCACCGCCGAGTGGAGAAAGGTACCCGGGACGAACGGCTCGTCTTAGTCGTACCAAGAAAGACGAGGGGCTGCCTCTTAAATTTGTCACACAATGATCCGTGTACTGGACACATGGGTATTAACCGCTGTTTGGAGCGCCTTCAACGACAATACTACTGGCCTGGAATGACAGCCGAAATACAGTTGGGGATAGCAGAATGTGAGCAGTGTAACCGCTGGAAGCCCCAAGTACCCGCACAAAGAGCACCGATGGAAAGCATCAAAGTTGGATGACCAATGGAACTGTGGGCGATGGACGTGATGGGACCACTCCCGATGACTGCGCGGGGCAACCAGTATATTCTGGTAATGTCTGACCATTTTACAAAATGGGTAGAAGCTGTACCGATGGCCAACCAAACGCGCGGACACTACAGCAAAGGCGTTTGTGGATGAAGTTGTATCCCGTCATGGCATCCAAGAGAAGTTCCTGACCGACCAGGGCAAAAATTTGAGGCTGACCTAATGAAGAAAGTGTTTCAACTGCTTGGAGTAAAGAAGCTGAGAACGTCACCATATCACCCACAAACCGATGGAAAAGTGGAGCGATTTAATCGCACCTTGAAAGGGATTCTAACGGCGTATGTCAACAACGATCATAATGATTGGGACATTCATTTGCCACTGGCTTTATTTGCTTACCGTGCCGGCGTGCATCGCTCATCAGGTGTCACACCCTTCAAAGCTGTGTATGGTCGCGAAGCTACATCACCATTGACACTCATGGGCACTGCACACAAACCAACCGAAGAAGGGCTGATTGCAAACTACTGTGACGAGCTTGAGAAGACCTTACAGACGGTGTATGATCAGGTTGCAACCAATGTCAGTCAAGCTCAGGCAAAGCAGAAGAAGACGTACGATAACCTGACAAAAGTGGAGAGCGTGCAACTTAAGCCAGGTGATCGGGTGTGGCTCAAGGGAAAGAGCCGGAAATTCCACAAAGAATGGATGGGGCCGTACGTGCTGCTTAGTCGCCTTGGTAACGTCATTTACCACGTCAAACCGGAAGCTGAAAAAGGAAGAAAGAAAGTTGTACATCGCAATCGTTTAAAGCTTGTCAATGGTAATCCTAAGGGGGAGAACGGATCCAACGTGTCCAATACAAACGAGCTAGGAGGTACTGCTGACCTTCTTTCGAATGAACCAGAGATCAACCATCAAGAGGAAGTACAGACGTGTGAGCGACATGAAGTGACTACTGGCCTACGCCGGTCCACCTGTCAACGTCGAGCCCCGGATCGATACCAAGATTTTAATTTGGAAGAAATTCAGATCGAGGACGCTCTCCATTAAGGAGGGGATAATGTAGTGTATGTGACAATGAACTTGTGACCTTCGGCGAACACGTGATGATAGATGTATAATTGTAATGTGATACCGGGGTAGTGTTGTAGTTGAGTGTGTATAATTGTGCATGTTTGTGTGAAGAATAAAAGAGCGATATTTGGCAACTTTCTGGGTTTTCTTTAATACTACAGACCCATAAATGCCGCCATTTTGAAAACGATTTTGGAGACACTTTTCCTAACTCAAAGGTAATAGGAGCACGCAGTCCAGTTATATATCGACAGCTTACTAACCTTTTTGCCTAAGTCATATTTTGACGAATTTGAGATTTTTGCCTAAGTCAAGTCTCCAAGGGTATGATGCAACTCTCGAATATTGCCTAAGTCATTTAGCCAATCAGATGCTTTGTTGCGCCCCTAATAAGATTTTTGCCTAACTCAATCATGTGACATAGGCAATTTTTTCCCAATATGGCGGATGGTTGTATACATCGAAAACCGGACTCTCTGTTGACTGTCGTTGATGTTTTGGCGGCAATAGCAACAAATAGCAGTGGTAAGTTTTCAAATTAACCAAAAAGACAAAAATTTGGGAGTAAATTTGTGAGTAAATTTGTGAGTAATTTTGGGAGTAAATTTGTAAATGTATTTATTTGCAGACAATGACCATAGTGATAATGATACTTCAGATAGTAGTGAGTTTGATGACAGTTTTTCTGACCCAGATTTTGAGGAGACAGATACTTTTACCAGTTTGGAAGCCAGTGAGGCTTTAACTGATTCCCAACAGTTTGATTTGGGCGAAAATGAGCAGGAAATTGAAGAGACACAACCTGAAATTGTAAGTGTTAATGTGTTAAGTATGATATTGTATTTTACTTTTTTAGACTACAAAATTTTAGTTGCACTTTCTGCTGTTTGTTTATCGATGGGCCTAGAACTTCTAATTCTCACTATTGTTGATACTGACGATGTGTAGTTACAATTCATTATATTCCTTTCATTGAAAATGCACAAATTTTCTCTATGATTATCTAGCCTGAGAATATTGGTGGGGAATCAAAAAGGCAGAAGCATGCACAGTCAAACAAATGGAAACAGAATGTGTCCAAGAACAAACGTCTGAGAGGTGTGCCTTATTTGAGCAAAAAAGGACACACAAAAGAGAGTAAGAAGCTTGGACCACGCTGCACTTCAGGATTCTGCAGGAAATCATCCCTCCGTTATTGTGAGGCAATCAACGAGGAACACCGAGAATTGATCTTTAAAAAATTCTGGGCATTGGAGTCGTGGTCGGAACGACGGTTATATATTGAAACACTTGTCACCAAGGTAAACACATATTTCATAGACATTGCTTTTTGGAAATGCAATTTATTGACCAATCTCTGCATTTCTAGAATTAAACTGCATCTGGTACAGCAGAAAAAGTTACACAATTTAGTGTACCTGAACTGTTTTTTCATAACAATAAAAATGTGCATCATACTATTAAAGTAGATTTACATACCAGAAAGATCTGTTACTCTTGAAAATAAAGCAATATGTTTTTGTTGTCTAGACCTCTGTGAAACAATCAAAGACTGACACTGCAGCTAGTTCCCGAAGGCATTGTTCCTTTCAGTACAAGCTGAAGCTGCCGAATGGAACTGAGAAACCTGTTTGCAAGACCATTGTTCCATCGACATTCGGTGTTTCAGGATGCACAGGTGATCTCATGGTTGAATGAGTTTCACGATGGAGCCGCGGATAAGAAAATAAATCTATCCAGACCTAAATCAGGTTCGAAACACTGAATGAACTTTGTCAGATGTTGTAGTTAAAAACCATACTGTTTTGGCATATTTACAAAAAAGGAAAATAAAATATTATATTATTAGGTAAAACATGCCCTATTTCAAAAGAACACCAGACTTTCCTTACTAAATGGCTTGAAGGCCTTCCAGTGGTACCATCCCATTACTGTCGAAGCACACCATCGTATCAGAACAAGAGATTCCTTGAACCTGGTACAACTATTGCAAATTTTCATCGTGAATACCAGAAAGCTGCTGAACAGGGTGGCTATAGATCTGTTTGTATTAAGATCTTTAGCCAAACTTTTCATGAGCTGAATTATTCAATGTTTATTCCACGAAAGGATCAGTGTGATGTGTGTGTCAGTGCCAAACATGGAAACACAGACGAGGCTACATACCAGGCACATATCCAAGCCAAGAACGAGGCGAGAGAAGAAAAAGCTAAGGATAAGAAGGATGAAAGTTCCAAAACATCTGTCTGGACGGTTGATGTTCAAGCTGTGCTTCTGAGTCCAAAGACAAAAGCAAGTGCAATTTATTACAAGACCAAACTACAGGTACATAACCTCAGTTTTTTCAATTTGAAGACCCGTGAAGGTTACTGTTATGTCTGGGATGAGACAGAAGGTGATGTTAACAGTGAGGTATTTGCCCACCTGCAATACAAGCATTTTTCTGAAGTCCTTGATGCCCACCCAGAAATTGAGGAGATAATAATTTGGAGTGATGGCCGTATGTACCAAAACCGCAACATCACCCTGGCCAACAGTTTGCTAGATCTTGCCATCAAACGAGGGGTCAGAATTGTCCAAAAGTATTTAGTTGTTGGTCATACCCAAATGGAAGTAGATAGCATGCATGCCACCATTGAGAAGAAACTTGTTGGTGATATCTACTTGCCACATGATTACGTCGTTGTCATGGAATCAGCTCGTATGCGACCGTCACCATATGTTGTGAAGCAGATAACCCACAATGAAATTTTGAAGCTAGATGGCACCTACCTAACCAGCATCCGACCTGGGAATAAAACAGGAGATCCCACTGTTTATAAACTCAGAGGTATTCAGTTCCAGCCTAGTGGTAGTATTGACTACAAACTAAATTTCTCAAATGACGCAACCTGGGAAAAATTACCGCAAAGGATCAGCCAACCAAAGCGGGCCTTCAAATGGGTCCGTTACTTTCCGGAACGTTTGTCTATCACACTCAGGAAGTTTAATGATCTGCAAAGTATGAAGCATGTGATTCCACAGTGGGCACATGACTTTTATGACAAATTACCTCATCACAATGTATAAACATTAAGATTTGTCAACTGTGAAATATAAAAAATATCTCATTTTAATATTTTTGCCTAAGTCATTCTAACTTGTGTAAATAGTTTTATAAAATATTTTTAAATTATTCAAACACTGTTTTTAAACTGTCTTGTGATGAGGAGTATCCATAATAAAGAGGAAAATAAAGTTCACATTTTTAAAAAAATGCATAAAAATGAGTTAGGCAAAAAGGTTAGTAAGCTGTCGATATATAGGTCAGTAACAGCAGGGAATTTTGTCTGCGCATGCGTCGCGCGAGTTGTCGTGGGGAGTCTGAGGACTTCAAAAACATAAACAAAGATGGTGGTAAATGTTTCCCCCTCAAAAGGCCACAACCCTGATTTACCCCAGAAAAAGGTGTATAGTTTGTAAAACGGCTTGTGAAAGGACACTGGAAACGTGAAGAAATAGAAATATATTTTAGTGAATCGTACGATATTAAATTGGGTGACAACGACTTGAGTACGTGGTGGTCAACATGCCGTGGCTTCAAATGCACGCAGTTTAATTGAGCTCAAAGCCCCATTTCCACAATTTTTAGAACAAAAAAGTGTCGTTAAAATTTAAGAAAATCAACTAAAGACTGACAATCGGTAAAAAATATTTTGAGGCAATCGGGCAGATTTTGCAGAAATTGACAATATTTGCAGCGTCGTCGCCGCAATGAAATTAGTGGCGTAGGCATGTCAAACTTTATTGTAAGATCTGAGTGAGACAAAAAAACTGATTATATATTTCTATGTACGAACGGAATTATACATACATGTAGCACAACGTTGTGGCAGTTAAGAGGTCTTGCTCGACATAAGACAGAATCTGAGTACGTTTTAAAGACAGAACTAACTAGTAAACAAGTCGTCGGATGAAAGGAATAAATACATAATTTACCCAATTTTCCCATTACGAAATACCTCTCAGATATCAAAAGCAGTAATGGAATAAAATGAAACCAGCATTTAAATTTTGGGGAAGAAGGCAGATTTTGAATTATAGTCGATCGAACATTCGCTATCAGTTTGACTCCAATGCGGCTTCTTCGTACCATCACTTCATCTTCGATATTTATACACCTTCCTGGCTAAATGTCTTCTTTCACCTATCAGAAGAACGTCAGTGTCTCCACTAATTGGACAACATAGTTTAAAACTCTGGTTGACCGATAGTTTGTTAGTAAATCTTGAAGATATCTTGGTCGTCATACCTTCTCCACATTTTCAAAATTTCGCCACAGACGATACAAAACACGATGAGCCCGCGATATTTTTTAGCAGCGCAAGACAAAATTCCCTGCTGTTGGTCAGTGGGAAAGTCAAATAGCGAGTTCTCAACCTCGTACCCAGGGCCTTCTCAAAATGGCGGGCTGAGCACGCATGGGGCAGTGCGTGCTGGCTCAAGTGAGTTGTCGGCCGAGCTTGATGAAATTTACTATTAAAATTTCTAAACACACACACGCAAAACAATAAGAAGTGAACTGTCTATATGTAGCCCAAAACAAAATCAAGACAAAGAAAAAATTAATCAAAGTTATCTGATAGTTGAGATCTTTATTCACCCTCCATAGTTGATTGAGTTTGTTTTATGTCACTTCGTCAGTCGTCAAGTATACTTTCCACGACTGATTCGAACTTTAAAATCCGTTTTAAAGGCCAATTGGGTACACACATCTGGCAAAAACATCCCGACTTCTTTTGGGGGTAGTAAACGGCCAACAAATATATACAACAGATTTTAGTCATTTAATATGGAAGTTTACGCATCTTGTTCTTCGTCTAATTTTCCCGCCATGTTTGATTTCAAGTCAGCAAATGCTTGATATCCTACAATATCCCTCAAGTATCCTCGCTTCAACGGATCCATTATTGTCCTTTATCTTCCTAATTTTATCGTATGAACACACATGTACCACAACGCTCCTTCGCTCCTTATTCATCTCGCGTCAGCCTCGCTGGTCTCGCGTGTATTGATTACGTTTACACGCAAGATATTCGTTATACGCATGCGTAGCTAATCCAGGTCAGCCCGGATAAGGTCCCAGTCGACAGCCGCAATTTTCGATCGTGAAGGCCCTGGCAAAGGCTGGTCACGTGACCACGCATTTTTGCGTGTGGCTTACGTTGTACCGGGGGATCGGTACAGTCACTGATATAAAACATAGTGGTTGGCTTGTATATGTAAAACTATTTAAGCAATCAAGAATAACCAAAACCGTACAAATAACAAAACATTGTCTTAATAAATATATCAAATCAGTTAATGACCATCAGTAGCTCTGCATCAGTAGCGTCTATATACTACAACATTGCTTTTATTGAATGCAAGCAAGAAGTATTTATTTGTTTCTGGACTTTCAGAATCAAATTTATAAAAGTTTGTAAATATACAAAGTCAAAGTCTCCAGTGCTGATTTATAATGTTCGTCGATGGTGTTTCAATATTTATTAAAATACTTCAACGAGAACAGCATATTCGAATAATGCTGTTTGAAATTTACTATATAGTAAATCGACGTAATACAACAAAAATGCGCTATACTGGACGGTAAGTGAATCTCAACAATAAACATCATTCGAATATCAAGTATATGTAGCAGTACCTGAACTGTAGTAGCTCTATTGAAAGTAGGTTTATGATTGTTCGTCGCCGTCGGCTTCATATTTCTAGTGACGATTGACGGCAACAAATATGAAATATCCAGCAAATTAAATGTCGTAAATCAACGTAGTTTTTAAAAAAATACATCATAAATAAATGTTCATTCAATACTTTAAATTCTGATTTACCCCTCGGATTTACCTCTACAAGACTTGCAACAAATATCTTCTACGAAGTTACGTTTAGAACCAAATCAACCGCTCCCCCAGTTCAAATTACCCACGTGACCAAATACTCCAAGAATCTTGGAGTATTTTGGAATCACGTGACCAGCCTTTGCCAGGGTCTTCTCCTCTCGCCATTTTGAAGGCAGAGAAGGCCGTGGGTACGAGGTTGGCGAGTTCTCTGAGCTTTTCTTCGTTTTTAATATGCTTTCCGAGCTTGTCGATCCACCGATTTGCTGTTCGAGGGGACTGGGGAGAGGGCTTAGAAGTAACGCCTGCAGTGGAGCTCTTTGGTTTTGTCAAACACCCCCAAATGAAATATGATCTCGAGCGGCCAATGGCTGAAGCTATTAAATTAACTGTTTGTATTAATTGTAATATTTCCAAATCCATGGCATTTAATTCAGTAAAATTTCGCGTAAATTATTATTTCAATAATTCTCTTTGTATAAAAAACAATTATAGTACAATTAAAGGGAGTTAAAAGACTGAGAGTTGGTCGCAAATCTGTGGAAGAGATAAATTAATATTAACGGAATATGTCTGCAGTGTCCGACGGTGTCTGCTGACAAATATTTCTAAAACTGTGGACTGGAAATGTATGAAATTAGGTGTGAATGGTAGAGTAATCCTGTTTCTATCAATGACAACGAATATTCATGAGAAAAACAGTAATGACAGCGAGTGTTTGCCGAAATAAAACAGTTGTGAAAGGCATATAAATAGTAGTGATTATTTAACGGAAATGTCTGCGCCGTCCCACGGTGTCTACTCACAAATATTTCTCAAACTGTGGACAGGAAATTTATAAAATTAGGTGTGAATGGTAGAGTAACCCTGTTTCTATCAATGGCAACGAATATTCATGAAAAGAACAGTAATGACAGCGAGTGTTTACCAAAATAAAACAGTTGAGTGAAAGGTATACCATTATTGAACGGAAATGTCTGCGGCGTCCCACGGTGTTCGCTCGCAAATATTTTCAGAAATTTTATGACTGACAGAGACATGTGAAAGCAAAGCGTCTCACGGTGTTCGCTTTCAAAATCAAATTCACGAACTTCCTATTATTAAGATATAACGGCGATTTGAGACATTTCACCCTGGCTGTAATCGGGTCGATTTCTCTCCACGCGCGAGTCGCGAAAATGACGTATTCAGCGCCTTTACTTCAATCTGACATGCGCGGGTTCATGCTAATTTATATTCAAGATGGCCGATCATAAAGTCGATTTTTCAAGCTTTTCAACGGTATAAAACTCGTGTAATTTCAGCAAATATATGGTTTTTTCTTTACGATTTGGTGAAAGGGATCTGTTTCGGGGATTTGACGGGATAAAAGGGATCTCCGTTCTAAAACGGCTTTAATACAACGTTTTAAGCAGTAAGAGTCCTGCCGATAATCCGATATACGGCAAATGTTCAAGGATCACTGGGTAAGAAATATATAAGTTAATATTATAATTGCAAATGAGCAAGACAAAGCAGAATATTAAGTGGATTCGCTTGGTATCTCTGGGTCACTCTGTTATTGAGTACAAGAAAGACAGTCCTTGGGTTCGCTCCTCATCTAAAGGTGAACAGTATTATATTAGACCGGGCTATAAATCTGAAAGATCTATCAGGTTGGACACTGGGGAGAATGTGCAAGTTTTTTGTGAGATCATTAAGCAACTAACATGTACAGTACCTTTATTCAAGTGTACCTGCGAGGAGAAAGGAGTTGAAATTGTGGCTACAACCCCAACCCAAGCTGCAAATAACTTTCTAAATGAGATAAGTGTCACTAAAAAACATTGGTCTGGGCCAATGTTTTTCGGCTTTTTAAGAAATGACGTTTTAAAACAGCTCATAATTGAACCTCAGCTTGCTGCAGGATCACCAGATCTAGATGCCAACACTGAACAGGCTACATCAACTACCACTACAGGAAGTGACAGCACTTTTATTAACATTGTAAAAAAATCTGGGAAAGTTGTTAATTGGCTGGGAATAAAATCAATAGGAAAAGATCCACCTAACTCAGCAAAGTGGTCATATCACCACAAGGGGAACTGTACTGTGCCACTTCGCCCTGGATATGATGCTAGACACTTGATTCAGCACAATGGAAAATCCTATGAAGTGTCATGTCAGCTAACACAACAAAGTGAATTAGGTGAATTTGGACCACTATTCCAGTGTGAGGTACTACAAGATGGCCACACAGTATTTACTTCTGCTGAGACCAAACCAACAACAACAATGAATGAAAAAGGTTTTTGAATTCTTGAAACTAGAGAATTACAAGAAAAACCTATCTGGCTATGAGTTCTTTGGGTTTACAAGGCCTGAAGTTATTCAACAATTATACGAGTGTTCAAGTCATGTAAAGGCAAGGAAGCGAAAATCTACAGACCTTGACATGCAGCAAAACAACTTGGATGGTGCCCCTGCAATAAAGCGCAAACCATTTGCACTTATGCAGTATCCCTTGCTAGACAAGCTATCAAAAATTAAGACCAGAAATGCTGGGCCAACAAGTAGTTTGCAGGTCAAATCACAAAAGGATCGAAATGCTTTGGTGCATGAAGCAGTTCAATTTACTTCATTTAATGATGTAAAAAGCTATGTCCTCTACCTCTGTGAGAATGATCCTGATCTTGTCACCAGTGCCATCAATGAAAGTGAATTGGGTCATGACATAATATCCCAATTAGACAAATCTGGTCCAAGGCACATAAGTGTCCATGACTCAGCTGAATTCCTTCTTGGTCGAACAGGTTTAACTCAACGAGAATATATTGCAGCAAGGAAAGCCCTACTAAAAGGGAATGTTCACCTGGCAAAATATATTGATGTTGTTAAATATGCTTCTGAACTGGATATAGGCTCAATCGATTTCCATAAATGTCACCAAAATGACCCTAATGTTTCGGATGGAAACCTAGATTGCATGTGTGCAACTACAGACTTTACTGACACCATGCAAAGGGTTGTATCAAGTGATTTATTATTTTCAAAATTTCAGTTCCCAAATATTGAACAGCAAAACAAACTGTTTCAGCACTTAAAAAAAGAAAGAAATTCTTTGTACAAAGGGTTAGATGCAGATAAAAGGACACTGTTCTTAAGGGAGACTGGTGACAATTTCAGAGCTGGTGCTCATCAGCCTACAGAGCAAATGTCATTTTCAATCCTTAACCTAACAGATTTGATCAATTCTCCCAATGGGCAATTTTTGTCATCCATTTGGAGAGGTCCTGAGAGTAGGGAGTACATCAAAGCTCACATGAAGGGTCATTACAAGGATGTAACTCAAGCTGTGGAACAGGGTTTGGCTTTGACAATAAATGGATCTTTTGAGACATTTAATGTAATTGCTTTCTTTATTGCTGACCTCTGTCACTTAAAAGAAACCCTAGGGAAATGCCTGTGCACAGGAATGTATGGTTGCTACTGGTGCCGAAAAAAAATCTCAGCCTGGGATGACAGTCGACCATCTACCTCACCCCCTCAAACCATCGCAGATATGGAAACATGGGCTAAACAAGCTGAGAAAGTACTTGGAGAAAATCCCCTTAAAGGTTCTACAGCTTATACTAAATTCCAGCAGTCACATTTTGGCCAAACTGTAAGTATAATTTTTGTAATTATGTACATTTTAACTTAAGGCTGGTATTTTACCGGTTCATTGAAAAACACATTTTCTGTAATAATGGACCTAAAGTGATATTTAGATTTCTTAACATTTTAAGCATGGTCATGTTGACTTCCCGTGGTTGATATGAATCCAAAATCTTTTGATGTGGAGTTGTTAAGTACTAATAACCTTAGCAAGAATGTGTACGGAATGATTGTCCTTCCTTTTTTTTGGTTAAAGGAATAATTGACAAAACCAGTCACATGACCAAGTCAAGATTTTTAATATTTCTACTTTCTGCTTTAACAAAGAATAATATTCAACCAGTCCAGACAGATTCTTGTTAAGGTAATTTTACTTAACAACCCCATATCAAAATATTTTAGATTCACATAATTATACACCACCACCCCATTTTGAAATTCCTGTTTTGCTCACCTTAATTTCACGTGACCACCAGAAGTCAATATGGCTATGCTTACAATTTTAAGAAACATATATAAAATATCACTTTAGGTACAAAACTCAATTTCATAGGTTTAAGATTGAAAGAGTTATTAAAGAAACTGTGTTTTTCAGCTATGCGGTAAAAGACCCCTTAACAGAGTACATCATTATTTTGACT
The DNA here is from genome assembly GCA_035771165.1 of Paragorgia papillata. Classification (NCBI taxonomy): domain Eukaryota; kingdom Metazoa; phylum Cnidaria; class Anthozoa; order Scleralcyonacea; family Coralliidae; genus Paragorgia; species Paragorgia papillata. Next base: position 844,188 of record JAWNZC010000406.1, read on the forward strand.
ATTTGGAACATTTTTATTATTTCTTTAGGGAATGCCAATATTTTCTGCATTTAGTGAAAGTTGCCTTCTTCCATGTGGGTTGCACTTGATTCTTGCCATACACAGAAGTTTATGGAAAATGCTGTTTGGAATAGTTTCAAAGAGGGGGCAGGAAACACAGTTGCCTGCTGCACTAAGAAACATCAATTGTGGATATCTTGCTTACCAGATAGAAACTTATCATAAAAGGTAAATGTACAATTTCATAATAATCAAAATCACATTGTTTTCATCAGTTAAATATGGTATTTTTATACTAGATGTAAAGGTTAGTACACTGTACACTAAACATGTATTTCTTTCTAGCAAAAACAAATTCTATGATGGCAGTACTACATTGAAAATGACAGGAAATGATTGCAAGTTGTTAGAAGATAACTGCAAGAAGCTTGTTGAATATTTTTTAAAGGTAATACAAAAACATGTATTATGGGAAACTGAGTATTATAAGCCCAATTTATACTACACAAACTAACCTGGGTTAACCCTAACCTGGGTGAAATCTCACCCTGGGCGAACCCAGGTTAAACTAAGTGTAAATGTGACTAACCCAGGGTGAACCCAGGTTAAACTAACCCAACTCCAGAGGTGAGTTAGTTTAACCCAGATTTGCCCCAGGTTAGTCACATTTACACTTAGTTTAACCCGGGTTAGATCTAACCCAAGTTAGGGTCAACCCAGGTTAGTTTGTGTAGTTGGCTATACATGTAAACACTTGTTATTGACTCAATACCATAAAACGTTTATTGAACTAATGGTACTCAAAATAAACCAAGTCAGTTTTTTTACATTTTAGGCAAGCGAGACATGGAATTCTCCTAGTTTTTTAAAGTTGAGGCAGTTACATTATTTGTATGATAAATTTGATGATATTGCAAGGTTAGTATAGACTTCAACTAAAGTAAACTGCCAAATGAGCATAAGTTTGTTTTTAGATAATTTGGGCCCTTTTTAACATATAGTAATTGTCCCTGTGAGGGAGGGGAGGGAGGGGGTGGGGTGGAATTAAAATATATTTTCATGCATGTAACTACAGTAGATAGCAATCATGCGAAAGCACAATCATGCATAATGACCGGAAACTAAGGTAAGCTACTGTAACTAAGGGTTTGTTAAATTAGCCAACAGTGACGAGTGTACTTTCCTCAATTAGGAAAAACAAAACTCATTGCTGTTCAGCTATCTAACCTACAGTATCCTTAGTTACCTGATAGCTTACCTTAGTTACTGGTCGTTATGCATGATTGTGCTTTTGCAGCATATACATTAATTGAATTATACAAAAATTATTAATTAAATGTTATTTAATAAAATGTCAGTGAAACAATTAAACATGTTATTATTTTCAGAGATATCCGTGACTGTAAAACAACACTTGCTCGAGTGTCAACAATCAAGGAGAGGTCTGAACTGTTTTTTTCAAAAGTTGAAAGAGTATGGTCCTGCCCAGTGCACTGCGAAGCTTCCTTATTTGCATATATTAAGGGACCATATTCCACAACAAATGAAGTTTTGGTTTGAAATGCTTGGTTGGGGCTATGGATACTTTTCTTGTATGGCTTCAGAGCATTTAAACAAATCCATTAAAACTATGGAATGGAGTGGTACCAACCAGGATATGAAGAGGTTTTTAACCATTACCACAAGGATTCGCACACAACAGTTCCATTATACAGGCACATTGTTCACAGAAAAACGAAACATCACTTGCTCTGCTTGTCAACAGCCAGGCCATAACAAAAAAAACAAAAGCTGTCCTATGCATCCATCTCAGCCAGTCGTACACTTTGAAGATTCAGAGGATGAAGCAACTGCTGACATGTAACTGCCAAATACTTAGAGGATATTATATATTTATTTATTTATTTATTATAAATTATTTATTATTAATTAATTACATGGCCATGCAGAGATACAAATTTTATTTTCGAGTGTTTTGTAATATCTCACAAGTGAGCGAATCGAACGAGTGAGATATAAAAACACAAGAATAATATCTCCAAGCAACCATGTAATGTTCTGTTTATTATATAAACTTTTTGTAGTTATCAATAAATTATCAAGAAGAAAGCTATTAGTTGATTTTGCTGTAGTGCTGAGGACAGTGATATCTTCACATGTGAAGGTATCATATTTATCGTCACATGTGAAGATATCACTTTTATTACATGGAGAAAAAATCCTGGTATTCATCGATATCTATATAATAAAGTACCTTACGAGTTCGATAAAATAATAATGTAAAAATATGTATGTTATGATACTTCAACTTCAGAAGCAGGAATTGCAACATCTTGTGTTTAAAATGCCCATTTTATTAAAAGCTGCATTCCAGAATCGCAATTCAATATGGCCATTTGTAGATATTTCATCCTCTTTGTAGATTAACTTCATTTTCCTGATGTAGATAACTTTATCACATGGGATATCCAAAGATCTGGCAAGAATTTGAACTGGTCTTTTAATCTGATATGCACAGTGCTTTGAATTAAAATCAGGAGCGTAGTTTAAACGAACAAGATCTCTAGTTGAGTCGAAAGTGTCATTCACAACGGCAATTACTTGATATACTTTTCCTCGCAGTACAATAACGCTGTCTGGCTTTATCACATTGCATGGCGAATAGACAAAATCAAATCCTCTCTCTACAACTAAAGCACCTTCACCTTTGTAATTTGGAAACCAAAGTCTATCTTTGCTTGTTTCGATGTATGTGTTAACATATCCCTCCAGTATCGCCGTCTGATCTTCAGCATTAGGATCTGTACCACCATACGGAATCAAACACTTAAAACAGCCACCAGCTTTTTCGATAGCAAAGACAAATTGACCGGCACATAGTTTTTCTTGAGTAGAAATGTCAATGTCACAAGCAACTACGAAGAAGGGTAAAATCACGGTGAAATCTCCAGATCTGAACCTTCTAACCAATGCTTTGGCACTAAATACTTCCATCATTCGGTCCAGAGTGTTTAGAACAAAACAAACAGGCAGTTCATCGACTCTTTCAGACTTGTTGAATCGATTAGAAATGGATTTCATGAACACGAGTCTAAACGCATCTAGAACAACACACTTTTCCATTGGTTTGTCTCTTGTTACTCGAAATACATTGTTGTCAGTAATCTTTGTAATTAATTTTCTTTCAAAAACTATCACTTGCTGACGAAAGAGCTCTTTTAAAACATCAGTAGAAGGAGTTACTTCCAGATCGTTACCAAGAGGGGACAACATAGCCGCCATCTTGAAAACATAAACAACGCCGTACGCATGCGCCATAGGCAAAACCGCTAAAAGCTCAACTCGAAAGCTCACTCAAAAGTCGCAAAGCATCCTGGTCTAGCAAAGAAGGGTTGAAATCGCCGTAATTTATATATTCCAAACTCTTGCATGGAGGTTTTAAATATAAAACTTAGTTGAATGGTATGGGAGTCGAGGAGGCTGACACTCAGCATTTTCATTTGATCAAATCGCAAAAGCACTGCAAGATGCTGTTTAGATATTTCCTTTGATAATCGTTTCAGTTTTGTTTGAAAATTATAATTGAAATTATTAATTTTACTTACTAAACCTTCTTGATTGACAGATTATGGGCGCTAAGCGAATCACATTCGGCGTAAACAATAATTAAAATCCCGTTCGTCAGCGAACGGGTTTTTCAAAACCAAAAAGCTCCACTGCAGGCGTTACTTCTAAGCCCTCTCCCCAGTCCCCTCATCCAGTAACGCCTGCTACGCAGGCTGATGATTGGCTGAATGAAGCCAATAAAACAGGAAGTAAGCCAACACATTTTGGAAACAGTTAAAACCGATTCATGATTGTCAAAAGAGCCGAGATTATGGGTGAGTTGCCGCGGATGATGCTTACAAACAAGAATTGGAAAAGGCAAAGCGAGTTCAAACTGCGATAAGTTCCACATTTCACTTTCAAAATCGAACGATTTTATACATGCATAACGTGATTTGGGGATGGACACCAGCTGGATAGCTTCGACTCCAACGCCGTTTTCTTGCCGAAATACTAGTCGGAAACCTATCTGTTGCCCACGAAGGTAATTAAATTGATGGTTATTCTTTCCAAAGCGAATTCGAATTGTGATATTCATAATTTCCTGAGTAAAATCGAACGATTTTGTGCGTCCGTCTTGTGTCAAACAGCGTGATCGTTATCGTTTCCGATTTCATATGATTAAGTTCTTTTATACCCAGTGCTTCTTTTAACAATTTTATAGGGTTGTTGTATGATAACCGAATATACTGTCTTCTCAGACGGTAGCAATGTTTTCATCGGGATTTTATGGTTCACCACGTGGCGTAGTGTTTTTTTATCTCGAATGAGCGAAATTGATATGCGCTGTATATATAGCGCTTTTGAAGAAACGCAAAACCTGTACCGCCAAGCCAGATTCAGGCCACACCGCTGCCAAACGTTTGCGCATGAGTGAGTAGTGTTAAAACACCGATCCTGGGACAATTCCAAAACCAAACCCCAACCCCCATTTTCGAAATGTTTTGACACCCTCCTGGATTTTTTTTCCTTCCGATCGCAAAGGTTTCTGGGATTTTTTTTTACAAGATGGCCGCAAAGGTTTCTGGGATTTTTTTCTAAGATGGCCGCAAAGGTTTCTGAGATTTTTTGGGATTGGGGTTTGCAAGATGGCCGCAAAGGTTTCTGGGATTTTTTGGGATTGGGGTTTTTGGGATTGGGGTTTTTTTAAGATAACAAAGGTTTTAAAATTAAATAAATGAATAACAAACGGAGTAACCTATGTCCAGACAAAGAGGAATGTATGTGGGTGGGTTTTACAAAATATCCAGGTAAACCACCAAATATTATATACCATAACAAAAGTACAAATCCCAAAACAGTTTGCACTTTTATACACCCAGGCGAAACAAAAGTCCAAATGTTAGTTAGAACAGGAGTATATGACACAGTTTTTTAAATTGAACTTTTTTTTTCGTAAAAAAATAAAAGAACAAGAATGAACCAAAGTACCAAAACTGATAATTTAGAGCCATACCAAAAACTTATTGTTGAAAGTTGGAACACAAAAGCCAGACTTTCCGAAGAAATGAATGACACCAAAGACGCCAATTATTTTTACAATGTAGCAAAAATTATGAAGAAAATATTTAACCATGAATTTGACAACTTAACAGACGATGAAAAAGATAAGGCAATGAAAAATATATTATTGAGTGAGCCCGCAAACAAACAGAAACCCAAAAAGAAATACAACAAAAAAACCTTTTTCAACAAAATACCATGGAAATACTGAAACACATCTTCTAAAAACCATTCCCAAAACACAAACAAAAAAACTAAAATCTTTAACAAAAATGTTAAAAATTTTCCAAGATAAATAATGAGTTATTATTATGGTTATGGCAGACAGAGAAGATCATTTGAAGAGTTTGACATGGAGAAAAAAATTAGAGAAATTGAACGAAAGTTAAAAAACCTTTCCCTAACACCTGATGATGAAAATTACAAAACTGTTTTTGACCTTAACATAACAAAAGCTGTCAAAACCTTTGAAACATACAGTGGAGAAAGAAGAATAACCCAAGCACGAAGTGGGAACTCTGTTTTATGGCAAGATGACAAAACCGTTGCCCCTACATTTGGCTCAGATGCCATTGGTCCAGGTATAGATTACATTGAAAACACAGGAGGAAACTATATGTTATTTTGTAACACTGAAATGCAGTTTAATGATGTTTCTGTTTTTGTTGTTTGCACTGTTGTTGACACATCTGTTCCCGACGATTGGTGTTATCTTATTGGGAATGATAATGGTAATTATGACAAATATGTCAGTTTTAAATCATACTCTTACTCCAAATTAATAGTTGGTGGTATAATGCAAAGCACTAAAAAAACAGTAAACATTGTTGGCCCCCATAGCATCACCCACAAACACTTAATTTCCTGTCATTGGTTGGGAACTGGATCATGTGTGTACATAAATGCTAAAAAGTTGGCAGGATCAGAATTCATATCTGACCTTGCAGATATAGGTAGTCCATTTGGGTCTGTATTTTTAAATAAAAGATTGTCTGGAACCCCATCAAATAGTACCCAGCTAAAAGGAAAAATTTATGGTATTAAGATTGTTCATGGACCACTATTACCTGACGAGATTGTAAAAATTAACAAGGATATGATGAAGGAATACGGAAATTTCATATAAAATTTTTTTTTAAAATAAACAATGAGTTATTACTATGGATATGATGACCCAGATTATTCTTACGGAGGTGGAGGAGCAGATGGAGAACAAGGGGAACAAGGACCCCAAGGAGATACAGGTGCAAAAGGTGACAGAGGTTTAACAGGTGCAACAGGAGCCCAAGGTTTGCAAGGGATTAAAGGAGACCAAGGTAACACAGGACCACAAGGACCACAAGGTTCCCAAGGTTTACAAGGTTTACAAGGTTTAAAAGGTTTACAAGGTTTAAAAGGAAACAAAGGCGATAGAGGTTTGACAGGTCCAACAGGCACAGCAGCACAAAAAGGTGCCAAAGGTGATCAAGGTAACACAGGACCAAAAGGAGACAAAGGAGATAGGGGGTTGCAAGGAACCAAAGGCGACAAAGGAGATACTGGTATTAGAGGCCCACAAGGTTTAAAAGGTGACAGAGGTAACAATGGAGTGGCTGGTGCAACAGGAGCCCAAGGAATGAAAGGAATGAAAGGTGACCATGGAACAGCAGGAATAGCAGGATCCAAAGGTGACAAAGGTGACAAGGGTGACAAGGGAGACAAAGGAATGGCAGGAGCAGCTGCACAAAAAGGTGCCAAAGGAGATCCTGGCGATGATGGTGCAAAGGGTAACAAAGGAAACACTGGTGACCAAGGAATACAAGGGCTTCCAGGACCAAAAGGAACCACAGGGCAAAGAGGTCTTAGAGGTTTGAGAGGTGTCATAGGAGCCACAGGACAAGCTGGAAGTTTTACACAGGTTACAAAATACAGAAAAAGAGGTGGCAAAACAAGTCATAAAGCTGGAGTTTGGGATAACTCTTCGAACAATAGCACATTACTAAAATTTACTGTGGCTGAGTCTGGAAAATATTTAATAAAATATTGGTTCCTTTTACAACCAGATGGACACAAAATCGACCGACAATCCAAAAAATCTGGATGGCACGACACAACAATGTATAACACCTTTTTTAATTTGAGTACATACCTTTACCATGGTGATGTTGATCAAAAAGTAGACAGAATTGCTGACCTAACAAGTTTGACGATGGGAATAACATATAACGAAAACTTACCACACCATATTTTGTGCGAAGGGATTGCAACTCTTTTGAAGGGAACCCTAGTTTCGTTACATTGTACTTCTTCTTCGTTTGGAGATTATTACACATATTTGTTTTTTAATGTTTGGGATGTTGAAATTAGCTTACTTAAAATTAATTGAAAAAGAGAGGGAAAAAAGACATAATAAAAGAAAGGATGTCAGAGTTTAAACCAAACACATTATCGAAATTATTATTTGAAAGTTATACCACAACAAAAGAAAACATTACACATATGGATCTCCATAAAAAAAGATCATATTCTGTAAAAGATGAAGAAGATTTACTTGAAAGATACACAAGGGCCTACACATATTTGTCAGGTTCTGGAAATTTTAGCAAATATCTTTTGGAACGAACCACAGAAATTGGTCCTGTCATTGTTGACATAGATTTGAGTAAAAAACTTAAGGAACCAAAACCATTGTACACTGAAACGAAAGTTTTAAAATTAGCCAGAAATTTCCAAAAAATATTGAAAAAACTTCTTGTAAATAAAACAAATTTGGAATGTTTTGTTCTTGAAAAACCAGGCTATTTTAAGGATGACAAGAAAACATACAAAAATGGTTTTCATTTGCATTTTCCTTATGTTTGGTTATCAAGGAGAGAAAGGTCATACATTAACGAACTTGTACAAAAAGAAACACCATTCCAACTTGATAATGCTGTCATTGATGGTAACTGGTTTCTGTATGGTTCCAAAAAGAGTCCAGAGTCAGAGCCATATCTTCTTAGTTACATCATCGAAGAAAAGAGAAACTATGTAGAAAACTATCATTCCATCCATGAGTTGGTGTATTTTCTTTCTGTAAGACAAAAACCACACACAATACCTAACAAACTGTCTTTTTTACCAGAGATCGAACAAAAGGTAAAAACTGTAACCATTAACTTTGACAACCACACCAAAAAGAGCGAAGAAGAATTACTAAATTACATCGTCCAGATACCAAAAGATGTTTCAGAAGATTACACAAACTGGAGAGCTGTTGGTTTTGCACTGTACAATGAAACCCATGGCGAAGAATATGGTAAGGATCTTTGGCATCTGTTTTCTCAAAAATGTCCAGAAAAATACGATGAAGATAAGTGCGACCTGTTTTGGGAAAATTCTGTTGAAACAAATTTTTCAATGGGTACAATAATTCATTTTGCTAGTTTGATATCTGATGAGAAAAAACAGAAACACAAAAGGATTATTAAACAGTATTTATGAAGTGGCAAGCAAATCTTAACTAGTTGTCAAGCAAATCTTAACTAGTTGTCAAGCAAATCTTAACTAGTTGGCAAGCAAATTCTAACAAAATCCAACAAATCATCCAATAAATGGAACCAGAACAAAAACCAGAACCAGAACAAAAACAGGAGGAAAAACACGAGCAAACCATTACTAAAACTCCTCCTCCTGTTCATGTTAAAAATCCCAAAAGAGTTGCACAAGGTAAAAAACTCGCTGCCATAAGTAAGGAAGCAAAACTAAGAAAAAAAGTTAGGATGGAAAAAGAAAAATCAGAAGATTTAGAAGAAAAAAATGAAACAAGTATTTCAACATCTTGTGCAATAATTGGAACTATAGCAGCCTTAATTACCACTTACATTACTTACTCAAAATGGAAAAAAGAACCAGAAGAAAAAGTTCCAAAGTCAAAAACAGTTTTCAAGGATCTTTCGAAATATGATCTCTAAATTTAAAAACGAAATTCTTTCCACAATTGGAAAGAAATTCAATAAACATGATTGTCAACAGTTATGGAATGGAATGTGTCTTTGGGAGCAAAAACTGGTTTAATATTGGAAAACTTATATATTTGATATCAAAAGGAAGTCAAGATGGTTACAAACTTTGGTTGTTGTACAGCAAATATGATACAAAAAACTTTAATGAAAACCGTTGTTATCATTTGTGGTCAGATTTTGATATTTTTATGCCAGAAGATTTTGAAGATGAAGAAGAATATTTTAATAACTATTGAAACCCATTCCACCAAAATTTCATTCCACCAAAATTTCATTCCTGCAAAGAAATGAAGTTTTCAAAATTTTTATATTATAATAAATGAATACAGAGAGAGAAGTTGAATTAGAACCTGGTTATAACAGGTTACACAGAAGTTCAATAACTGGGGAACGAGCTCGAAATGTAATTACTTTCAACCCAAATTCCGCCAATGAAGGAGAAGTAATTTACATCCATATCCCAAAACTCAAACCAGGGACAACATTAGTTCCTGACAAAATGTTTCTCCTGTTCGACTTTAAGAACAAAAACACAAAGTCGTGGTTTAACAACAACCTTGCAAGACAACTCCAAGAACGTTTGGAAGTCAGATTTGCAGGAGAGAAGGTTTACGACAACACGGGAGAGAGTCTTTTGGGGACTTATAAGGATCTGTGGATGGACAAACATGAGAGAGCCAACATGATTGAAGATGGTATTGCAACAGAAAACCAGCGAAAACTTATTTCGAAATCTGATGATGCCTCTTCTGACACATATGCGGCTGTGTATGGTACCAAACAGAGGATCAAGTTGGACAAGATTTTAAAGGATCATGGTCTTTATGCTCCCCACAGCATGGCGAATGATTTGCAATACATTATTACACTACCAAAAGCTACCGCCATTATGAAAGCCCAAAGCAGTCAATCTGTGGCTGGTTATTCTTTGGAAAATATTGAGTTGGAGTATGAAACCATTACCAACTTTTCCTTAGTCCAGGAAATTGAATCCTCATACCAAGCTGGTAGAGCACTCTCCTTCGAACATGTAACTTTGATGAAAACAACACCATGGGCTGCCGCAACAACACTAATTAATGAAACCATTAACCTGCCAAGAAAAAGCATGAAGGCGGTTGTAATGTTGTTTACGAAGGCGACAAGAAGTGGATCTGAAGAATTTGTGTATCCAAACATTGAAAGGGTCAAAATTACCATTGAAGGAGTCCCGAATAGCATTTACTCCCAAGGTATCCCAAAGCGAAGATTGTTTGAAGAAGCCGAAAGACTTTTTAGACATACCAATTACCCAACAATCCAAGCTGATGAATTTTTTACAGAAAACCAGTTTGCACTTGTTGTGGATCTTCGGTCAATTAATGACAATGCTGTCTATGGAGATGGTACCAAACTTTTGACAACACAATCTGGGATTATGTTAGAAATTAAGAAAAAAGCAACATCAACAGATTTGAGATGTCATGTTTTCATTCTTTCAGATGGTTTGTTAAAAGTACAGGGAGGAGCATTCCAGAGTGTAAATTATTGAGAACCATTACAAAATCCCAAGAAATAAAATGGAAAACAAAGACCCAAAACCATTTAATATGATCATTGTTGGAATGACCAGTTGTGGAAAGACTCATTATCTTTTAAAAAATTTAGTTGAAAATTACAAAAAAAAATTTGAGAATATAGTTTTAATATGTCCAACTTTCATATGGAACAAAACATATTTGGAATGGAACCATCTTAATGATCCAAGATTTTTTGTTATCCCTTGCGACCAAGATGAGTCTGAGGATTTTCTGAAATATGTTGTTGATTATTGTAAAGGAACCCCAAGCCTAATTATTTTGGATGACTGTGCATCTGGGCAAAGTGTCAAAAACAGAACCAGCGAATTAGTAAAACTTGGTTTTGGTGCTAGACATATGAACATTAGTACGATAGTTGTTACCCAGCAGTTGACAAGCATTGCAAAACCATATAGAGAAAATATTTCAAAACTGGTTACTTTTTACAACCCAAACAGAAAAGACATGCAAGTTATTTTAGATGATTATTTGGATATTCCAAAAGAAGAAGAGAAAAAAATAAAAGAAATGTTAAAATCCAACAAATATTCAAAATTAGAGATAAACCTGATCCATCCATATGATCATTCCATTATAACAGATGGAGACAAAAACCCAACCCAAATAAATGAGGAACCTAAGAATTTTACTTGAAAATGGAAAAACAACTGTCAAATTTGAGGATCCCTTAATCATCCAAAACACAAAGATGATAGTAAAAAACGCGACAGTCTTTTGGAACTTTAACAACATAACAAGTCCAACGTTCATTATGCATGGAACAAAAAAAATTACTTTTCCAAATGGTTATTGGACTGTTGGTATGATTATGCACCGTTTGAAGGAAAATGAAATAAAGTCAAAACTAGTACCACACAACTGTGGGATGAGTATAACACCAACACAAAATCTTTCCTTGTTAAAACTTGGACCTTTGTTGGGATATCCAGAAACAACCACAATTAGGGGTGGAGCAACACTTGAGAGTCTCAAAACAGTCAACATAAATCTTGACATGAAATTAATATGTATATCTTGTAACATGATTGATGGAACAAAAACGTCATTTACAGGGAAAAGGGACAGAACAGCTGCAGTTCTTCCAATTACGACAAAACAGATTTTAAAAGGATCTGTTGAAAGGTTTGATGATATTAATTCTGTAGCTATGTTGGACAATGGAATTTACAATGAACTAACATTTGAGATGGATGAAAGGATTGGTAACATCCTTCTTGAAATCTTTTTGTGTCCCCAGGATTTTGAAACCCCATAGAAATTTTAAAACCCTTTTTCTGAAATCTTTTTGTGTCCCCAGGATTTTGAAACCCCATAAAAACTTTTAAACTTCATTCCAAAACAGGAATGAAATTTTTTTCAATTATTATAATAAATGAACAAGAACGAGGTTTTAAATGATCTGTATGAAGCAGCTCTGATAACCATTGCAGCCGTTGGTGTTAGCATGGTTGTCAAAAAATTAACAGGCCAATCCTTAGCAGCCCCAGCAAGTTTTAAAGAAACAGCTAAGCTTGGGGTCGCAGTTGCTGGTGGATTGTTTGCTGTAAAAATGGCACAGGATAAGGGATACATACCAAAAAATGTGGATCCAAAGAAAGTATAAAAACTTTCTAAAATTGGGGATCCTAACAAAAAAAAATATTCCCACAAACAAAATTTGAACTGCAAAAAAAAATATTTCCACAAATAAATGGCATCAATGATAGCAGGAGGGTTGTTTAATGCGGTTGCCTTTGCTGGTGCCGGATATTTGTTCCAATCATTTAACAAACACGGTTATGCTGACGAAATAAAAAGACACAATATAGCAACAGAAAAACTTCAAAAAGACAAAGAAATTTTTTTTGAGAATGAAATTAAAAGAAAGGACAAAGTTAGAGAATTACAGGATGAGATACGAAATGCAAATTATGACATGCACGACACATCAAAATCTTTCCAAGAACTTCATGAAATTTTACAAAAAGAAAAAGAAGAAAAAACTTTGGAACCAGTTTTAGATGATTATTACCAACCAAGTGATGAAATGAAAAAATATATGGTTATTACTGTTACACTTTTGGGAGCTGGTGCTGGTTGGCTGTTGGCGGTTGTTGTTTGAGGTTTTTAAAAAAAATAAATTTATAACACTATTTTGTTATAAGTTTTAAAAAGTTTTCATGGGATGTTTTCAGCATTTTTTTCCCTCATTAATGATTCTTGTATACTCCTTGCACTTTCTGATCCCACTCATTTCTTCTATTTTCAGAATATTTTCAACACTGAGAGCATTGCCAAAAACTTTGAACCCTGTTTGATAAGGTCTGTAAGCATTATCTTTTGGAGAATAATTTAAAATATATTTAATTTCGTCAAACATTCTCAACTCTGCTGTTGTTGTTTTTCTTATTTTTTCCATTAGGTCGTCTCTTTTACAGATTCCAAAAATAATACGCATAATGAAATTCAAACTATATTTTCTGTTTAAAACCAAACCCAGTCCAATAAGAGTTTTGTTAGCTTTGTCAAAAAATTTCATAATCTCGTAACCAACAATCTTTTCTTCCTTTGGAAATAATTTCCAAAATGTTTTTACATATTTTTTAAGAATGGGTGGTGGTGGTTCTTTGTGGTTGTAGCTGTGCAACTTAAATAACACCAAACCACATTTTCCACAAATTATGGATCCATTACACTCGATATTTGGCACCTTACAACATTTGCTTTTGTTTTTTAGGGTTTCGAGTTCTAAAAGACTTTCATTGAATTCTTTTTCTTCCTCCTTAGTTTCAATAATTGGGTTTCCAAAAACATCTAAATTTCGATATGACATTTCTTCCTTTTATTAAATTAATCTCGCTATTCCTTTAAGTACAACAAAAACCGTTCCAATTGAAGCTCCAAAAACTTCTGGTAATCTGTCGTCATCTTTTTCTGGATTTTCTGGAGTAAATATTCCTGGTTTGTATTTTTTTTCCATATTAATTTTGATACTGTCAGCATGTTTTACAAATTTTTTTGGGATTGGTTTTACAGGAAATTTTCTTTCATTAATTTTAACAACATCATCAATAGTTTCAATGGGTTTTACAGGAAATTTTAGAGTTTTTACAACAGGGTTCCCAATATTTAAGTGTCTGTTGTCCCCCAATGACATCCCTGTTGTGGCCAGTGTAAGAACATTGTTGAACCCACTAATTGGGTTAATAAGAATTCTCATGTCAGATGGGATCAAAATTAAACCTGGGGATATTGCAAAATTCAAAACAACATTTGTGGATTTAATAGCCTGTCTCATATTTGATATGGAAACAGTAATGTCATCCTGAGCTATTGTATCCTCCATTAACTTTTTAAACACTTCTTGTGTTTGTAAACTTTTAGCTCCTTCGCCAACAATGACCCATCTTGTTTTTGCCTGGGCTCCCAAAACACAGTAAACAAAAGATTCTAAGGATTGTTGGAATAACTTTTGACCCAATAATGTCAACCCATTGGAATCTTTAGGTACAAAATGTTTGAAATCATCGGAATGTCTTGAACCAGCTGAAACCAGTTCTTCATATGTGTTGATCCTTCCATAACTCTTTTTTTCCAACTTTACATACCTGACTTCGTATCCAAGATCCTTCATATCCTGTGTAAATTCTTTTGCACTTTGTGTGGAGTTACTTATCTTCTTAGTCCAAACATCGTTGGGGTTGTGTTGTAAATTTTTTATGGCATCTTCTGTCAAAAACCTTCTCAGTTTGTTTGGGTGTTTTAAAAACCTTCTAACCTGAAAAACATAATGATAATTAACAATACTTGTCAAAAAATAAGACCTAAATCTTTCAAAACCATTTCTTAAATGTTTGTTCGAAATCCCACACAAATAACTTGCAACATAAGAGGCAGCAATGGCTGTAAAATATGGGATGGTAAGGAAGTCATTTAATGTTGGGTTCCTTATTTTCATTGGTTGTTGAAATGTTAAATCTATGGGGTTCAAATTTACAATAAAATTCTCTCTTTCATTTGCAAATATCGTAATTGTGTTTATATTTACAGAAGCCTTCTTTTGTTTGGTAAATTTCTGGACTGTACCAAAAACGTCCCACTCTTTTGGCCATTCTTTAGATTCTGTCATTGTTTATTAAAGTTTGGATTTTGTTTTCCTTCAAAATAAAATGGAAGATGAACTTTTACTCATTGATCTTGAGTTACGAGATATTTATTACAATCCGGTAACGGGTTACCAATCCATGGAAAAACTTTACCAAGCTGCTGTAAAAGAAAACCCTTCAATAACCCGAAAACAAGTAAAGGAGTGGTTGCACAGCCAAAAAGTTTTTACTTTACACAAAACCATTAGAAAACCAAGAAAATACCAGAAAACATTTGTTAAAAATCTTGCTGACCAGATGCAAATGGACTTGGTGGATATGGCGAAATTTGGTTCTGAAAATAATGACCAAAAATGGATCTTGACTGGTATTGAAATTTTGTCAAGATTTGGTTTCGCTGTTCCTGTCCACAGAAAAAGTACTGTTGCTATGGTGCCAGGTGTTTCCAAAATGTTGGAAGAATTTAAGAAAAGATTTGGTAAATATCCAGAAACAGTCCAGTTTGACGAAGGGAAGGAGTTTTATAATGTTGGTGTAAAAACTCTGTTGAATTCTCTAAACATAAAATATTTTTCATCCAAATCCCACAGAAAGGCTGCACTTGTGGAAAGGTTCAACAGAACTTTGAAAACCAGGATGTGGAAATTTTTTACTTTTAAAGGAAACAAAGAGTGGTTAAATAGTTTAGACAAATTTACCAATAGTTACAACAACACAACCCACAGCACTATTAAAATGAAACCAAAGGATGTCAATGATAGCAACCAATCCAAAGTTTTTTTTACACTATATGGGGCCCCACCATTAGAATCCCAAGTAAACCCAAAATTCAAAATTGGGGACCATGTCAGGATCCAAAAATACAGAAAAAACTTTGCAAAAGGTTATGATCCAAATTTTACAGATGAAATTTTTGTTGTGTCAGCGGTTTTTAGAGGAGTTCCTGTTATGTACAGAATTCGGGATAAGGAGGAGGACATTATGGGAAAATTTTATGGTGAGGAGTTGGTAAAAGTTATTGGGGAACAGACATAAATAAATAATGGCTACTATACCTGAAGAAAATATTGGAATGAAAGATAGAGGGATGCCAAACGTTCCAGATGATGATGCCGAAACAGCTGCGACATCTTTTGGAGGCACGGCTGACAAAAGTTTTGAGTCATCTTTTAATCGTTCATATTTTGACGATCTTAACAGACTTGACAGACTTGACGATCTTTTAGATGATTTTGGTAATGTTTATGGACCTGATGAACAAGCTAAATTAGATGATGAAAGAAGAAAAATGAGGGAAAGACTTAGTAAGCGACCTGAACAATTTAAAGATGAGCCGGATGACCTATTTAAAAAAAGAATGAAAGACTTTATAGCAAATGAGTCCAGGAGGCAAAGTTTAGATGCTACAACTATAAAAAAAAACTTTTTTATCGAAGAGTTAAGTCAAACAGTAGTTGGGGATGATGGTCCAGAAAGCAAAAAATTGTTAAAAGGAAGCACATTATCCTATGATCTAAAAACATTTGAGATTGACGGACTTAAGTTTGAAAATGTACTAATTAGGGTCAAAGACGCTAAAACCGGCGAATTTGTAGAATCAAAAGGAAAAGGACAAAAAGTTCTTAACAAAATTAAAAAATTTAATAATCTGTTAAAACTAGCAAGTGCAGAACATTTAGGAACTGGAGCTGGACTTATAGAAGAAGAGCTTAATATACCCCCTCAAGCCGCTGAAGCGATTCAAAAAGAAGTTGCCAAAGATTTGCAAGATGATGCAACAATATTACAGGACGAGATAGAAAGTCGTGGCGAAAGTAGTAAAGAAAAAACTAAAAGAATACGCAATTTGGCTGGAATTTTGAACCCCAAAGGAACCGTTAAGGAAGCAACTACTGCTCTCGATATTAACGCAGAATATTATACAGACGAAGCCAATAAGGAGACAGATCCAAGGGAAAAACAAGATAATATAAATTCAGCAAATGCGTGTAAACTCAAATCTGACTCTCTTAGACTAGAGGCTAATATGAAACCAAAATATGAAGAAACAAAAGAAAGGATGAAAAACCATGTTATAACAAGATTCGAAAAATTTAAAGAATGGGCAAAAGAAAACATGGGAGTTGGAGCTGCTATTGGTATCTCCATTGCTGGAATTATAACAACTGTTGTTCTAGCTGGAAAAGCTGCAGTTGTAACGACAGCAAAGGCAACAGGAGCATTAGCAAAAGCCTTGGCAAAACTTGCAAAAGCTGCTTGGCCTGTATTGGCACCAATTTTAAGCATATTGGCAACTGCACTATCTTGGGGTGCAAAGGGATTGGCATGGTTGGCGAAAAATCTGTGGTTACTTGCGATAGCTTTGACATATTTTGTGTACACAGAGTACAAAGAAAGATATAAGAAAAAAGTTTGATATAAGAAAACCAAAACTTCTAAATATTGGCAAAAACGTTTACACCACTATAAGAAAAAAACACCAATATAAATGAACACAGAATACGCAACAATGAATGACGAAAAAACTGACGATCCGCAAAATTTAAATCTTCGGGAGGACCTTATCCGCCTATCCTTTGCAAAGGAGATCAAACATTCGGAAGCATATCTTAAGAAAGCTTCAATGACCCAACTTGAAAAAATTAAGCTCAGCTATGAAAGAACCCAACTTGACAAAACATCATCTCTGTTAACTGAGACACTCGTAACCAAATTTTCAGAGTTATTGGAACAGTTGGACTTAATACAAAATGACGAAAAACTGGATGCCGAATTATCTTCAAACAAACTATTTTGCGATGATGTTAAATCCTTGGTTAAAAAAATTTCGCCCTATATCCCAATGATTGGTTTGCTAACTGGTGGCATTATTATTGCAAAACACATTTGGGATAAAAAACCAACCCCTAATAATAAAAATGTTACAGTACAAAATGATGAAAATTTTAATGAAAATAACAGTGGTGTCGATCCTGTTGATTCCAATAACAGTTGAGTTAATACTAATTAAATTTTTACTGTTCTCACTAAGTGTTCCACCATGTGTTCTACAAAGTTGACAATGTTTTCCTAATCTTGTTGGGTTAGGAAAAAATAAAACAAATGGGTAACACAAAGTCAAAGCCAAAAGAAAAATAAAACAAAAACCATATTACCAAAAAAGGGTTCCAATTTGGTTTAAGTTTTGGGAGAGAGGATTTAACGATGGAAGGAAATGTTCAAATAGGTTGGACAAACAAAAAAGTTAAAAATTACACAAAGGTTCCAGACTGTAAAAAATCATTATCTATGGAGTTACTTACACAAAATAAAATAAATGATGTTGTTAGTAAGAGTCCAAAATTGGTACCGACAACTCCGAAAGAGGAGGACCGATAGAAGAAACTTGGTTCTTAGAGAAAATTGGGTTTTAAAGGAAAAAGAACGATGGGTACACAATAATAAAAGAAATGAACACTATTATTGAAAACACAATTTCAACAATTAAAAACCACCAAAAAATTCTACATGAAATGATGGTTGTAGAAGGTCGCGAACACGATCCATCTTATATTTGTTTTCAGGTTGCAAATGCTGACTTTTTGGAAAAAAAAGACCAAAGAGTTGGAGCCACCAAAAAAACTTTCCTTAAAAGATCTTAGAGAAATGGCAAAAGAAAAAGGAATCGAATATGCCAGCAAACTAACCATATCAACACTTTGTGAGAAGCTTGACATCCCACCGGAAAAATGTAACACCGGTTTCAGAAAAAAAGGTTACACAAGAGGAGCCCCCAGAGTCAAAATAACATTTACAAATATCGAAAACAAAATGGAAAAAATAGAACTCATGGGTTTCAAATCAGCGGTAGATAGCACCGAAAAAACAAAAGAATCCCTCAAAAAACCATATTAAAAACAATATAATTCTCAAACACATAGGAAAACACTGGATCATAACAAGTTCGAAAATATAACACCAAAAACAAAAACAAGTTAAGTTAGAGATCTTTTTCTAACTTAATTTTAAATCAGTTTATAGAAAAACCAAAAGTACAGAAAAACACAGCATAATAAAAGACAATGAACAATTTTGAGATCACTATTAAGTTTCAAGAAAAAAATGAAGAACTCCAAACAGAAGAAGAAATGGATAAGGATATAGAATCCTTACGAGAAAAACTATACAAAAAGATGGAAATTCGAGGAAAACATTTTCCAAACCTACTTCATATTGAAGATTTGATGTTCATGGCTCTCCAAAAAGGAATCAAAACACCAAACAGACTAACAAAAAAAATACTATGTGAGAAACTTGACATCCCAAATATCCCAAACAGACCCACCGGTACCCCATATTTCAGGAATCCTGTTAAAATTTTGTTTACAGCCCTAGAAGATGGAGAAAAAATAGAGTTTGAAAGTATGGGTCAAGCAGCCCTTGCAATAAAGAAAAAAAACACTGTTTCCATTGACCGTATTGTTAAAAACAACAAAGTTATTTTGTACAAGGGGAAACTCTGGACCGTAAGTAGAGCAGAAACAGAATAGAAAATATGTCAAACCTTAAAAAACAAAATCTCTTATTAAATCCAACAATAAGAAATTTTTAAAAGAAAACCATACAATAAAACAATGACATCATATGAAAAAACCCCCGAAGAACTCAAAAAACTTTTTCAAATAAGAATGCAACTAAGAGAAAGCGCAAACAAAAGACTCCAAACAATACGGGAAGAAGGGTTTCCACCAACATCCCTTAAAGAACTCAGAATATTAGGAGGACGACTTGGTGTCAAAGGATCCCACGATTCCAACACAAAAACACTTTGCGAAAAATTAAATATCCCATTGGTAAAAAATGAAGTATTTGAAAAACACCACAGAAACACAATTAGAACACCAGTAAAAATAACATTTACCTCTGTGGATGGAGAAAAAATAGAATTTCCAAGTATTTACAGAGCAGGATTGTGTTTAAATAGAAACCCAAGTTGTATTCCATTTTACATAAAAACCCAAAAGGAAGTTATGTACGAAGGTAAACACTGGACAGTAAGTCGGTAAAAATTTTTTAAAAAACTATATAGTAATAAATAGGACTCTCATTACTGTTTTCTAAGGTTTCGTTTTCTCTCCAAAAATGTTTGTAAGTTTGGTCATTTTTTACAAAGATTTCTATTCAAAAGGATAGAAATTTTTTTTATGAAGTTTTTAAAGAAACACTATTGCCGTTACCCAAATAATATTGCCAATGATAACACCAACAGCAAGCGAAACCCATGGCGAAATACTGTCAATGAACTCGGTAACCTTTTCATCAACAGTATTAATATTTTCATTAATTTTGTCCATATTTTATTTATTGGGATCTTCAATATTAAATGGTTTTGGGTCTTTGTTTTCCATTTTATTTCTTGGGATCTTCAATATAAAAAAAAATTACACCATAATAAATGACCAAATACACCACAGACCCAAAACTACTAAAAATCCGAGAAAGTGCTCGCCTCAGAAAACAGAGGCAGCTCCAACGGGATAAGGAGATGAAACCTTTTAAACCTGAAAGACTTGCAAAACTTCAAGAAAAACAGAAGGCGAAGGAGGAAAGAAAGGAGCAAAAACTTGTTAATCAACAAGACAATTTAAGAGATGACCTAACTAAGTTTCAGCAAAAAACTTACAAAAAAATCCAGAAGAAACATCTACAAAAAGAAAGAAAAAAGTGGGCAAGGGAGATCAAACAGGAAGAAAGAAGGAGAGAAATATTCAAATGGATGAAAAAATGGAAAGGGACTAACAAAAAACTTACTAAAACTCGACAGGTTTTGGGTAACAAACTTTCAAAAATTTTTAACAGGAAAACAAAAGCCGACAAAAAACTCAGACAAACAAAGCCTGTTATGGTTAAAGATTTTGCAAATGGTAAGGCGGCTTTGTATGAGATCTCTGGACAAAACTACAAAGGGCCAACAATGTTTTTGGAACAGACGACACCAGCAGTTGAAAAACTTATTAATAGCATTGAAAATTCCAAAAAAGTAAAAACAACACTTGTTTGTAAACTTGTTCATTACGACTATGTTGACAGAATAGAAGAAGTGGATTTGTTTTACTTTACCTCCCACATGAAGGCAATGACAACAAAGGAGGATGTAAAAGAACTATACAAACTGTCAAAAAGAGAGATGTTGGAAAACCTTTCAGCTCATCAGAAAAAGGGGTCAGGTTGGTCTATAAGATCTGTGGAATACTTGCACATATCAATAACAAAATATAAACCCTTAAATGGAAAGGGTTACAAACCACTCCCAAAATTCATTAGGGACAAAAAAGCTATCATCAACCCAAACAAAAATGATGGCAACTGTTTTCTGTATGCTGTCGCCATAGCTGAAATATTAAAAAGGGATCCAACAGCAACAAAACTTGGACGAGTACCACTATCTGTAAGACTTCAGGCTAGACAGTATGATTGTAAAGGATTGACATTCCCAGTTAAAATTAAGGATATCTCAAAATTTGAGAAACACAATGGGATTGGTGTAAATGTTTTGACATACGATGACGAAATTAAAAAGGTTTGTCAAATGCAAATATCTAGGTCTGACCATGACAACAAAGTAAACTTGTTTTGGTGGGGTGACCATTATAGTTGTGTTAGCGATAAAAGCAGGTTATTATCAGCTCAAAATGACAATTATCAACACAAAAAGTTCTATTGCAACCATTGTCTAAACCCTTTCAGCACGGAAGAAATATTAGAAAAACATGAGCCAATATGTAGAACTCATGACGCCCAAATTCAAGAATATCCCGAAAAGGGTTTGAATGATATAATGGGTTGGAGTAAAACAGATTACAGAAAAACCCAAGATGTTCCTTTCATCATTGTGGCTGATTTTGAGTGTATGTTGAAAACTTTAAAAACCAAAAAGAATGACGAGTCAAAAAGTTATACACAGCCATACCAAAAACATATACCAATTGGTTATTGTTTTCAAATCATCTGTTCAGACAAAAACATATTTCCAGGCAAAACTGTAAGTTATATCAAACAACACGAATTCCAAGATATTGGTCAAATGTTCGTCGAAGCCCTGGAAAAAGAAGCCAAAAAGATTTGGTACAAATATCTAAAAAATCCAAAACCAATCATAATGTCAGCAGATGACGAAAATGACTTCCAACAAGCCACAACCTGCTATGTTTGTGGTGGACATTTCTTACAAAAAAAACTTAAGGATTTGGAGCCAAAAAGTATTCGCAAAGCCACAAAATTTACGGCAAAATCTAAAGTTAGGGATCATGATCATTTAAATGGTCGATATCGTGGTGCTGCCCATAATGACTGTAATTTTGCCATGGGAAGTGCAAGACACATACCAGTTTTGTTCCATAATTTCAGTGGATATGACAGCCATCTAATAGTAAAATACCTAGGGTTGTCAAATGGTAAACTTGGTTGTATTGCAAAAACAGAACAGGAGTACATCAGTGCAAGCAAAACATTTTGGATGGATGGTGGTTGGAAGGAGAACGCAAATGGAGAACAAGTAAAAAAATGGATTCCTTTGGAGTTAAGGTTCCTAGATTCGTTAAAATTCATGCCATCATCATTAGCAACATTGTCATCAAACTTACCAGATGATGAGTTCCATTATACTGAAAATGGCTTCAAAAACCACCCAAAAGAAAATGTGGATCTGTTGAAAAGAAAAGGAGTTTTTTCATACGAGTTTTTGGACAGTCTCAAAAAGTTGGAGTACAAAGGTTACCCACCACACAAAGAATTTTATTCAAGACTTACAGGTTCAAACATATCCAAAGAAGAATATGACTTTGGAGAAAAAGTTTACAAAAAGTTTGGTTGTAAAACCCTAAAGGACTACATGGAATTATATTTAAAAACCGATGTCTTCAACCTGTCAGACGTAATAGAAAACTTCAGGAAAATGTGTAAAAACACTTATGGAATGGACCCAATGTGGTCATACACAACACCAGGACAAAGTTGGAGTGCACTAATGAAAATGACGGGACAGAAGTTGGAACTTCTAACAGAACCCGATATGTTTTTAAAGGTTGAAAAAGGAATTCGTGGTGGGATATCAACCATAACCCACAGATACTCAGAAGCCAACAATAAGTATATGGAAAATTACGACCCCACCAAAGAAAGTGTTTTCATCATATATTTGGACAAAAACAATCTGTACGGTGGAACAATGACAGAACCATTACCAACAGGTGGGTTTGAATGGATACCAGAAAAGGAGTTGGAGGGATGGCAAAAATATTTGACAACAGAAGGGGAAGGTTGTTTTTTGGAAGTTGATTTGGATTATCCAGATGAGTTACACGATCTCCATAATGAAATGCCATTTGCAGCTGAAAAAATGGAAGTAAATGGGGTTGAAAAGTTAATACCAAATCTTAACAACAAGAAAAATTTTGTTGTACACTATGAGGCACTGGCACAAATGTTGGATCATGGGTTAAAGTTAACAAAAATCCACAAAGGTATTTCATTTACAGAAAAAGCTTGGATGAAGTCATATATCGAACTAAACACAGAAAAAAGAAAACAAGCCACCAATGACTTCGACAAAGATTTTTACAAACTAATGAATAACTCTGTGTTTGGAAAAACAATGGAGAACAAAAGGGGTAGGATTGATGTTAGGTTAGTTTCATTCGAAGACCAACTTGAAAAATTAGTAAGAAAACCAAAATACAAGGGCATCAACATTTTTACAGAAAACCTGGGAGCTGTACACATGAAACCAACAAGAGTCAAACTAAACAAACCCATAGCTGTGGGAGCTGCCATTCTGGACAAAAGTAAAATTCCAATGTATAAGTTTCATTATGAATATATTAAACCAAAATATGGAAAAAGGGCAGAACTGTTATTTACAGACACTGACAGCCTTTGTTATGGAATTAAAACTGACGACTTCTTTGTAGATATCTCGCCAGATGTTGAAACCATGTTTGACACTAGTAATTTTCCAGATTCTCATCCATCTGGTATTCCTTGTGGTAAAAACAAAAAAGTTTTGGGGATGATGAAATCCGAAACTGGGGCTGACATTATTTCAGGTTTTGTTGGAACCAGAGCAAAAGCCTATGCTATTAAAATGGCTAAAAAGTTGGATCCAGTTACAGGGCTGTGGGAGGAGAAAGAGTTCAAAAAGTGCAAGGGTATCAAAAAAAGTGTCATTAACAACAATCTTACCTTCGAGGACTACAAAAAATGCGTCTTCGAGGAAAAGGATGTCATAAGAGGAATGAACACATTTAGAAGTACAGATCATACCATCAACACCATTCATGTCAACAAAATAGCATTAAACTCTGCAGATGACAAAAGAATTATTCAAGAAGACAAAATTTCAACACTTGCAATTGGACATTATAAAACTAGGTAGATTATGGAAGATAAAATTTCAACACTTGCGATTGGACATTATAAAAAAGGTTCAAGATTTGTATTCAAAAAGAATACAAATTTTTTGGGGATTTAGAATTTTACTTTTTTCATGTGGATTTTTCTATCATGTAAAAACATTTCTTTTCGGGTTTGAAAAATTATTTTGCATCTTGGACAACATATAACCAATTTTTGTACAACTTGGGTTTCTTTGTGGGTAACCTTTGCGTGTAACCTTAGTGCTATTTCTGTTTTTGCTTTGTATTGGCACCCACCACACTCAAAAACATTACTTGGTACTCTTATAGAATTATGGGTCAGACAATTTCTTTTTGGCATTTTATTTTCTTGGTTTTTTTAAAAACAAACATACAATTTAAAAAATCCCAAAAACCCCAAT
This sequence comes from Paragorgia papillata, assembly GCA_035771165.1. Classification (NCBI taxonomy): domain Eukaryota; kingdom Metazoa; phylum Cnidaria; class Anthozoa; order Scleralcyonacea; family Coralliidae; genus Paragorgia; species Paragorgia papillata. Next base: position 868,759 of record JAWNZC010000406.1, read on the forward strand.
CCCAAAAAATCCCAGAAACCTTTGCGGCCATCTTGCAAACCCCAATCCCAAAAAATCCCAGAAACCTTTGCGGCCATCTTAGAAAAAAATCCCAGAAACCTTTGCGGCCATCTTGTAAAAAAAAATCCCAGAAACCTTTGCGATCGGAAGGAAAAAAAATCCAGGAGGGTGTCAAAACATTTCGAAAATGGGGGTTGGGGTTTGGTTTTGGAATTGTCCCAGGATCGGTGTTTTAACACTACTTGAGTGAATTTGCCAGAGTAAATATTGCAAAAGATTGGAAACTAGCCGTGGCTCAAAACAGAGAGTAAAGACTAAGTAAGACGAGACTATTAATTTGTGTTTTATAAAAGGAGGCATGAAAATTACGCAGGGGGCACTTCAGAATATTTTACAATATGGACAAAGAAGCCATGCACACATTACCTACCTTAACACTTTTTGGTAGTATGCTTGTAATTTTAACTTTTGTGTGAGACTCTAGAACTAGTCTAAATATTTCTGTGTTTTCCCACTCTTTTTTTTGAGATACGAGTTCGGACGTCGCGCAGGCGCAAAACGTTTGGCAGCGGTGTGGATTCAGGCTTGTTCATGCATGAATATAATGCAGAAAAAATGTAGCGAATATTGATATGGATTGTTGTATATTCAAGAAGTGGTTCATCGAGTTATGGATGTACGCGGGATATTGGGAGAGCGCGAAAGCGTAAGAGTTGGTCGAGACGATAGCCGAGAAACGCCAAACCGTGAACCATTATATTTCGTTTATAATAGAGAATCAGACACAAAACAACATTTATTTCGCGGATTAAAAATGAGTTTCTTATTACGTTTGAAATTGCCGTGCTCCATCGAGTTATGGAACACGCACGATAGCCAATCAGTAACGCCGTTATATTACATCTATGCTAAAAATATATTGTTGTATATAAAACATTGAAAACTATAATAACTACGACAACGACAGCCTACTTGTCGTGGACATGCTTTCTTCATAAATTATGAATTACTAATGAATATGAGAAATTATATCCCCCAATTAGAATAAATTATTCGAATAGCAGTTCCTGAAGGGTGCCAAAAAAATTCATAAAATCCGGTAACTTGCTTACTACCTCTTCAGGTTCCCATTGACCAGAAAGTAATGCATCGGACCAAGAATCCAGAACAACCCTGATGCCAAACTAAAAAAACAACAAGAAATAATGAGAAAAATATTTTATCGGTTCAGTGATTTTACTAAATGTTGAAGTTTATCATTCTAATAATTTATTCATAAAAACCGAATAGTAAGAAATTTTCGTTTTTCGGAATCAATTTATCGCAAAATTAGGAATGATAGCTTTTATTTGTTTAAAGTCATGCATGAACCAATTTAAAAGCCACAATGAATAATGCTATAGTAAGAGCAAAGCGAAAAGGTCGTAAACTACTTAAAACAAGTATTTAGGGATTTGCAGGGTAGTGGCTGCAGTGAACTAAGGAGAGAAACGGTTTAGTATTACAAAAAAGTGAAGAAATAAAGGCAAACCTGTTCTTGCTTCCTTTTTTCTTTTGAGTCAGAGTCCCAGCCTTCTTCATCCAAGAAAATTACGGCGAACTTTTCTTCATTATCATCACATGAATAAAATTTTTCTTCTGATGATCGATAGAAAGAACATTGAAATCCTTCAGGAAGTTCGGACGATGGCAGATGTAAGTGGTGCTTTTTCTTATCAAGTGTACACTTAGAAAGGTAGTCGGATAATATTTCGTTTTCTTCTTCAGAGCCAGGAGGTTCTGTTTCTTGAGAGACAAACCGTTTACCTACAACAGTTTTAGCTCTATTTAACAATACAAAAAGTTAAGGCATACATCTAAGGGGAAAATAATTACCTGCTCTTATCTCATGACACACCCACATTTTATTGTTCTGAGGGACTGTTTACATCAACCTCATTCCCAGGGCCTTTTTGCAATTAGCTCGGCGATCGCAACGATCAACAATCATGTCGCTGTTTCCATATGATCGCTAAGGCGGCCATGGTTGACCGCGGCCATTCTTTTAATGGTCCGCTGGGATGCATAGTGATCGCCAAGATCGCTGAGATCGCCAAGTTGATTCTTGAGCAATCGTGGCGACGTAGCGATTATATGGAAACCAGGCTTAAGCGGGATCGCTTCGCTACTATATTTTCCCTTTATTTCCCTTATTTCGTTTATATGAAGAATGTGTTTGCAGGGACGTTTTTGTCCCGTCCCGCCTAACCGGGATTCCGGTTTTTACAACTTTCTAGCTGTGTTGTGAAACGTCCCCAGTCGCAATTGTCCCGCCTGATAGCATTCTAATATAAACTTGGGACGAAAAACAATGTCCCGTCCCGCTTACTTGTCCCATCCCGGCTCCCATGTAAACAGCCCCTAAAAGTGGTTAAATAATTTATTCTACTGATTAGTGTGCATATACAGTATCACACTCTTTCGAATATAAAGAGTTTCATCAGAGTGTGATCGATAACAACTTCTCACACCATTTATCGCATATTAATTAGTATTTTGATTTCTAAAATGATTTCATTGTAGAAGAGTCGTGAGATAAGATGGTTAATCAGAGTTCACTTGTGTGATAAAGAAATTAACATCGCTTGTCAACCTTTAACGTGGTCTGCGAACCCCCGTGGCCGTTAAGCTTCACTCGCAATAAATCCTTTATTGGAAACTCGTGAGTCGTGACCACTGATTGATTAACCCTTAGTGCATATGATCCACCATCCCAAAAGTGCCACTCTGGGGGATAAAGGCTAATTGTTCATTGTGATTGTAGGTCAACATTCCAAGTTCATATCAATCTCGTTCCCAGAGCCCACGTTCCCCACCCGGGAAACGAGAGACTCTGGGGTAATCCGTTCACGCCATCACAAGATTCTTGTGATCCGGAAGAGGAGTAATCATGTTCATCAGCCAATGAAATATCGATGTGAAACGGATTATCCCAAAGTATCTCGTTTCCCGGGTGGGGAACGTGGGCTCTGGGAACGAGATTGAGTTCATATACATTTTGGATGATAGCATTGCCAGATGTGTAATTTTCAGGGGGGAATGGATATATAGTTTTCTAAACCTGACCCTAACAGGCAGTTTTCCTGATGAGAGCCATTACATTGCTATTTAATTTGTTTTACTATAATAAACTTTTATAATACTAAAATATATTATATAAAACCTTTTTAGGCTCTAAAAACATCATACCCACAGTGCAACAACTCGTTTGTATACGCATATAACCTTTCAGATCGATAGAATTTTCATTATAATAATTTTTTAGGGCATTGTGGTGTATTTTGCGTTTTAGCCCGCTGATCTTAGCCTATCAGTTTTAACAGTTCTAAATCGCTATTGGTTTGTTGTTTATGGAATTGTATACTTTTCTTGTTAATACTTTGGAGCAACTATTGTTTTGATGACAAATGTTGCGTTTTTCTGTCAAGTTGTATGTAAGTTATGAGTTATGTAAATATTTATTGCAATGAAATACACGCCGACGCGAAGGTGGCACTGTTCAAGATACTGTTTAGCGTATACTGTCTTTGATTTTCTTATAAATGTCCACTAAAATTATTATAATAGAAATACAATTGATGTTCTTGGGCATAAATATATTTTTGGTCCTTCTCAGAGCTAATTTTAACCCTCGCCTTCGTCTCGGGCTAAAATGAGCTTGAGTCGTGCCAAAAACATATTTATGCCCGCAAACATCAACTCTATTGTTATATTTTTCAAACAAGTACAATAAATTTACTAAAACCCTATAAATTTTGGTTTGTTTTTATTCATTAGTATATATACAATTTCTGCCTATTACCTGTTCTGAGTTTTAGTCGACAATCATACTTTGATGCTGGTGTCATTATTTCTCCTTTGACTATTGTTGTAGACGGATAACAAAGCCAAGCCACCAAATTGTCTTCTTCGCTTTCAAGGTATACTGGCTTTAAGAGATTCTTAACTTCACGAGGAGGCTCCTTGTCCAACAAGCCTTCCCATAATTTTAAACGTATGTATCTCCCTAGATTCAAAGACTGGAATTTAGTAATAATGTATAGTACAAATGTAAACTTATATTCAATATATAATCGTTCTATACGGTTCACTATATCAAAGTTGAGCACTTTCATTTTAGATGTAGAGGGGCAACATGTCCTCTCACTTAGAATTCAGGATTATCCTGAATTATCAAAGTATCTAGAATTCAGGATTATCTTGAAGCCCAGGGGACTTCTCTGTCCCACATGCGGGATGTTAAACTAAAAAGCATATGACAAAAAAAAACAGTAGGGGTGTTGTGCTCGGGTTCTGAGAGGCGGAACTTTCTTCCCAGAGGGTTGTGGTTTTAGGTTTAGTGTCAGGTTTAGAGGTGGGGGGTTGGAGTGGGGGGTTGGAGTGGGGGGTTGGGATTTAATTTATTTAATATTCAGGATTATCCTGAATTCAATACCATTTCGTAATTCAGAATATAATCCTAAATTCTAGATGAGAGGATATGCTGAGAGAGGATATATGTAAGGTGTGATATGTATAAAATATATGAATGAAAGCTAAGACGCGAATTCCAGGAAGATTGAGTTATGACATACAACCGTTTCTTTAACGTCGGTTTCTTCAGTACAAATATAAAAAAAAAAAAACGTAAAAAATACTTGGCTACTGTACAACGCCGCACATTGCATGCTTAAAATTAGCTGCTAGTTTTAAATATAGAAAAGTAAAAAGCGCCATTAAATGTAATTGGCAATGCAAATTACATTTGTCTAAATTGAAAGAACTTGTGAAATTGTTGTGAAATTGTAATGGAAGACTTTTTACAACTTTTCTGTATCATCCTTTGTTTTTTAGATATTCAGTTGTTTGATATGTAAATGAAACCATCTCTGGCGTCATAACCAGGATACAGAATTTTCATGAAATGTTCAGTGTCGTGAGGATTTTTAATGGTCACAGTTTCAAGTGATTTTGTGGACAAACGTAGAGATATAACTGAGTTTGCTATGTGTAAAAATGCTCTACTCTCCTTATGACATCAAAGAGCACCATTTACATATCACAAACAAATTGAAATATCTCGAAAACGAAGAAAAATACGGCAAAGTTGTACAAGTACTTCCTTTATTATTGCACGAGTTCTTTCAAATTAGGCAAACTTAATTTAATATTGCTAATACGCTTCAATATAAAAACATTAATATGATGGCATGGATTATGCACAATAAAGGAAGCAAACTACAGTCAGTACATAATAACTTCATACTGATTTCTTTTTTATTCAGACCTAAAATTGACAGACTTTGGCTATTCCTATACAACTTGGTGATTTTGATTAATTCTTTGGAAGTTTTCATGGCGATAAAGTAATATAGATAATTTTTGTGGAAACACCACGTAAAATATTTATTTATTTATTGCTGTGATAAATGCCTGAGTCAACGCCGAAAGCTTTGCAAATAAATAAATATTTTACGTGGTGTTTCCACAAAACTTATCTATTTTGATGATTGTGTTTACACCTCTCACACTGTCATACTAAATGAATATTTAATACGAAAAGACACTAAATTGTACTACCTGATAGTGTTGAAAAAGCGTAGTCATAACGCCAAAGTGTGCGAACATAGTGCAAAAATTTATCGCCGGTGTCGTCACTTAGCTTTCTGACAATATATCGCCACTTATGTGGGATGGATCAACTCCTTCTTCAAAAGTCGCCTTCCAATCTTCATTATTTAGTGACTCATCTAATTCGCCACTCGGCTCTTTTTCTTCAATATCATTGATAATACTTAGTCCAAGTCGTTTAGTCACATCCTTGACGGCGAGGCCTCGTGTTTCTTCCCCTATAGGGTTGAAATATCACAAAAACATTAATTATCACATACAGCTAGCTTTAAGAAAATTGAATACATTTTGGCTATAAGAAAAAAATATAGACTAGGAATTTTAGTTTACCTTCATCAACATTATGAACAAACACTTTGCCAAAATGACACCATAAATCTATATTCAACTGTTTCTCATCTTTTAGTTGGTGTAGATGCCTCAAAGATGTCAAAAGAACATCTTGAATATGCGATATTGTGTCTTTACTAAATTCTTTCTAAAAATAGAAACGTAAAAAGCAGAATATATATTATATATATATATATTAGCAGAATATATATATATATATATATATATATATATATATTTCTAAACCTCATTAATAATTCATGCGGAAAGCACGAATGAACAAAGTTTCATGAGGGTATATATATATAATATATATATATATATATATATATATATATATATATATGGGACAATGAACTCGCGTGGAGAATAAGTATAGGTTAGTGACCGAAACCGAGGTCACTACGCTGGTTATTAACCCCGAGGGCCGCAAACCGACGTAGTTTATTCATGACACAGACGATATTTGTCGTTATTTAACAAAAAAATGGTATTCTAGACGTAGTTTTAAAGCGATATAGTAGGTCATTTAATATGCAAGGTCAATAACTATTTATTAACCGCGGCACATCAAAGATAATTTATGCATGAATAAACTAATGATATTAATAGGTGTCTCGATATTGAAGAAACTAGTATCTGTTTTCGAAATATCAAATAACCCAAGTACCATCATTCGACCACCATGCAGCTCCCAACTTGACCTAGCTCTGTCGGTAGAGCGTCGGACTAGTAAACCGAAGGTCGTCGGTTCGAATCCCAGCCGGGCCGAGTAGAGTTTTCCCTACTTGTCCGGAGTAACACCTATTAATATCATATATATATATATATATATATATATATATATATATATATATATATATATATATATTCCTCTTGATTTACATAAACTTTAGTTTTGATTTTCTCCACGTAGATAACGTTCTTTTTAAAAATTACTACGCCAATATATGAACTTACCAAATAGATCGTTTTAGAAGTTATATCGCCTCGTGTCCATATAGTAAAAACCCGCTAACAAGAACCTACATTTTACCAAATCACCCTGGGATAGATTCTTATATTCTTATATATTCTTATATATTCTTATATAAATAAATTCTTAATTTCAGCCTGAGGTTCTTAATAGCGGTAGGTTCTTGTTAGCGGGTTTTTACTGTATCTGATAAAACACTGCTGCTCATGTTTTAAATATATATATATATAATATATGGGCCCATGCGCACTTCACGCTATCTGAATGTACTTCACCGATGCTGTCCCACATGCGGTTGTCACCGACGATCGCATGTGTATAAGTAATTGATGAAATTCATTCAGATTGTTCCAAGCTACACTGATGAGCTGTTGTACAGCGAAACACCGTGTCTGTAATTGAACTATATATATATATATATATATATATATATATATATATATATATATATATATATTACGATGTGAAAATTGATACTTGGGGTATATATATATATATATTTATTATATAGCATGCTATCGGATATGAGCTTTTGCGTAATCTGATTGGTTCCCTACTACCAGGCTATCAGCTCATATCCTGCTAGTAGAGGAAAAACAAGATGGCGGCATGGGTATTTTTAACCAGAAAAGAGTTGAAATTGACGGATTTTTATACAGAAAAACATCAACACCCTCAAACCAATGTATAAAAAAACAACATTGTGTAAAAATACATTAACAAATACACAATTTAGCGTGTCAAATGGTAAAATTCACCTAAAAATGACGTCTTTTTACTTCAAAACACGACTAAATTATCGGGTTGATATTAATTTGTTGCCAAACAAATAAACTCACGGTTAAAATCAAGCTTACAACACACATTTCGTAGGAGATCACCAGTAAAGAGACTTTTTTGATTTAGATAAGCATTTGGAGTAGTAAAAAGCATGTTCTTTTTCAAAAACAACCAACTAAGTAATTTAGTTTCACTGCCGAAGGTGTTTCAGTTTCATTTTTGCATGAAATGAAAACCTTTTCCACAACAGCAACGCTAATATAAACAACTGACCCACCTTTTGACTTCTTAAAGGTACCTTTTAATCTTTTTTGTTGATCTGCTTAACACATTTTTTGCCCCTCGAGCAACATTTCGAAGCTGTTTACCGAACAGCTCAGCGAGAAACTCTATACATGTGGATGCATCATTACGCATGGCGGAAGTATTAGTTGCATATGCCGGACGTTTGTTGTTTCAAACATTTCGCTGTAATTTTGTCTCTTATACAGTGCTTGGCTATATAATAAAACAGTTCTACCATTCGCTCTCGTTGTATACGAACTAATAGCCAACGAGGCGCTTCGCCGAGCTATAGACATATGAGATATATACAACTCGAGCTCATGGTATAAATATATATATATATATTTCTAAAATTCATTAATAATTCATGAGGAAAACACAAAGAAAAATCATGAGCGTATCGGATCTATATATGTGATATAGACTCGCTCTAAGTTTCTCGCTGGTTTTTAACGGCTGAGATAAGCTTAATTTTCAAAATTACTACGCCAATGAACGTATGAAGTGATTCTTTTTAGAAGTCATTTAAAAACCTTGCAGTACGGGCTTTATCGGCTCTAAAACACTCGGCTATCGCCTCGTGTTTTATATCCCATAAAGCCCTCCTGCGCGGTTTATAAATATTACATATATATATTTGTACAATATCTTGGTTGTTATGCGTGTTTTCATTGGTTCATTGGTTGTTGCCCATGAACTATTAGAGGACAGACACATATCATGGGCACGTCAGATCACGTCAGTTAAATTTTTGTATCGTATAAAACAAATAGATTCCATTTTTTTGTTGTATGTTCAGTTATAGATGCACAGAAGACGTAACAACGTGGTAAGAACATCACTTTTTTGTTCTTACCACGTTGTGACGTCATCTGTGCATCTATAACTGAACAGACAACAGCAAAATGGAATCTATTTGTTAATTATATATATATATATATATATTTATATTGTCAGGATGTCAGCGATGGAGGTACCAGGCGGAAAATATTAAAGGCGAATATATTAAAGTGAGAATTCTGCTTATTGAGTAGCTTGCCAACTATTTGCCGACCTCCTGATCTAAACAACAACCATTAACCAATCAGATATATCTGCGACCTGCCAAATTGTGTTGAAAATAGTAAACAAATAAGCAAGTTATGCACCACTGGATTGCGGTAGGATTTTGTTTGATACCTTCAAAATCGTCTTTGGTCAAATGTTTGAGAGTTGATAGAAGAACCTTTATCTTGTATGTAATAAATTACATATTGACCAAATTGGCTGAAGTTGTATACAACCAATTCAACAACTACCCGACTTGTAAAGACAACAAGAAAATATGCATTTTGAACACACCATGATTGATGGAGGCTCAAACATTGACAAAAGATAGCTGATTTAAACAAATAAGGAAGTTAATAATTTTAAATAGCGAGGTCGGCAAATAGTAGGCGAGATACTCAATTAGCAGAATTTTCATATTAATATTTTCCCTCCATATATTTACTGTTCAAAATTAGATGCCACTTCATAAAGGCTATATGTAAATTAGCCGTTAAGCGGCGGCCTTTTTGTCATCAATTTCTGGTAATGATCTAGCCATATCTTTTCATGATGTGAAAGAAATATGTTGACGAAAAGCGGACCGAGTGGAGAACCCATAGCTTACTCCGTCAATTTGTTGGTAGAATTTCCCATTAAACAAAAAATGACAATTCTTTACGGCTAAATTTAAAAGCTCTTCAAATTCTTTGCGCAAGAAAACCATGGTAAAAATGGTTGGTAAGAAACGATTGATCTGGAGTAATTTGTATTTTTTTCATCCAGAGGGATGTTGGTGAACAAAGATTTGACATCAATACTGGCCATAATTAACTGTTCGCTATAATAGATTTAAAGAAACCAATTCCCGAATAAAGCCGTTAAGCGGCGGCCATTTTGTCATCAATTTCTGGTAATGATCTAGCCATATCTTTTCATGATGTGAAAGAAATATGTTGACGAAAAGCGGACCGAGTGGAGAACCCATAGCTTACTCCGTCAATTTGTTGGTAGAATTTCCCATTAAACAAAAAATGACAATTCTTTACGGCTAAATTTAAAAGCTCTTCAAATTCTTTGCGCAAGAAAACCATGGTAAAAATGGTTGGTAAGAAACGATTGATCTGGAGTAATTTGTATTTTTTCATCCAGAGGGATGTTGGTGAACAAAGATTTGACATCAATACTGGCCATAATTAACTGTTCGCTATAATAGATTTAAAGAAACCAATTCCCGAATAAAGCCGTTAAGCGGCGGCCATTTTGTCATCAATTTCTGGTAATGATCTAGCCATATCTTTTCATGATGTGAAAGAAATATGTTGACGAAAAGCGGACCGAGTGGAGAACCCATAGCTTACTCCGTCAATTTGTTGGTAGAATTTCCCATTAAACAAAAAATGACAATTCTTTACGGCTAAATTTAAAAGCTCTTCAAATTCTTTGCGCAAGAAAACCATGGTAAAAATGGTTGGTAAGAAACGATTGATCTGGAGTAATTTGTATTTTTTCATCCAGAGGGATGTTGGTGAACAAAGATTTGACATCAATACTGGCCATAATTAACTGTTCGCTATAATAGATTTAAAGAAACCAATTCCCGAATAAAGCCGTTAAGCGGCGGCCATTTTGTCATCAATTTCTGGTAATGATCTAGCCATATCTTTTCATGATGTGAAAGAAATATGTTGACGAAAAGCGGACCGAGTGGAGAACCCATAGCTTACTCCGTCAATTTGTTGGTAGAATTTCCCATTAAACAAAAAATGACAATTCTTTACGGCTAAATTTAAAAGCTCTTCAAATTCTTTGCGCAAGAAACCATGGTAAAAATGGTTGGTAAGAAACGATTGATCTGGAATAATTTGTATTTTTTCAGCCAGAGGGATGTTGGTGAACAAAGATTTGACATCAACACTGGCCATAATTAACTGTTCGCTATAATAGATTTAAAGAAACCAATTCCCGAATAAAGGAAAACGCTTTTTTCTTAAAGTATATATAATAACGTAAGTACAAACTTCTGAGATCTACTTTCGAAGACAGCAAAACAACTTTTCGATTTTATCCCGATAAATCCGACTACTTTTAGATCTTCAAAATGGTAGAAGGATCTAATTTTCTATTTAAATCGACATTTTAATGTTAAAGTGTCTATATAGGAAACGAAAATTAAGTCTGTTTTCACTCTTATTTGAAAGAACACTTAAAATGATAGAGTAACATCTTTTGTAGTTTTTCGTTTCCTTGCTTCGTTCTTGAGATATTTCAGTTTGTTTGATATGCGAATTAAACATTTTGACGTCACGCGTGCATAATGAGTTATCGAAAAAATTTATATATATTTGCATGCTATTGTCAAATATAATCACTTGAAAATCTACATGTTTAGTGTTCTGGGCGAAACACACGCACTTGCATGCTTCCTTCGAATTATTTTGGTTTGATAATAGCAAAAATATATAAATTTTTTCGATAACTCATTATGTACATGTGACGTCAAAATGTTTAATTTGCATATCAAACAAACTGAAATATCTCAAGAACGAAGCAAGGAAACGAAAAACTTCAAAAAATCTTACTCTATCATTTTAAGTGTTCTTTCAAGTAAGACAGACCTTATTTTTCGTTTCATAGGCTCTTTAAGAAATCGCTCAGTATATACCATTTTTGACTAATAAAAAAAGCTTCTCCAAAGCGTACTAATAACAACTATAGATCGTTTGCAATCATGTGACATCGGAGTGATCAGACGCCATCTTGGTTGATTTCCAGTTAATAATTTGCATAGCCCCTGACAAACAAACTTGGCGGTCAGCGGTTTGTCAACGGTGTTTGCCAACAGAAAAATAGACACACAATGTGTGTATGTGTCCAGTGACGTATTTGAGAAACTCGGGACTAGATAAAGCTCTGTGATAAGCACATACATTCTACATACATCAGTAGAAGCAGTCACTAGAAGTGTCTGGAAACGCAACCAAACTCTTTGTTCTATGTTTTGTTAACATTTATGCAAATGTGGCTCATCTGTCAATGCCTAAACAGAGATATAACCTGCACTTCAGGCTCTAAACAGAGATACAAATCATGAAATGACGACCTTCGTTGTCAAAATCAAAAACTAAGCAAAAGTTCTGGATAAAGATAGACGTCAAACAGTCGTAATAAATGTTGAATAAGTTGTTTGAATATATCATCGCACAAATCAATAATGAACTAGTATTCGAAAGTCAACAAAGACCTTTCGCCATTATTTTCTTGATAAAAAAGGATTGTTTTACTTTGAATCTTGAACAAAACGATTCGAAGAATATCGCACAACTGGTCCTTCAAAAACACATGTGCCCGATTCGTAAATGATCACCAAAACATCAGTTCAATTTGGTAACTGTGACGTCATCGGTAACAAACTCAGATCCAAAGGTCGGCGTTAGCTTAGTGTGTGCCACTAACCTTATAAGGTCAGTAAACACAAAAATCAACCAAGATGGCGGACGTGACGTCATGTGCAAACGATCTTTAGTGCATTGTAAAATGTGACGTTATATTTGATATTTTCAAAGACATTTTCGTATCATTTTGGATTTGACAAGATTCTCAAAATTTTATCTGCGGGTTCACACTTTTTTAGTTTTCAATAATTTTTAGTTTAGATTAGTTTAATAATATAAAAAAAGAATTTTACATTATACCAGCAATATAGCAATGGTTAGAACAATGCGTTCAGAATTAGAATTGTTAGAATTTGGAACTTAGCTGTAAATGTATATATGTACTAATGTGTATATATGTATGCATTTTGCTAAAGCACCTATACAGTTTTCTCAAAATTATCAAACAAGCAGCCAAATCAACATAAACAAGACATTTGCATCCTCACTTGTCCTCAATTACCAAATTGGGACGTAAAACCAAAAAAAGCCCCAGAGAAGTCTAAGCACAAAAAATGACAAGGGTGCACCTGGTTCAAGCATAAAACAACTGATCTTACTAGCTCTAATTATTGACCGGATAGCCAACCAATTAGTGTACGTCATTTGGCGTATCTTCCAGACTAGCGGCGTCGCCATACACCATAATATACACACACATATACTGTACCTCACTATCGGTCTGATTTTCACTTTGAATTCTGTATCGCTCGCCTTTCATAAAACCGTCTAATTTAGGTGTATTATTATCATTCTGTAACTCAAAATTGGCTGTCACATCCTCGTCATTCGTGTTGAAGCAAACAAAATGATTCTCGCCACCAAGTTCCTTCCTGGACATATAATCTTTGCAGGCAATCTACAAATCATATATAGGCTTAGAACTCTTTAATTTACAACCAGGAAATAGAAGAATACAAAGTATATACAGTTATCTGCATGTATACGTTGCTGCATGGATGCAGGGAGGTCGAGTACAGGGAGTGTTTATACAATATACATGATACCGGAACGAGTTTCATTGCGGAATAAACTCATAGTACTGATTCTGTTGAAATCTTTTTGTCTGTTTACATCATGATTCTGGAATGAAATGTAGTTAATTACCGACTGAGTTACTCTGCCATTTCTGGTATATATCGGTTCCGGTATCATGCAAAAGCGATGCGAGAGGTCACTTGCAGGGAGAGACTATTTTAACGAATCAACATGAAGCGGATTGAGTATTCAAGTCAAATCTCGCATGTTGTTTCTTCTTGTTGTGTTTACACGAAGAAGATTGAAAGTTTTCGATCTGATCGAAACGAATGGCGGAAGTCATTCCACGCAGTGGAGTGGATTGACTTGAGATTGAAAGCAAGGATCGACTTGAATGTCCCCAATCTATTTCATCTATAAACACGGTTTGACTTGAAAATGATTTGATACGCATGAGTGAAGTTGGGGCGTGTCGTGCTAAATGGCAGACATTGAGGGAAGCACAGAAAATAGTGTTCCAAAACCGAAAGCAATGTTCCAAGGAGATCCGATTCTCCATGTGAACATGTGCCCAGATTGACTTCACTCACGTTTTTCGATCCGATTGGACTGTCAATTCGCTTCATGTAAACAGGGCCTTACACTTGAAATTAAAGATTTAGAGTTTACGGTTTCGGGCATTTACTGTACCAGAATCGCAATTCCTATAGCAAAACAATATTACATTCAAGAATGAAACCGGTTCCCAGTATTAAGTAAACACCACATGAGACAAATATAATTTTCATGTCATATGCACTATAACGGTAAACCATTAAATGTTTCTGAAATTAAGTAGTTTGCATGTAATATATCAACAACGAATTTGAGTGTTTCATCATGGGATTCCAACACGAGAAAACATGATTATTCTTCAGTATTAGGGACTTTAAGATTCACGACGCGGCAAGCTCGATGACGCGCCTTAAAAACAAAATAATTCTTAATGAAAACAAAGTGAATGAATAATATGAAATCCCAAGAGTATTATATCAATGCCGTCCTCGTTCTGTAAATAACGCCACTCTCAGCATTTTTACGTCTTCAGAACAACGCGAACAGGCAGAGAAGCGACAGCTGTTTCTTAACGTCGACTTCAACTCAGACACTACAGTCGTTTTACCAAGAACTGGAGCGTCTAAAGTCCTTAAACAAGCTTAAACATGAAATACGGCAGTTAATTTACCATTTCTTATTTTAAATACATTGTTTTTTAACGTTTTTAAGGCAGCGTCGTCGAGCTACCCGCGTCGTAGATCTTAAAGTCCCACAATTAACGCGTTTGTTTTCGAGTGTTTGGATTCCCCTGATGAAATACGATAAGATAAGATAAGATAATGTTTAATAACATATCATCGCATATTAAATGAATTACGATATGTTTACAAAGGAATAAAATTATTATAAAAAATTATGCATATATATTACATGAATAGATAATAAATAAATGATATGTGCTAAAAATAAAGCTAATATATATATATATATATATATATATATATATATATATATATATATATATATATATATATATATATATATATATAAAAAACATAACTAGTTGTTAATCGAGCGTAACATTGTAGGAAAAAAGCTGTTCATAAAACGATCTGTTCGACAAAAATGTACAGTAAAATTAGTACTGTTATGTAATGTTCTAGTAATAGTAGTGCCTCTCTGTTCAGGTATAAGGTGATAAAGACATGAAGAAGGTTGGCAAAGTTTATTAAAAGTCCTAGAACATAGTTCAGAGCGTCTATCATAAAGTCGAGAGTAGCCAGATAAAATAAGGGCGTCTGAATAATGTTCAAAAGGATATAAAATTCGTAGGGCTCTTTTCTGCACAGATTCGATCTTGTCTGACAAATATTTTGGTAGGTTAGTATGCCAAACCACACAGCCACATTCCAAAATAGACCTAACCAAACTGTTGTAAATAACAATTAAGTCAGACGGAGGAACTCCATTCCGGCGCAGAGTTCTTAAGATATACAAACGTTTAGAAGCTTTTTTGACCAGTATCATAGTATTGTCTGTCCATTTGATATGATTATTGAGAGTTAAACCCAGGACTTTATGCGATAGAACTTTTTCCAAAGGTACACCATCAAGGAAAAGAGAAGGAATATACACGTCTTGTCGCAGAAAGGAAATTGTCATTACTTTACATTTTTTTGAATTAAACTTCATATCATTCCTTGATGCCCAAGCAGAGATTTTCGTTAAGGTCTCTTTGGATAAGCGACTTGTCTTTGACAGATACTGCTTCAGAAATAGTGACATCGTCAACAAATTTCCAATGGCTGGAAGCAATAGGGTGATATGGCATCTCAATCGAGCGATTTCAATTGGAAAATGCAATTAAAATAAACCATCACGAGATTTTATTCATGAGTGTGTGTAAAATTTATTCATACAGCTTTTTTTTTTATTCATACAGCTTTTCTTTACAGCTTGTTTATTTTGCGTAGTTAATTGAGATCTTAAGAATAAGATGAACACCGGTTTTCATCTAATATCTTGGGTTTTACTGGGGTATCCAACTTCAATCAGGTGATTGAATGAACTATATTATAATTGGCTGATTATCTCATGAATTATTAGTTAATTGAGATCTTAAGAAAAAGATGAACACTGGTTTTCATCTAATATCTTGGGTTTTACTGGGGTATCCAACTTCATTCAGGTGATTGAATGAACTATATTATAATTGGCTGATTATCTCATGAATTATTAATGAGTTATATTAGTACAGACCAACAAGTAGTCTGTTAAAAGTAACCATCAGTTTTAACCATCAGTACTTTGTTAAACACCGCGAGTTTTAACCATCAGTACTTTGTTAAACACAGCTCTCGCAGCGCGGTATATCATGGTCACGTGACTACCAAAATCTGGTTGTGACAAATTTTGCTTGGATAGGGGTGGGGTAGAGAGGATTTGATTATTTGAAGCTTCTTGCTTGAAAGATTTACCGTTTGAGAAAATACTTCCAGTCGATCTTGGATTGAAGAGTTCAGCGCTAAGTGGGTACGATATGGCTATGATTTCTGATTATGTTCACAAGAAACGGGTAACGTACGAGGGACTGACGGCGTAGAAAAGCGAAAAGCAGTTCCCGTTTTAAAATTCGGATTCCTTATCTAGCCGCTCAGGGTTTTTTGCTATAATGATATCCATACACGTGACACACACTACTTGTTTTGATGTGAATACTACGCAAATTATCGAAGTGTTGGAGTGGAGAGAAAGTCTCACTATTTACACTGCGTTGTTCAACAAACTGATTCGTCTCGCACTGGACGAGGCAAATTTTTGATATAAACACTTGTTTATACAAAGAACGAAAAATTATCGGCAACATACATCACACCATATTGTGTCCACTTAGCGCTGAACTCTTATACAAGGCATGTTGGAAAGAAACGCTAGAATTCTCTCAAAACATAACATAAAAGTACCACACAAGCCTGTGAAGACCATATCCAGCATGTTTCGAAAACCAAAAGACAAACTCCATCACGATCATACAATTGGCGTTGTTTACATGTACAAAATGAAAAGCAGAGATTGCACTTCCATTTACATTGGCCAAACATCTCGTTCATTAAAAACCAGGATAAAAGAACATAGTCGCGCTATCGCCAAAATGGACAAGCATTCCCTGCTGACCCAACACCATTTACAAACGGAACATGACAATGACCTGGATGACGTCCAAATTGTTGACCGATCGATGCAAACAATGGTTCCAACGGCTATTCCTAATTGTAGCATGGCATTCAACATGTGAACCGCGACATCGATTAATGAACACATAGTTTTACCTTCTGTAAATAGATGTACTGTTAATTCCTGAATATATTTAACTCTTTATTGTATATATAAGAAGTTTTTTAACCATCAGTACTTTGCTGACGAAGGTCACAGTTACTTGACCGAAACGTCCTTTTAAAAACCTTTTAGACAGAGACAACATTATAGTTTTAGTTAATAACTAATTTTATAAACATGCCTGTCTACAACTATTGGATTTTAAACCATAGCTATATATATTATTGGATTTTAAACCATATACATATATATATATATATATATATATATTTATAAAATGGGTTGCGTCTTACGCACGCTGTGATTGGCCCATGGTCGTGTTTATATAAGAGTACATAAACACGGAATTTTCGCGCGCTTTTTGAAATATACAAAATTGCAGTTCAAGCAATGGCAAATAATTTTCAAGTTTCACTGTTTTAACGAGTTTTTAATGAATAAATTACAAAATGGCAGATAAGGGAAGATTTAAAAGAGTAAACGAAAATGACTTGGAGGCTTTGATAAATAATACTCAAGCCAAAAGAACCAAATACATGACAAATTACGCCGTCAAGATTTTTAAAGGTACGACATTGTATAATTTTTGTGTTTACGTTAAAACCAGTTGATAAAAATACGGAACTTTAAATGTACTAAGCAGTTCTAAAAACAATGCTGTTTTTTAAAACTTTAAGAATGGTCAAACGAGCGTAACATAACACAACAATTGCACGAAATGGACGAAGAAATGTTAGATAACTACCTTCGGATCTTCTACGCAGAAGTAAAAACAAAAGATGGCCAAGACTACAGCCGTTCAACGTTTCTGAGCTTAAGAAATGGTATTGAACGTTACCTTAACTCTGGTCCATACAATAAAGGTGTCACTATCGCTGGCAACCCAAGATTTAAAAAGTCAAATATTGTCCTCAACGCCAAAATAAAGTCTTTAAAGATGGAGGGCAAAGAGAAAGTAAAACACAAGTCAGCCTTGGAACAAGAAGACCTGTTGCGCTTACAGTCAAGTGGTGTTTTGGCTCCTCTAAGTCCTCTTAGCCTGTTGAGAAATGTTTGGTTCCACACTACTTTATACTGGTGCCGTAGAGGAAGAGAGGGACAGAGATGTCTCACAAAAAACAGCTTTGTTTTCCTTCAAGACGCTGCAGGCGACGAATTTGCAACCATGGTCCACAACGAGTCCTCAAAAAATCACCCCGGAGGGATTATCGACGAAGAAAGCTTCGAAAGCAAAGGCAGAATGTACAAAACAAGCCAAGAAAATGATGGTTATAACGCACTAAAGTTATATATGTCCAAGCTGAATCCCAAATGTGAAGCTCTGTTTCAATATCCAAAACGTCGTTGGAATCCAACTGACGGTGTTTGGTATGAAAATCGCCCCCTTGGTGTGAACAAGCTCGGCGAAATGATGAAGGAAATCAGCTCTATTGCCAAATTATCCCAGATCTATACGAATCACTGCGTCAGAGCAACATCTATCACTTTGTGGTCGAATGCCGGGCTTGCAAATAGGCATATCATGTCTATTTCTGGTCACAGAAGCGAGCAGTCCTTGCAGCATTACAACCAGCGTCCATCAACAACTCAGTTGAAGCATTGCAGTGATGTTCTTTCCCAAGCACTTGGCAATGGATCAACTGAATCTGCAGAAAACCATCAAGCCGTCCACGTTACTCCAACTTTAGGATGCTTGGAAACAGTGGTATCATCAGTCAGTTCAACATCTACCTGCACAACTACAATTTCCAGCAAAACGGCGATCGAGAATGCATTTCCCTTTGGTGGTGTTTTTGCCAACTGTTCTATTGGCAATGTGAACGTTAACTTTAGTTTACAGCAATAAACAGGTTGTATTAAAGCTGGATAATTCAATTTAATGTAAATCCACCATGTTATACGTATATACGGCTTGATTAAGTGTTATTTTTACGTCCTTGGCAAACTCTTTTGATCAACAAATAAACGTTCTGTAGAAGAAGCCACTTCAAAGCCGTTATGGCGTGGGATATACACTAGAAAACTTGACGTGTTGTAAACGTGTTGTTAGAACACGTCGACGTGTTTATACGACACGTTGACGTGTTATGAAAACCTTCCCTTGTGAAGTTATAACACGTCAGTGTGTTGTTTTTTCAATATGCAGTTGGAAGAACACGTCTAAATAAGTTCTAGCGTGTTGTAACAACACACCAAATTCAAATAACACGCCATCAACTGTCAACAACACGTCAAAAAACTGCTACAACACAGCAAAAGTGTGTTGCAAAAGCCATAAAACACACCGACGTGTTAAAACAACACATCAACGTCTTGTTGGAGTAGAACACGTCGACGTGTTAAAAGAACACATCAACGTGTTGTCGCCAAAAATTGTCGGTGAAGAACACGCCAGCGTGTTAAAAGAACACGTTAACGTGTTGTTGCTGCAAGCTGGTGACGTAACCAGACCTTATGATGACGAAACATCACGCCACTTTTTTCAGTCCGAAGTCCAGAGCTGCGGGGCGAAGGTTTTTATAATTTTTTTGTCTGAAAAGGAGTTTTTTGGAGAAAATGACAGTAAACCACAACATTTAAAACGTCTGAATTGTATCCTTGGAAGAGACAAAGTTCACTACAACTGTAAATACCACTACCAGGCAGAGCTGAGGACTTTTAATAAAGAAATGTTAGGCCTACGAAAGAATATCGTTTGGACACAGTAAGTAAAATTTTATAATGGGTTGCTATAAAAAGTCAGTGTTTTTCAGCATGAACGCCACGACGTTGATTTAAAAATATCATATGAATAATGTAATATTGTTTCTATTTTTTATGTTCAACTCTTGAGAACCCAATGTAAAAGAAAAAGCATCTCAAACTTGCCAGTCAAGTGTGAAAAATGGTTCTGGTTTTCGTTTTTGCTTGTTATCTGACATGAAGTTTATACTGTATGAACTAAAACAGTTCGACAAAAAAAACCTACAACGCTGTAATACCATTGTATATAAGGTAAGAATTCATATAACGATTAAAGTAAATTGTTCACTAAACACATATTTGTCCTAAACACCTAGTCAAAATCGAATTTTTTACGGATTTTTTAAACTTTTAAATCCTTGCATGTACATCCGCCGCCATAATCCATGATCTGTCGTCCTAAATTTTCCCAATCCAATTGAATTTACAATTAACTATTATCAACCTATATTTGGTAGATCCATAGTTAATAGAAACATGGTTTGGAAGCTCAACAAAAGTCATTGTTTTATGTTTTTGTTCAGGTTTATGGAAATGTGTGCACTTTCACGGTTACTGAACATATTGTGTTTTCTGTATAATGAAGCAATCATCCAATAGCAACGTTTGGGTTGAATCGCTCAACCGTACTGTTTAAATATTAATAAACCTAAAACAAAGGATTTGTGCACCTTCGTGTACCTTTCAACATGAATCGTAGCTTGATTGTTGACCGCTTTGAAGTTTGCCGGGTTTCCAAACCATGTTTAGAATAACTATGGTAGATCTAAAAAGACTATAAAATATGAACACTTTAAAAAAAGACTAGGGAACAGAGGTCTGCAATTAAACCACATTTCTCTGTTTAAGCGAACTAGCCTTTTTGCACTGAATGAAGGAATGTTTGTGATACAAGTGATGTTTTGTATGTATGTTTCCTGAAGCTACCAAGCAACCTTTCTTGTGAAGTTTTGTTTATTTGAGTTCCCTAATGAGGTCCAAAAAGAAATAATGCAACCAAACAATTTAAAATTTGCAAGTCAAAGACCAGGTATTCTAAATACATTACTAAATATCAAGTGATCACTAGTTTTGTACATGCCCTTTATTAAACCCACAAAAAAAGCAATTTAATAAATGGCTTGAATGAAATCATCCATAAATTAAAGCAATTATTTATTACAAACTATATAAACTCTCTGTTGACCACTATCAATTATATAAATATGCAGGTTTTATGCAAAAACGATTCCTGTGAAGGTTCTTAACAGCAAAGTACAGAGTTTAGAATGTAGAGTGCTTGGTGTAGAATGTAGAATGGAGAGTGTAGAGCGCACTGAGAGTGTAGAGTGCACTGAAAGTGTAGAGTGCACTGAGAGTGTAGAGTGCACTGAGAGTGGAGCGTGTAGAGTGCACTTAGAGTGTAGAGTGTGTAGTGTAGTGTAGTGTAGTGTAGTGTAGTGTAGTGTAGTGTAGTGTAGTGTCGTGTAGTGTAGTGTAGTGTAGTGTAGTGTAGTGTAGTGTAGTGTAGTGTAGTGTAGTGTAGTGTAGTGTAGTGTAGTGTAGTGTAGTGTAGTGTAGTGTAGTGTAGTGTAGTGTAGTGTAGTGTAGTGTAGTGTAGAGTGTAGAGTGTAGTGTAGTGTAGAGAGTAGAGTGCAAAGTCTAGAGCGTAGAGTGCTGAATGCAGAGTGTTTAGTGGAGAGCACAAAGTGTAGGTTGTGGAGTGTAGACTGCAGAGTATGGAGTGCAGATTGCTGATTGTAGAGTTCGGAGTGCAGAGTTCAGACTTCAGAGTGCTTAGTGGAGAGTGGAAAGTACAGAGTGTGGCGTGTAGTGTGGAGTACAGGGTGTAGTGTACGGTGTAGTGTGTAGAATGTAGAGTACAGGGTGTAGTGTGGAGTGCAGAGTGCAGAGTGTAAGCTGCAGAGTGTAGGGTGCAGAGTGTAAGCTGTATAGAGTGCAAGCTGCAGAGTGCAAGCTGCAGAGCGCAAGCTGCAGAGCGCAAGCTGCAGAGTGCAAGCTGCAGAGTGCAAGCTGCAGAGTGCAAGCTGCAGAGTGCAAGCTGCAGAGTGGAGAGTGGAGAGTGAAGAGTGGAGAGTACAAGTTGCAGAATGTAGACTGCAGAGTGAAGACTGCAGAGTGGAAAGTGCAGAGTGCAAGCAGAGTGTAGAGTGCAGTGCCAGAGTACAGAGTGCAAGCTGCAGAGTGTAGACTGCAAAGTGGAGAGTACATAGTGTAGAGTGCAGAGTGCAGAGTGTGGAGTGCAGAGAGTGTGGAGTGTAGAGAGTGTGGAGTGCAGAGTGTAGAGTGCAGAGAGTGTAGAGAGTGTGGAGTGCAGAGAGTGTGGAGTGCAGAGAGCGTGGAGTGCAGAGAGTGTGGAGTGCAGAGAGTGTGGAGTGCAGAGAGTGTGGAGTGCAGAGAGTGTGGAGTGCAGAGAGTGTGGAGTGCAGAGAGTGTGGAGTGCAGAGAGTGTGGAGTGCAGAGAGTGTGGAGTGCAGAGAGTGTGGAGTGCAGAGAGTGTGGAGTGCAGAGAGTGTGGAGTGCAGAGAGTGTGGAGTGCAGAGAGTGTGGAGTGCAGAGAGTGTGGAGTGTGGAGTGTGGAGAGTGGAGTGCAGAGAGTGTGGAGTGTAGAGTGTAGAGAGTGCAGTGTGTGGAGTGCAGTGAGTGTGGAGTGCAGAGAGTGTGGAGTGCAGAGAGTGTGGAGTGCAGAGAGTGTGGAGTGCAGAGAGTGTGGAGTGCAGAGAGTGTGGAGTGCAGAGAGTGTGGAGTGCAGAGAGTGTGGAGTGCAGAGAGTGTGGAGTGCAGAGAGTGTGGAGTGCAGAGAGTGTGGAGTGCAGAGAGTGTGGAGTGCAGAGAGTGTGGAGTGCAGAGAGTGTGGAGTGTAGAGAGTGTGGAGTGTAGAGAGTGTGGAGTGTGGAGTGCAGAGAGTGTGGAGTGTAGAGTGTGGAGTGCAGAGAGTGTGGAGTGTGGAGTGCAGAGAGTGTGGAGTGCAGAGAGTGTGGAGTGCAGAGAGTGTGGAGTGCAGTGAGTGTGGAGTGCAGAGAGTGTGGAGTGTGGAGTGTAGAGAGTGCAGTGTGTGGAGTGCAGTGAGTGTGGAGTGCAGAGAGTGTGGAGGTTTGAGAGTGCAGAGTGTATAATATTAAAATACCAAAATACTCTAGGCCTAATTGTATAATATGGTATTATGACATTAGAGTACTAAAGTGTTATAGTATTAGGGCTTATGAGATTTAATTTATAGTTTTTACATTAATCTTTTACTATTTTATTATAGGTTTTTAGAACTGCGTGAAGTGAAAAAAAAGAAACGTGATATCTAAAACGATTTATGTTATATTTACGCTATAGAACAGATTAATTGATTAACAAAAATTAATGCCAAGAAACGAACTATTAAATTACGAAGGTTAAAGATAGTATATTACTTTCTCTGGCGACGTTATCGTATACGAGACAATCAATAGATTGCCAATTCTCACTGAGATCAGTACCAATTATATATTATAGACTATTTATTCGTGCGCCTTTACAGTAATACCCTTGATATCGTTTAGGCTTAGCGGTTCATCATTCGGCAACTAAAGTGTAAAAATAAAATTTATCAACCTTAAGTTATATTTTGTATGTGTTTTTGAATTTAACACACAATTTGTGTGTTGTTGAGTGTTTTACTTTGTTCTCTCAGATCACACATTTCGACGTGTTGTTTCTTGGCGTGATGTTTATTTTGGTGTGTTGTTTCTTGACGTGTTGTTTCTTGATGTGTTGTTTTTTATATGTGTTGTTTCTTGACGTGTTGTTTTCTTGACGTGTTGTTTCTTGATGTGTTGTTTCTTGATGTGTTGTTTCTTGATGTGTTGTTTCTTGACGTGTTGTTGCTTGACGTGTTGTTTTCTTGATGTGTTGTTTTCTTGACGTGTTGTTTTCTTGACGTGTTGTTGCCTGACGTGTTGTTTCTTCATGTGTGACCAGTAAGAACACGCCTGCTGTGTTCCTACAACACACTAACCTTGACAACACGCCAAAACCGTGTTCAACACGCTTTTGGCGTGTCAACTGAGAGGACAAAACGGCGTGTTGTTTTGATAATGAAAAACACGCCAAATGCGTGTTTGGTACAACACGCCAAATGCGTGTTTTAGTCAATATACAACACGTCAAAGGCGTGTTTTATGCAACACGTCTAACTACAACACGCCTAAAATACAACACGTCAAAAGTGTGTTCAACACACTTTCGGCGTGTCAACTGAGAGGACAAAACGACGTGTTGTTTCGACACATTTGCAACACGTCAGGTTTTCTAGTGTACCTTACGTTGATTGGCTCTTCGTATATCTCATGAGAATTTTCAACTTCATCAGGTTTTTTCAATAAACTAGTTAAACTTTTTTGCGATTTTGATCTTGTTATTTTATAAAAGAAATATAAAATGGTTTTCAATGTTTATGTACTGTGATATAAACACTTGGGACGTTGCTCGACTTTTGAAAAGCTAAAAAACACTCGCCTAGCGGCTCGTGTTTTTGTTACGCTTTTCTCAAGTCTCGCAACATCCCGCGTGTTTATATCACAGTACATAAACATGGAAAACCATTTTATATTTCTTAATTATATATATATATATATATATATATATATATACTCCGAAGTGGAGGTGAATATCTACACTATTCACCGACACTGAGGTGAATAATTGTTTTAGTATTTTCCTTATAAATGAAATAACAAGTTTAACATTCTTATATTATTCGGTATTTCCAGACAAGACACAGCCTCTAGCAACTTGGCGTACTCGATACTTGTCGACAAAACAGTTTTTACAACTTTTGAATATATTAATGGCTAGAAAATTGTAAGGAAACATACCTGTGGACACTCTTCTACTTAATTTTGGTGACTTTTCTCGTTATTTTACTACGTCAGCCTTGTTTATCAACAAAATCTCCTGCTTCGGTAAACAAAGCAAAACTGTCCGCCATTTTGTTTTGCCCGCAGGTGAATGATGCAGGATATCCCGACCTAGAGGAACCAATCAGATTGCGTGAAAAGCACTATTCACCTGCGAGGTATATGCTATATATATATATATATATACAGTCGTTGGCATCTAAGCGTACACACCGCCCGTCAAAACATGTTTTATGTCAACGTCAAAGTTAAAAAATGTTTACCTTGCAAACGTTTTAGGTTTTCATTCGATACATTCGAACCAATGGATTATTGTAACAAGAATGTGCCCTTAGCCAATCACGTCTCACCAATCCCACGGTGTTGATTTCAAAACGGTTAACTTTGGCTTAAAT
Organism: Paragorgia papillata; assembly: GCA_035771165.1. NCBI lineage: Eukaryota > Metazoa > Cnidaria > Anthozoa > Scleralcyonacea > Coralliidae > Paragorgia > Paragorgia papillata. The sequence goes on from JAWNZC010000406.1 coordinate 894,116, forward strand.
TTAGAACATGTTTTGACGGACGGTGTACACGCTTAGGTGCCAACGACTGTATATATATATGATATACTATAAGTGGGCTTACCTCAAATGTTGATGGTCGCTACTGTCAGCGTGAAACTGACAGTAGCGACCATCAACATTTGAGGTAAGCCCACTTATAGTATATTCGCTCTATCTTTACGGTATTGAGCACTTTTCGACATTTCGCGAACAACACTTTGTTTGTTTGAATATATATATTTCTAAAATTCAGTAATAATTCATGAGGAAAACACAAAGAAAAATCATGAGCGTATCGGATCTATATATGTGATATAGACTCGCTCTAAGTTTCTCGCTGGTTTTTAACGGCTGAGATAAGCTTAATTTTCAAAATTACTACGCCAATGAACGTATGAAGTGATTCTTTTTAGAAGCCATTTAAAAACCTTGCAGTACGGGCTTTATCGGCTCTAAAACACTCGGCTATCGCCTCGTGTTTTATATCCGATAAAGCCCTCCTGCGCGGTTTATAAATATTACATATATATAGATATATATCAAAAACATGTCATGTGTTCAGTAATTAAGCCGTTCATAGTTCGATAAAGGTATTATAATTAATAAACTATTTTTTTAAACTTACTATATTTTCTCTTATTAAAGCTCTTGCTCTTCCACAGTTTTGCGGAGATCCACTAATTATAAAATTTCCACCTTCATCTTCTTTAGAAGATAAGAAACGGATTCTTGTGTCTGACTTTGTTTCTAAACGTTTCAAATTCTCACCACGTTTTCCCAATATTAAGCCTACGTATTTCTTTTCAACGGGGACTTGGAAATTGTCTATGTTCCTTTCTTCCTGCAACGTTAAAAACCAAATATGGTTGGGTTATATGACGGTGGGGGGGGGGGGGGGGGTGTGGAAAGCGGCTCTAAGTATAGGTGGTGTGCAACCAATCCCTTGAGATTCGAACGACAAATAAATTTTTGCCATGTTGGATGAAATTATAATTGCTAAATGAGGAAAACTTTTGTCAAATTCATCCAACATGGCGACAATGATGTAAGATGCACACCACCAATAGGTTAGTTCCCGAGACGTAGATAGGTACCGAGGCGAATAATTGTTTTAGTATAAATACACATTTTCGTACTTTTAGGAACAGCATTTTCTTTGAAATTGTTAATTTTCTCGTCTGTCGGATTGACAACTTGGCTGGCGGCCATTTTGGATAAACGCTGTAGGTGATTATCGAGAATTAATCCGAAGTAACTCGACTAATCAGCGCGCGCGATTTTCTATAATCACCTGTGTATTTATACTAAAATAATATTCTATTCTCATGGTTTTGATCTACGTCACGGCGGCCATATTGGTGGACAAACCTTTATCCTATGGGAACTTAACTTAGTTTATTCTTATTCAAACATTTCGTATTGTTCACACCCCCAACGGGGCCACCGATCCGTGAGTGAAAACGATCCATACAGACGTAGTTCAACTAGCATTAATATAGTATTACGTGTATAGGGAACCTCGCATATCAACTTTCGCCATTATCCCAACTCAATGGCTCGTGTTTTCAACATGCTATATATAAACACAGACGGCCATTCCATAACGTAATCCATTCCATTAGTAGAATAAACCCCTAAATTAAAATCAGTCAACAGCTCCGCATCTTAGCAACAATCAATAGCTTACAAACGAAATAGGTTCGAACACAATTAAAGTTATAACTTTAAATGTGTTCGAACCTATTTTGTAAATATGCCATAATAGTTTTCTAAACTTACCATACATTTTATCATCAAATATCTTGCTTTTTCACAGTTAGGTGGAAAACCACGGATCTTAAAAATCCTGCATTCATCTGTACCTTCATATACATTTACATCTGTACATTGAATTTCTGTTTCAGATTCTGTTGCAAATTGGCGTATATTTCTCCCATTTTTTCCTATCACTAAACCTATAAACTCATTTGGAACAGGAACATCCACTTCAATGCATCTATTCATCTTCTTCTTATTCTGCAACATTAAATAGATTGCATGTTGAATAAGGCAATAAAGCAAACACCTAGAACACCAAAAAAAATAAACAAAAAAATACCACAAAATACAGTTTCGTGCAAAGAAACCATTAAATATAGAAGTACATTCCAAAAGCACCGCTGTCATATTATCCATATTTATTTCGACCTGGCTTCAGCCACTAGCTGAACTCTTACAAGTAATATTTAGTATTTCAGTCGATTAAACTGCATGTTGTAGGGTCGCGGATCCGATTGCTAGCGAGAAAAATCAAGGCGCTAATGTTGCATTTTCGCAACTAGTGTATAGTTCCACGTGGTCTTAACTAAATTGCATGAAGATTTTCAGCCTGGTTAGGAGGGCTGAGTTTTTATTGCGATTATACATGAGCGATTTCAACCCGGGCTGATACCAAAATTTTAATCAATAACACGTAGGAAATTGAAGAATTTTTGTTTTGCGGCTGCGTAATGAACGATCGACACCATTCACACCCTTAGTTCAGCCCGGGCTGAAAAATTGGAGCGATTACATGGGCGATTTCATCCGGTTGACCGGGCTGAAAATTTCATCCCGGGTAACGCGAACCGGGCTGAACTTTCAACGCAGGCAGAAATTTTTTCCATGTAATCACGATCGGAAATCGCGGCTGTCGTGGCTCGCAAAAGCCAGGTTGGCCTGGATTAGCTACGCATGCGTAGAACGAATATTGTGCGTGTAAACGTCATCAAAACACGCGATACCAAGCGAGGCTGGCGCGAGATGAATGAGGAGCGGAGGAGCGTTGTGGTACATGTGGGTTCATACGATAAAATTAGGAAGATAAAGGAAAACAATGGATCCATTGAAGAGTATACTAGGGACATTGTAGGATATCAAGCATTTCTGAATTGAAATCAAACATGGTGCAAAAATTAGACGAAGAACAAGGTGCGATTTAGTATGGTAAATTTCGATATAAAATGACTAAAATCCGTTATATATCAAGTGTTAAATGACAACAAAAATGTTGAGCAAAACATGCAGACATTGTTTTAAATGAAGGAAAACCGGAGAAAACAAAGATAAACTGAACCTGCTGCGTAGGCAGTGTTGAAACAACAATCGAAATAGAGTAAGGTTAGATATACTGCAAAAACAGGGAACGTAGGAGTCTAACGTTTCGAGCGAAGGGCCTGCGTAGCAGGCGTTACTGGATGAGGGGACTGGGGAGAGGGTTAGAAGTAACGCCTGCAGTGGAGTTCTTTGGTTTTGAAAAACCCGTTCGCTGACGAAACGGGATTTTAATTATTGCTTACGCCGAATGTGATTCACTTAGCGCCCATAATCTGTCATTCAAGAAGGTTTAGTAAGTAAAATTAATAATTTCAATTCTAATTTTCAAACAAAGCTGAAACGATTATCAAAGGAAATATCTAAACAGCATCTTGCAGTGCTTTTGCGATTTGATCAAATGAAAATGCTGAGTATCAGCCTCCTCGACTCCCATACCATTCAACTAAGTTTTATATTTAAAACCTCCAGGCAAGAGTTTGGAATATATCTTAATAATAGGAAGTTCGTGAATTTGATTTTGAAAGCAAACACCGTGAGACGCTTTGCTTTCACATGTCTCTGTCAGTCATAACATTTCTGAAAATATTTGCGAGGGAACACCGTGGGACGCCGCAGACATTTCCGTTCAATAATGGTATACCTTTCACTCAACTGTTTTATTTTGGTAAACACTCGCTGTCATTACTGTTTTTTTCCATAATATTCGTTGCCATTGATAGAAATAGGATTACTCTACCATTCACACCTAATTTCAATTCAGAGGCGAAATGGCCCACCGGGAAATTTCCCGGTGCGTCCCCTTGGTTTTCCATTCCAGGCGCCCCCATAAAAGACAATTAACATTCCTAGACTACAAGTCGTAAACACAATGATATACAATTTGTATTTTCTATTTACTCTGCATGCAATTGTGTTATCTTTTCTTTGTTATTCACTCTTCATAAGATGTAACCATACGTAATTTTTCGATCTCATTTCGTTTATATGAAGAATGTGTTTGCCGGCAATTTTTTGTCCCGTCCCGCCTAACCAGAATCCCGTTTCCTAGCTCAACCATAATATATAAATGCTCTGATGCTTTGTCCCGCCTAACAGGGATGATATGACGGATGCCGTTTCGAGTATTTATTTTGATTCTTAAGTTGTTTATTCGATACAAATGAGTGATAACGGCTAGTAGGAGGACAGCTGTGGTTTTTACAACTTTCTAGCTGTGTTGTGAAACGTCCCCGGTCGCAATTATCCTGCCTGAAAACATTCTCATATAAACCCAGGATGAAAAACGTCCCATCCCACTTACTTGTCCCGTCCTGTCTCCCATGTGAACAGCCCCTAAAGCTGGATTTCCACTAGGCGTAAAATATCGCGCGCTCGACTTTTTTCTTTTGTCTTGTGAGTTTCCATGTGGAACGAAGCAGAAAACTATTCAATTTGTACAATAGAAAAGTCGAGCGCGCGATATTTTACGCCTAGTGAAAATCCAGCTTCAGAGTAGTTGAATCGTGGAACAGTAATTCACTCGTAGTATATAATATATTATTGTCTATTAAATGTTGTAGTCACAAAAAAATATGGGCATACATAAATCGTGCTTAAAATGAAAAATGCCGCTCTCAAAATCGTGGGAATACAGTTTCAGAGGGTCAAAAATTCAAAAATTTCCTAGAAGCCGGAACGGCACGCACACTCCCCGGCCGGGACCCTTAGAACACTCAGGCTTTGCACTCGGCCCCTTTCATCTAATTTCCCGGTAACTTTCTGCTGCCAGTCCGCCCCTGAATTTCATATATTTCCAGTCCACAGTTTTAGAAATATTTGTCAGATATCCCTTCCACAGATTTGCGACCAACTCTCAGTCTTTTAAATCCCTTTAATTGTACTTTAATTGTTTTTTATACAAAGAGAATTATTGAAATAATAATTTACGCGAAATTTTACTGAATTAAATGCCATGGATTTTGAAATATTACAATTAATACAAACAGTTAATTTAATAGCTTCAGACATTGGCCGCTCGAGATCATATTTCATTTGGGGGGTGTTTGACAAAACCAAAGAGCTCCACTGCAGGCGTTACTTCTAAGCCCTCTCCCCAGTCCCCTCATCCAGTAACGCCTATTCGTCAGAGAGAAACGATAGTAACGCCTATTCGTCAGAGAGAAACGGTTTCAGAGTGGCCGATTTTCTATGCGATATTACAAGGATTTAATAAGAAGATGTTCCGAGACGAAGGAATAGACCACTTTGATAATGGCGACTAATTTGAATATTCTTCTTAATAAGCCTTTCTAACCTCGTTTGTGTGTCTGCAATTCAAAAGAATCATTGCTTCAAAACTAGATCGGGCAGCCTAATTTAGATGCATATAAAAATAATTTTAAATAGTGGCCCATTATGACAGTGGTCTATATAGGGGTTATAGCGCTGTCGAACTCGTGTTAATGCTTATATTATTTAAGTAATATCACGGCCACCTCGGTTTTCATTGTTCCTACACGCACATTTAATCTCGAAATAACCCGATGCATAAAGATGAGGTACGATTAGTAAATAATCATACCTAATATTTATGTATCAGGTTAGTGTTTATTCAAAACTTCGCTTATCCATAAGTCGATCACGACATCTACCGTAGCACAATTGCAAAATTTCCCAAAAAAAATTGTACGTACCCATACGTAGTCCCATCTGGCCTTTCTTCAAATTCAATTTGGTCGTGAGACAACGCACGCAGCTCTTGGCCTCCATGTAGAATAAATAATTTCCCCGACAAATACAGAAGCATGTTAATCACATCTTCTGGACTGTGAATGTGTTCAAAACACTCCCTTAGTCCACATTTCCTTTTCATCGTTCACAGAAAGTGCGTCAGATTGCTTCTTAAACGGCTGTTGACATGCTTGCAATTCTTTCAGTCGCCCATCAAGAGTTTGTTGAAGCGGCTTCAGTTCAGTCGAGTGAAACAAAGATAGTGCTGGGTATTTCTCTTTGATTACAAGATTCAACCCACAAAACAAACTATATAGCACTTCAAGCCGGTAATTACCTCCGTCTTGTTTCTTAACTTCTAAAACAAATCTACTTAGCCAGTAGTTCATTTCATCGACAGTTATCTCTTCCAGCTTTGGAACAAATTCTGGTTCGAAATCTGTAAAAGCAATATTCCTTGCTTCCGACCAATTATCATATTTACTGACTACATCATCTTTACTCCTATATTTATACATATGCTACCTCAAAGGATTTCAATAGAATAACTAACAAATAGCCTCGTCACGTTTAGTTTACTCTCGTTCTTCCTCGGTAACCGTAATATTACAAAGTGATAGCATAGCACGGGAGGTTTAGTAAAAGTTCCGGGGGCGAACCTCCCTCGGCTTTCGGGTCATTTAATCACTAATCACCTCAATGCCATGCTATTACTATAAAAAATTTCATGATCACTCAAGCATATCAGTGGTTTACCGCCTAGCTTTTTGGTAAAACATATTTTACGACGTATTTTGAAAAAGCCGCGGAAAAACTGGGAGGGTCCTTATCAGGCATCCCTTTTAGTGAGGACCACTGACCTATATATAACTGGACTGTAGGTGCTGCCCATAAATGTGTCTCCATTTTCACTTTCAAAATGGCGGCATTTATGGGTCCTTCTGCTAATGGTAGCGACCACTGACATGTACTTATGGCAGGAAAAAATAATAATTTTGTAAATACAATGCGACTTTCTTTGAGGGCTTCCCCAGAGGTGAATAAAATCGTCTAGCGTTAGCCATAATAAAATACTAAAGACAAATTCGGACAGGAAAGGTTAATGCATGCACGGCTGGTCATTGTTAATTTATTGTGGAACGACTCAAGAGGCCCACTGACTTATATTGTCTGACCAAATAGGAATATCAGTAGAGCATGATCTCGAGTTTGTTTAAACAAAATGTTTCGGTGGTTTTTCCATGTATATTATTTATGTTTGTTGCCGAGCGGCCCGGGACGTTTTCATGACAAGAGACTTATTGTAGTTCTGAACTACAATAATTCCTAGACAATTACTCTTATAGCTTTCTAGCAGTCTGAATTAATAAAGACGTTCCGGCCGGCGTACACACTGGAAATCTACAAACATTTTGTTTTATGAAGTCGCCAGCTCTATAAAGAATCGCTGAAGATCACGAGAAAATCGTAAAGAAGCAAGGCGTAGCCAAGTTCTCCTAAGAGTGTCTTTATCAACCTTTTCCAAGTGTTATTAGAAAACGAAAGCTTTCTGACTGACCGGTTTTGACGGTCTTCACTGTCCCAGTCTGATATAGTTTGTCGTCCGGCTCTCTTGACTTAACGACGGTAAAATAGACAGACGAATTGAAGATGGAAAACTCGTCGTTTACCGGATTTGAAAACACCTGACAACTGACGAGTTTCTCGTCTGCCAATATAATTCGACTGAATGCCAAGCAAAATGCAGTTTTAAAAACATCTCATCAGTCCGGTTCTTAGTCTTCACCATTACCAAAAGGACCCATAAATGCCGCCATTTTTAAAACGATTTTTGGGACACTTTTCCTAACTCAAAGGTAATAGGAGCACGCAGTCCAGTTATATATAGGTCAGTGGTGAGCACCGACAACCGAGAAGTCATTTTGCAATAGTTATATAGGGCTAGCTGTCCTAAACAGTTCCTACCAGTTTCTCTTTGATCAGGTTTTCTGCCATTTTGATTTGTTCACTAGTTCCTTTGACGCAAATTTCGTGATTCTTTAGAAACACACGTGCATTAGTACATTGAGAAATCTCATCTAGTCCTGATTTATGACGTCCTATTATATATCCTTTCTCACTTTCAGGAACATGTATTGTTTTGATACGTACAGCCATGCCAAGTCCTAATAAAGAGATACAAACAATAAATATTAATACAAAATAACATGTATGTCATTAGTACAGTTGTTTTCAACATTTTTTCATGTATATTATTAATAAGTAATAGCATGGTTTCTCGTGCAATTTGGAAAAACATGCATTCGTGACTTTTTCAAATATTGAAATAGCACTCGTCCTTCGGACTCGTGCTATTTTGATAGTCCTTGAAAAACTCACTCGTGCATGTTTTTTTCCAAATTGCACTCGAAACCATGCTATTACCTATACTTATATTATTAAGCTGGGTTTTTCTCTCCATAAAATCAACAGTTTTACCAGTTATCTGCACGGATATAACTATTACTATAAAGATAATTATTGTATATATATTGTATATATTTTGCAAAGCACAATGACAGCTGCAGCCTGCAACAGCAACACTATACTGAAATGATAAATATTTCATTATTTTCTAGAACAAATCGTTGCGTCATTTGCGCAAGGATATACGAAACTTAGACAGGTTAAGGTCATGTAATAAACCTTCAAAACACTTTCGAATTGTTTACAAATCGCCGCTGGGTTTGGCAAGAATATAGAAAGATGAGTCATCGAACATGAAACTTGATATTCGATCAAAAGTGATGCCTATCAAAATTGTGTGATTCTGTGACCATGACGCTTTTCGATTTTTTGAAGAATAGGAAATTTATCTTTAAACTTTGACTTGGATTAAAAAACAGACAAATATTTCCTGCAAGATACAAAAAATTTCCTGTGAACAACTAGTTTTACAAAAAAATTCCTGGCAGCGGCGCTGCCGGACATTTTCCAGCATTGAATATATCCAATCCAATTCATTTATGCACATCTTAAATTGGCATGTGTTTTTAATAGGAGCGAAAATCACTTACGTAAATGCGCAAATATAAGTAATAACATGCATGAATGACGACGTATGCTTCTGCTGTGATCGTGCTTAATATCTTAAAGTGCCTCTATGGCCTGTGGGATCTTTACATATTTAAATAACTTAGGTTAAAAGTAAATGTTTCCCAAACATTTTTCTCAAAAATATTAAATCCCCACCCATTAACAGCGCTCCGACGTTGGCCAAATCAGCCCAAATCACGCCATTTTGAAAGTTAGACCGTTTTTCTTGGGCATGGGCTCTAATTGATAGAGCTGCGTCACAGTCGAAAAAAAACCTTTCTTCCGCCGAGTCTGAGTCAGACAAACCATCTTGGAACATATTGATCAATATATCTAAAGTTTTCACTGCTTTAATAAAGGTTTAAGAGACGCAATACCAAAAACACACTAAAAAATCTATGAGAGCAAGAAATTCGGTTCCGATCGTGACGTGACACAGTAAAATCGCACCAGGTCCCTAATGCACGGTCACAGTTATAGATATACCAACTTTGGAGCGCTGTTAATGGGCGGGGATTTAATATTTTTGAGAAAAAATTACGGGAAACGTTTTCTTTTAACCTAAGTTATTTAGATATGTAAAGATTCCACAGGCCATAGAGGCACTTTAAGTAACAGATAGCGCAGGTCGTTACGGGAAAATTTCTAGAGTCTAGACTTGGGAACATAAAAGACTGAAGTCTGATATTTTCTTGTAATGAGCAAGTGGTTGAGGTTAATAAAAGATTTTTTTAAAACTCAATAATGCATGAGCAAAACAAAAGGAAATCAGTACCATGTCGGTTGCTTTATTACCTGATAAAACTTATTGACGTGATGACGTCAGAAAGAATACTAATGAACATACAATTTTATACACAGAATACTAATGAACATACAATATTATATAAAGAATATACTAATGAAAATAACAACCAACAACAAACGTTTTTTTAGCCGTTCAATAAACTCGCATCACGTGTTTTATCAGGGTTTAATAAAATACTGCTGCTCGTTTATTAAACATTACATAATAGAGCCTTTTTAAAATAACATACGCATGTCTATGCCCTGCGAGCAGAGCCTACTTTTCCATATTTCTTCGCTGAGAGAGAGGAAGAAAACTAGGCTCTGCTGTATTCGTGGCTGGCTTCGTCCAAGATTTAGGAGGAAGTAACCCGTTTAAGACCCGTTTAACCAGTTCTCGTTTTGTTTTCTGCTCTGATTGGGACTGGGCCAGGAACCAGCAGTTTCCACGAAAACAACTAAAGTTCCACAGTGAAACGTATCTTATTTAATACTATAAGCATGCAAAATTTGAGCACTTTCTATTGTTTATTTCTAGAGATATTACCAATTTTACGATTTTCATTTCGCTCGTTTGAAGTAAATGACGTCAATGTGAATATCTCTTGAACGAGATGAGATATATACAAACCACACACGCCGTTCATCCTCATTTTAAACGTATACCGGTTTCACCGATATACGTGGCCTAGCAGTCGGCGCATTTAACCTTGTAAACTGCACAGGGCCGCCGAGAGGGAGGGGGCGGGGGTGTTAGGGGGGCAAGTTGCCCCGGGCCCCAACTTGAGAAGAGCCCTCTAGAATTTTTAAAATTTGAATTTTGGACGTAAAGAAAGCTTTACGCTTTACGCAGTAGCACTAACTTCATTTTTAGCCAATCCAGAGGACCAATTGAGAACACATAGACAAGACCCTATGACGTTTGACGTCATCAGCCCCCCCAAAAAAATCGACCCATGTGACGTCATCAGGGGGCCCAAATCGATAATTTGCCCCGGGCCCCACAATTTCTCTCGGCGGCCCTGAAACTGCACCTTGTGTGCCGTAAGGTTGTTCTTTGTCTTTAACGTTAGTCAGTACATTACGTAGAGTTGTAATTGGTCTGTGTGCACAGTCAACAAGCCGAAACCTAGACTCGGTCTACCACAGAGAGCCCGAGTAATCAGTGTCCCATAGTAATTATCTCATAAACCCCAATTATCTTGAATATTGAAAGACATCTCCATGCAGCTTTCGACATGAATAATAATTATGTAGTACATAATATATGGTTACGTGTCGACCACCCCCGGATGATAGACACCTGATTCATTGTGTGGCATTTTTGTTCTCAGAAAGACTTTGCTTAAATTCTATAGCATTCTTTGAAGCTATTCAACGTTATATTAACGTACCGTTCCGTCTCGTTGTTGTAGTTTGATCACTGATATATTTAATTATTATTTCTATTTATTTATTTTTAACATATGATATCCATCATAGGTACTGTCAATTCATTTCATTAACAACTATTATTACTATATAATTTGTACTTTTTATATATAAATAATTTTTTTCAATTTAATTTACTTCAATCTTTGTATTTCTTGAATATATTAGCAGTAATCTGTCAGCCTTATAAATCACGCAGCGCGGCAGCGTCTATTCATCTTTCTTCGTACAGTGACAAGTTTTGTTGTGTCCTTACACAGGAACAAGTGTTGTATTAATACAGATATGCTTGTTATTCGCGGAGTGTTGTTCTTCGCGCTTTATTCAATGGTGTTTTCTGTGAGGTGAATCTCAGTAAGACGTAGAGACTATTATCATTATCCTTATTATAACTCAAAGAGTACATTAGACTATTGGTATTTTTTAAGAGCAACAACTCCCCCGGAAAAGATAAATGGTTTGTATCTACTATAACGCATAATTTGAATAATTTGCATAAACTAACATGCGGTTCCGTTGCAGGTTCCGGTTCCAGGTTCCTGTATCGTTGTATCATGAAATAGTACTAGCCTTAAATGTTTGCACATTAGCGAAAATATATAACATATGAGGCATCAAGGTTGAAAAGACGTAATGGCAGATTTTGTTTTAATGTGATCGGGAAATAGTTATACATATATCAGCAATATTTTTTAACAAGTTCAGATATTTTTAAACACAAAATGCAAGTCAGTGAATTTGATCACCTGTCCAGGAAGCGTCAACAGAAAGGGGTAAATTAAATTTACTATTGGCGCATCGTACTCTAGAATGTTTTCAGTTTTTGACACTATTAAAGTCTTTCCGTGTTGTGCATGAACTTTCTGCGAAAATAAGATTGAAACTGGATAACATAGTTGATTGCCTAAAGACATGCCACAGTTTTGTCAACAAACAAAAAAAACCAACTTCATCACATTTCTTCTCAGAATGTTCCAAATATCATAAATATATTAAAACCCTGTAGAGGTTAAATCCCTGTAGACGTAAAAACCTTTTCCCGTTCCTATTTTTAAAGATTCCGCCTTTTTCGGTTCCTGTTTTTCGCCTTCCCATTCCGTTCCCTGATTTTCCGTCCCTGGTTTTAAAGATAGCCCACTTTTCAACGCACCGTTCGGAAGCTATCTGATCTGATCGGGAAAAAGTCGGAATCTTTGAAAACAGGAACAGAAAAAGCCGAAATCTTTGAAAACAGAAATGGGAAAAGCAGGAATCTTTAAAAACAGGAACGAAAAAAGTCGAATTCTTTAAACAGGAATGGTAAAGGCCGGAATCTTTAAAAACAGGAACGGGAAAAGTCGGAATCTTTAAAAACAGGAACGGAGAAATTTCGGTCTCGGCAAGCCATGCATGAACTGATGAAAGGGCTGAATTACGTTTTTTTATTAACCTCAAAGTGCCATTGCATTTGTAAACGATAAACGATTAATTTGGGACGAGTTTATTGAAGTGACAAGAGTGCTAAAGATCAGGTGTCATAAAGACGCTCTTGAACGTTTAAGACAATGGGCAATTTGCATTATCGCAATGCATGCTGGTAGTTGAGGTATGGATTCACTTTCAGGGGAAATGGCCGGCGTCAGGCGAGCATTTCGCTTGAAAGATTAATTCACTGTTTTAGCGGTATTTTCTTTCCCGAATGAGAGATTTTTACTTCTCGTTAGGACAGGTAGGTTATGAACTATGTTTTGTGTAAATGGGAGCAAAACTGCTTTGATACTGGCGAGAAACTTACTTCAGAGTTGTCGATGGAGTGAAGAACGTTCGAACAAAACCGTGATTGAAGAAAGAACTTTTTGCACATTTCTAGGTGAGTAAAGAAATCGATTGCTGTACAGTAAGCCATTTGGCCTCACATTCATGCATATGTAGTAAATCTAGTCAGATCGTATAGTTGATGCCCTTGTAAATGTCTGTTCTCTGCATTTTCGCTGGTTGAAATTGACAAGGCTTTGAAACAGCTCACGATCACTTGTTGTTCGAATAGCTTCACCTCGTCAGGCCTTGTTTTGATTTGTTTTGTATGAAAAAAAAACTTGTTTCACTAGCCACTGTTCAGGTATTTTGCAAGAACTCCGAGTGCAAAGTGATTTCGGTTTCACTTGGGTTTTGGCCTTTGTTTTTCTTCTCTTCCCTTTTGTACTGCATGCTGGTGAAAATACTGTATAAATTTTAGCGTGATGTAAAATACAGTACAATATGCTAAAATAATTGTTCTAACGTTAATGCTATACGACTGTTGTCACAGAGCCCTAGTCATCGTTTTTAACCTATAGCTATAAATTGATTCAATAATATAAACTGTAGTACTAAGAGTAGTTTTAACATGTAAAGAATGCACTGTAGGCATATATTTAAACTGTTAGGTAGCTAGCTGAATGCTGTAAATATCCAATTAAACTGTGACTTTGTGCAAATATTTAGTTATCCAAAAATAACTTTTTGCAATCAATAACGATCCTTGTGTTGGGATAGTTCTGCTTAAAATGTGGGGGCATGTTTTTTAGAAAGTTAACTTGAATGTTGACTCATCGCTTGATTATAATTTCTCTTTGTAAGTTTTTCTGGCTTTTTTCCACAAATTCATTGTTTTTACAGTTGTCAAATAGAATAACAGATAATAAAATAACAAATTCATATTGTAATACCTATACCTTTTGTCTGAATATATTTTCTCCAGTGTCAAGCAAAATACAATAAATTCAATATTAGTAAAAAGATTTTGTTTTTAAACTTGTCTTTTCAATCCAAAAGCAGTCTGGTTGCAAGATCTGGATAGGAGGATACAAACTGAGCCAGTGAGAGCACACAAATATTGAGTTGGATACTGGACCAGAGGAAAATAAAATCTAATAGGGTTATGATGAAATTTTGGCTTTATGAGTCTAAGGGAGAAAGTAGAAAAGCAAACATTTTCAGTCCAATGTTTCAAAAACAGTAATAAAAAATGGGAATTGCACACTGGGTTTCCAAATCATGAAACATTTCTTATGACTTTCTCAGTCCCACTTGTGAAAGACTGTAAAGATACAGTGGATCCAATAACAGCCAAGTCAAAAGAAAATGGAAAAGTGGAGGACACTGACACAGGCACTATCTCCCAAAGAAGAATTATTTTTATGCCTTTCTAAGGCTTACAGTAGGAGAAAGATCTGGTTTTTGATACAACATATCTGCAGTGTCACAAGTTTTGAGGGTTTAGATAACATGGCTGGACTTCCTTCAAAACAGGTTAATGTCCATTCCCATTTGGCCCACACAAGAGTCCAAGGCACTGGCAGGACTGGCATATTGGGGGGGGGGGGGGGGGGGGGGGGGGGGAGAGGATTGGGGACTTGGGGGGGGGGTCTGAGGGCATGCTGTATATCGTAGACATTCTTATTCAACAACATTCTTAGAAATTTATAGGAAAATTCAATCAGCCATCATCATGCAAGTGACTTTTGGATTACTCTTAAATTCTTGCCTCAAAATGCAGGAAATAGCGTTTCAGAGACCGTAGAAATCCAATATTTTCCGGGGGGCATGCTCCCAAGCCCCTAGGAATTCGAGGTTCTTGCCCCCCCCCCAACTCAAGACCCTGGCTACGCCACTGGTTGTTATTAATAAACATGGCAAAATATCTGCAATTTTGCTAACATTAATTATTCTTTCCCCCCTGTTTCTCATCAAATTTCACACCTGGCGACAATTAGGGGCAGGTTCCCCCTTTGCCTCCCCCCCTGCTGGTGCCACAGATCACAGATGAGACTTTGTAAAAAAAAAACCCAAAGCCCCCAAGTTTTAAATGCAAAGAGTTATCATTGGATATCTAATTCCGACTTACAGTTTAATTAGAAATTTACAGCATTCAGCTAGCTACCTAACAGTTTAAATATCTGCCTACAGTTCTACAGTTTATATTATTGAATCAATTTATAGCTATAGGTTAAAAACGATGACTAGGGCTCTGTGACAACAGTCGAATAGAATTAACGTTAGAACAATTATTTTAGCCTATTGTACTGTATTTTACACCACGCTAAAATTTATACAGTATTTTCACCAGTACAAAAGGGAAGAGAAGAAAAACAAAGACCAAAACCCAAGTGAAACCGAAATCACTTTGCACTCGGAGTTCTTACAAAATACCTGAACAGTGTGGCTAGTGAAACAAGTTTTTTTTTCATGCAAAACAAATCAAAACAAAGCCTGACGAGGTGAAGCCATTCGAACAACAAGTGATCGTGAGCTGTTTCAAAGCCTTGTCAATTTCAACCAGCGAAAATGCAGAGAAGAGACATTTACAAGGGCATCAACTATACGACCTGAATAGATTTACTACATGCGCATGAATGCGAGGCCAAACAATAGTGTTGATATATTATAGTATTCAAGTATTAACTGGTATATATATTGATATTTAGGGACATATAGGTACATTTAGTGAAACGGACACGTGATCAAAACGTATATCGAACGTTTTATGTTGTTGTTACCTTTTAATGCCGAGCTAAGCAGATTATGTATAAGCGAACTCTTTCTTCAATAAATACGCTATAAACCATTAAAGTTAACAGGTTATGGGCCCAGGATATTGAAGATGGACAGTCATACAGTAAAGTGGCTTAGTTTCAGCGGAAATGCTGAGGATTATCCAGCATGGAGCACGAAATTTACAGCTTTTATACAAACAAAAGGGCTATTCAAATCGTTACTTGGTAAGGAAGTTATACCAGCAGAAATCGCTCCGTTAAGCCCCGAAGCGACGGCTCAACAAACAACAGAATGGGAGGCTAAAGTACAGCAGCGAAACAAAGAAATTGAAGCAATTAACGAGCGAAATAACAGCGTTTGGTGTCATATTGCGTTGGCGCTAGACAAAACAAGTTTGATGTATATTCGACATGATTGTTTATACCCAGACGCAGGGGCGGCGTGGCCCACCGGGAGACCGGGAAATTTCCCGGTGGGCCCCAAGGATTTCTAGCCTGGTGGGCCCCATTTGCCCCTAGAATTCTAGCTGGTGGGCCCTAAAAATTTGAAGAAAGATGGGCCCCGATGATGTGTAAAACGGCCCTGGAGTAAAGCGTTCGGTCGTGTGCGAAAGCGCGTTTGCGCGTAAACGTGTATAGTTGTGAAATTTAAAACTGCTGTGTGCTCAGTGCTGGAGGCCCTGCAGGTTGCCAATTATATTTCACTGACGAGTAACGATGCTAAGTCATGGCTCCAACTATTGGCCAGCTAGGGCCCCGAGCCCTGCGGTACCCGTCAAGCATATACTTCCGGTCTGAGTAACATAGTTCACATTATTTCATTGCGCATTTGCGCGTATTGAAGCCATAGATATGCCGTAGTCATTGACTGTGAATGGCTGACAAAAGAGCGCATAGTACGCGTGATTCTGGAATGTTCTTCCTAAGAAAAAACATAAAAGTGGGTCTCAAAAGCGACGAGAACAAGAAATAAAGCTCTTATTTGAAAGCTCGAAGAACGTGAAACCGCTAACGTCCTTCTTCAAAGCCAATGAAACAACAGTCTCAACAGGTAATTTATAATAAATTGTGTCCATGGCTAAAGGCTTACCTTACAACAGCTCGGCAACTTATTTATTTGTATCTTTATTACTACATATTGGTTAAAGACTTAAAGTATGTTTAGTGATATAGTGATATAGTTATTAAATTGATTTTTCAATTTGGGTAATATAATGTTGAAGCGCTTGAGTAAGCTTTGTTAGGCACTTAAGTTCGGGCCGACCGCCACCTGCGCTCGCGCAAATAGAAAACTTCAAATTCTTAAATACATTACGGCGGTCTACATCAGCTTTCTTTTGCGCATTCACTCAAAAACTTGATAGGAACCGCAAATATATTATTGTTTCATTCGTTTTTAAATTTCTAAGTTTCTATATAGCGCTATGCGGTTATTACGGTATATAATTTGTATGAAACCTGAGCGAAGTTGTGCCGCGGGCGCAACACTCTTCGGTAGTTTCCGCCCAAATGCCGGGTGGAATTTCAAATTTCAATCATCTGACATATGTGTGAATTTCATCTCGTGCGCTATTACACTATTACGTTATTGGAAGTTAAGAAAGAATGACAGATTATCGAAAATGACGAGTCTTGTTTACGTGCTCGTTGAAAATGCGCAATGACGAAATAAATAAGTCTGACCTAGTGACATTTTTGTAGAAATCCCACCTCCGCTTGGCCCAGGTGACGAGCTAGCAACAGCTAACACGTTAGGAATTCTGCCAACTTCAAATGATGAACTTGAGGAAATTGATGGCGATGCAGTATCGAAAGTCAACGAAGTGTTCTCTAGCTCAAATCAACCCGAACAAACTATTTCCACCATCAGAGTAAATATTAGAGTAAATATTAGCTAGACGCACATGCCATTATGTAATCACACTAAATACAGTTTCTTCTAGGTTTTTAGCTTAATGAATATAAAGTTTCTGCATTCTCATTTACAATTTATCCTTTTTATTGGTAGCTGTTTCCACACCCCAATTTTTACACCCCCCCCCCCCCCTAAAAGTAGGCCCCTAGCATATCATTTCCCGGGCCCTATTTGAGAGCCACGCCGCCCCTGCCCAGACGGAACTGGCGATGGCGCGAAAGCATGGCGTTTATTACAGCAACGTTATTCGAATGTAGAAAAGCCAACCGTGGTTAGTTTAGTGAGACAACTATCGCGTTTGCAGCTCAGAGAAGAAGAGAAACTACACGAATATTTTATATGATCTCAAGAACTTATGTCTAGACTTGCAGATGCTGGCGAGAAAATGTCAGAGACACTTTTCAATGCATTAGTAATCAATGGACTTCCAGAGAAATACGAACATTTCGTTGTTCAAGAAAGTTTCAATCCAGCGTCGACATTTACCGAACTGAGAACCCGTCTACAAAATTACGAGGACAGTCGTATACAGAGAAAGCAAGCGGAAGTTGATTCGTCAGTGGCAATGCACTCGCTAAACAGACAAGGTGGAAACAAAACACCATCGCAACCCAAAGCTTGCTACGTCTGTGGAAATACAGGACACTTCGCAAGGCAATGAAACAAAAGAAGCACAGCAACATGCTCCAAATGTAACAAAAGAGGACATTTAGCAAAAGCATGTAGAGACAAACCAAAGAGAAATGATGAAAATGCGGTGTCATCTTATTCAGAATGCTTCGTCAGTCCTTTACAAGAAGAAAGCATTAGCACAGAAATGGCAAGTCACATGATTGTGGACACTGGTTGCACAGACCACATTGTAAACCAGAAGACCCTATTTAGAAATCTACGCACAGCAAATGAGAAGAGCGTAAGAGATCCCAAAGGAAACCTCACAGCAGTTGAAGGAATCGGTGATGTGCCAATAACAGTTCAGTTAAAGAACGGAAAGATGGCAGAACTGACTCTGAGAAATGTTTTGTATGTGCCTAACTATAAAGTCAACCTTCTGTCGGTGAACAAAGCAGTCAATTTTGGTCACAAGTTCATCTTTAACGAAAGCAAAGAAAGAATGGTATTGAATAATGGATGTGAAATTAACTTAAGAAAAGACACTGGCCTGTTCTTCTTGAAAGTTAAGTATCAGAATTTAGTCAATCAACCCACCTGCAACGAAACCAAACAAAGCATCAAAGGAGACACCAATTTATGGCATAAGCGTCTCGGGCATCTCAACAAAACCGATGTAAAGCGTACCATTGGTTGTGAAGGCGACACAAAAGAAGCGTGTGAGACGTGCGCAATGGGAAAACAAGCAAGCCAACCTGTACCAAAAAAGGTGGAAAATAAGGCGAAGAAAGCTCTTGAACTTGTCTATTCGGACATCCTCGGTCCTTTTGAAGTAGCTAGTCCAAGCGGGTCCAGATATGCAGTGACATTCATCGATGAATACACCAAGTATGCAGCTGTAAAGTACATGAGCAAGAAGTCACAAGTTCTCGACAAATTCAAAGAATATGTTGCCGAAACTGGAACACCTAGAACATTACGAACAGATAATGGTGCAGAGTACACCTCACATCAGTTTAAAGAGTTCTGCAGAGACTCAAAGATAAAGCAAGAGTTTACAGTTCCTGAAACACCACAGCAAAATGGAGTCGCAGAGCGCTTCAATCGCACCTTAGTAGAAATGGGACGGTGTTTACTTATACAAGCGAAGCTCCCTAATAAATATTGGGTCCGAGCCTTAGATACCGCTGTACACATTCGAAATCTCACCGTGAGTGCAAGTAGCAATCAAGGAAAGAGTCCCTTCTAGCTTTTCACAGGGAAAACAGCTAGAAGAAATCACCTCAGAGTATTCGGATGCACAGCTTACGTGAAGAAGAGAAAAGTCAAGATACGAAAGCTGGATCCCAGATCTGTGAAAGCGAAGTTCATTGGCTACGACAGCAACAGTACAGCGTACGTATTACAAGAGCTCACCACAAAGAAGATAATCAAAGCACGCAATGTGATTTTCAAAGAGAACGAAATTCAACCATTCTCCCCTAAAGAAGAATCCTGTCAAGAAGAAGAGTCAATTGTAGAGAATCCAAACCTACATCCCGACAACGAATGTTCTAATGAACCAACCAAGGAGAAACCGGTCGTAGATGAAGTGGGGGAAATCGCAGAAGAAGTTCCAAATGCACCAGTCCAGCCACAAGATGGAGATGAAGCTGAAGATAATGAAGAAGCAGAACCACTTCCAAGAGCAAACAGAAACAGACGACCTCCTGAAAGATATGGCAATTCTTATACTTTCTTCAACGCAACCGAACAAGAAGAAGAAACCGTTACAGACCCGAAAACGTACAGAGAAGCTGTAAAGTCAACAAAAGCCAAGTACTGGAAAGAAGCAATGCAAGCAGAGGTTGAATCACTAGAATACAATAACACTTGGACACTTGTTGACAAACCGAAAGAAAAGAATGTGTTACCTGGAAAATGGGTATACAGAGTTAAATACGATGCAGATGTCAGACAAGTATAAAGCTCGGTACGTGGCGAAAGGTTTCGCGCAAGTCGAAGGCTTAGATTTCTTTGAAACGTATGCACCAACATGCAAGCCAGAGACATTCAGAACCTTGTTAGCAGTTGCAGCACAGAAAGATTTACATCTCGGTCAAATGGATGAAAAATCAGCGTATCTTCACTCACCAATCAAAGAAGAAATCTATCTGGAACAAACCCGAAATTACCAAAATCAAAATTTTTATGCAAATTTAAACAAAATTTAAAAAGAAGAATAACGAATCCTTAGCAAATCTACTTATCAAGAATGGATTCCAACGAAGTCGCCGACTACTACTGTCTTTTCGTGAGGAAAGAAAAAGACGGAACGTTTTCGTATATACTAGTATGGATCGACGATATGATAATCGCAGGAGCACCTGAGGTTGTTAATGGAATCAAATCGATGTTGGAAAAGAATTTCAAGATGGATGATCGTGGAGAATTGCACTGGTTCCTGGGAATGCGAATTCTACGATCTGGAGACAAGATCACCGTAGATCAAGAGAAGTATATCGAGAACGTCCTTGATCAGTTCAACATGAGCAATTGCAAACCTGTGCTACACCTGGAGAAGTAAACCTCAAGTTAGTGAAGAACAGTGACGAGCAGCAATTAGTTGACGAGAAGTTATATCGAAGTTGGTTGGATCCCTTCTGTATATTGGGAAACAAACTCGACCTGACATTCTTAACGTAGTCAATCAGCTATCAAGATTCTTTGACAAGCCCGATACCTCACATTGGAAAGCAGCAAAGCACGTCTTAAGATATCTAAAGGGAACAATCGGTCTACGATTGACTTTCGTTAAGAACTCCAACATGAAGCTTATCGGTGATGCAGATGCAGACTGGAGCGGTGATCTCGATGATCGAAAGTCCACAACTGGCTACTATTTCAAATTCGAAGGAAATGGCGCAGCTATAAGTTGGGAAGTAAAGAAACAAGCGACAGTCGCGTTATCATCAACAGAAGCTGAATATCAAGCTATGGCAGCGGGAGTTCAAGAAGCAATTTATCTTAGATGAGTAATGAAAGATTTTGGTTATCCGGTGAAAGAGCCAACCCAAATCGGAGAAGATAACCAATCGTGTATCAAGATGTGTCACAACCCAGTTATGCACAAGAGATCGAAACATATCGACACGAAGCTACATTTTATCAGAGAAAGAGTAGAAAACGGAGAAGTCGGAATTCATTACATTCCAACGGACGATATGACAGCGGATATATTGACCAAGTCTTTACCACGTGTTAAAGTTGAAAAACATCGTTGTGTTTTATTGGGTAACTGAACTAACTGAAGCATGAGAACAGACTCATCATAGTGACTACAAATCTGAGTCTGAGTGGGGGTGTTGATATATTATAGTATTCAAGTATTAACTGGTATATATATTGATATTTAGGGACATATAGGTACATTTAGTGAAACGGACACGTGATCAAAACGTATATCGAACGTTTTATGTTGTTGTTACCTTTTAATGCCGAGCTAAGCAGATTATGTATAAGCGAACTCTTTCTTCAATAAATACGCTATAAACCATTAAAGTTAACAAATAGCTTACTGTACAGCAATCGATTTCTTTACTCACCTAGAAATGTGCAAAAAGTTCTTTCTTCAAGCACGGTTTTGTTCGAACGTTCTTCACTCCATCGACAACTCTAAAGTAATTTTCTCGCCAGTATCAAAAGCAGTTTTGCTCCCATTTACACAAAACATAGTTCATAACCTACATGTCCTAACGAGAAGTAAAAATCTCTCATTCGGGAAAGAAAATACCGCTAAAACAGTGAATTAATCTTTCAAGCGAAATGCTCGCCTGACGCCGGCCATTTCCCCTGAAAGTGAATCCGTACCTCAACTACCAGCATGCATTGCGATAATGCAAATTGCCCATTAGAAAACACGTCAGAGTCGATATTGTATGCACTGTGGCAATTATATAATAATGCGGAGAATCAGAAATGAAATGTATTCTAGGAGACTGTAATTACTGGAGAGAAAGTAATAAATTATTTTCTTGTATAAATGTTGTGTTTTGTCTTACATAATGCTAATAGTTGTTGAGCAATACGTTTCATTTTTTGATCGGAGGTATACATAGCGTTCAAGACAGGCGACTGTTGATAAGATTGTTTCGTAAAATAAACCTCAAAACAACGTTTTCTCCAGGTAAAACGTTAGTTTTGAGACGATGTTGATCATCGGTATAGAAAATAGGATTCTCGCACGTGCAGAACACAAAAGGAAAAACTCATTAAAGGTACTAATGACTATAACATAACTGGATTTGCATATAAGTAGAATATCTAATTTATTTTAGGGGGTGATCATGAGTTGTGGGAGGATAATAAGGGGCATGAAGAGGTATTAATGCGTGGGCAAGTCTAGGCGAGAAGTCGTAGGAGGGTCTTAAGTATTATATATGAGGTATTTGGTTCGCTTTTGTGGTTGGGCAAGTCTAGGCGGGAAGCCGTAGAAAGGTCTTCAGGTACGAATCAATTCGAAAAGCCGTGAGCTGAGGGGTTTCAAACGTATTTTTTCTGGCACATAGCAACGTAAAGCTTATATACGAATATATATATATATATATATATATATATATGAGGTATTTGGTTCGCTTTTGTGGTGTTAAAACGTATAAGAATCGTACGGTGTTCATGAAGCGTGGCTTTGACTGGTAGCGAATCATGTAGACTAAGATCTAGTTTATAGAATCAGTTGGGGAACCAGGGGGAAAACGTAGGATACAAGCGTTGGGAAGTTTGTGACACAGAAACACTCTGTGGAACACTCTTCCACATCATCTGAAAACCTGTGAAACAGTTTCTTTATTTAAGTCTAGTCTTCATAAAATGTACCGCACTAAATTATCTACCTACATCCCTCCTGGATGCACTTAATGAGTTGCAACTTTGTCTCAAATTATGCCTTAGTTCACTAGTTTAAGTCTTAAATTAGTTGCGTGTTAAGTTATAGTTATGTTTCTTTATATTGTTCACATTATTATTGTTCTTATAGAACTAAGGGGTTGGGTGTCAATTGGGACGTGAGTCCTGTTCCTTTCTCCTGTCACATTCAGTGTTTGTTTGGGATTTTTTTTTGTTGGTTTTTTTTTTGTGTGTTTTTTTTGGTTTTTTTGCTTGTATCTTGTTAGTTATTTGTATTTATCATTGTAATCATTTATTGTATAATTGTATAATACTGTGACAAACTCATTAAATAAATAAATAAATAGAAAACGCATGCGCATAACAACGAAGTATTTCGAATAAATTATGACACGCCTGAATTCGGCTGACGAATGAACAATTCCTTGGATCATTAGGGGGATTAGAGATTAAAAAGAACACGTGTATTTTGCATAAGACAGAATTCAAAGCATTCAGTTTAAAATATTTATTTAGGCTTTGGTTTAAACTAATACATATCAAACACAGACACGCGTACATATATCAGGTACAGAATTTAAAATATTTTATCGAGAAATATGTGTTTACACAAGAAACTCTTGATTATTTAGTGATCTATCAGTAACATGGGCATATGGGCATACAGTACATCAGTACGTTTACTCAATCACAACTTTTCAAAATCTTGTATAAGCACTAATGTTTCTGTTTCGATTAAATTATTAACATATCTAAAACTGCTTGGTCTCTTCGTATAACATATCCCTAATTGACTGTTCGAATATCCGCTCGATATAAGCCTTGGGAAATCGTACTAGCGTAGATTCTCTTCTTTTCCTTCTTTTCTCCAGTTGCATATTAGCATAAATAGTAACCAATATGATATTTCATCGTTACGATAAGAGCACCGTTTTTCAAATGTCTGCTTTTCATTCAGACACCAAGGCTCTATCACTTTGTCTTGACATAATATGACCATTCTCTGTAGTGTCTTTCTTTTCTTTAGTTTTAAGATTGTATATGCTCGAAGTAATTGTGTGTTTAAATCTTCGTCCCTGCGGTTTTCTATAAGCTGATGATCCCGTACGTAAAGTCGAAGGTTTATCGCTCGTCTCCATTCTTTATTTTCTTCTTCGTACTGTTCTTCACTCGTCATGAAGAAAAACACCGCAACAACTAAACCTTTGTTGACAACAAGCAGTAACCAAAACGTATAGGCGTCTATTACGGTTGTATATCCGATATATGCTAAATATCTCACAGTGTACGTAAAAATCCGTTGCATGTCAGTAGGGCAAAGTGAATAAATCAAAGTTGATTACTAATAAATAATTACTTAGATTGAGGAGATGTCTAATTCGAGAGTCCAAAACCGTTGTGTAAACACGGAACGGTTTGCCGTACTCGTAAAGTCAATCGAGAAGTCGCGAGTATGAGGAATCGAATCGAGAAACTGTAAGAACGTAAGGTACAGACGAAATATTATTTGTCTACAGAATGGCTGGTGTTAATGACTCATTAGCAATTTAAACAAAACAACGAGTCTGGGCGAGTCTGGGTGACGTCAGAGCTTAGACAAAGAAATCCTAATTAATATGCTTATTCACGGCGCCGGTTTTCTCGGCGTATCATTTGCTTACTATTTGCTGTTGGCGTAAGACCGCAGAGATGGAGAGTTTATATGAAAAATTGTTTTCAATGTTCGAAGCTATTTACAATGAAACTTTGTGGGAAGAATATTCGAAGCTTTGTCGTGAAAAGTGCTACGGTTGTAGGACTAACCATCCTAGTCAGAAACAACACGGTTGCCTAACAGATGATGAGCAATGGAGATCGTGCTACGAAGAGACCAGGACGAACGTTGATGAACGTATGTGGATAGAGTTCAACGAAGCGATGCAGGCGTTGAAATTACGAAACCAAAGAGACAATACAGAGACAAAGGTTGAGCCGATGGAAATTGACGACTCGCCAAAGATTCTTTATTTATTATATGGAGAAGAGTATTTTACTAGCAACTTTTAAGTTGAAAAAAAAAAGGTGTTTAAAAACACTCGTAGAATCCATATTTCACTACATCCGAGAACCGAGTGGCATATTTCTCATATGTAACGCTCGCGAGTGACATATCAACAAGTCAAAATTTACTCCTTTTGCCGTAAGTTTCGAGTCAAGTAAATTTTAGCCAGTAACTTCTCTTAATTTAGTTTTTCACGTAAAATGACGTATTCGAAGAAGTTGTTGTATTTTTCATTTGTATTTTCTAAACGTTTTAGGTCAAACGGTTGTAGTTTTTACATTAAACCCAGTTTATCAATATCACGTCCACGCATAATTTCGTTGTCCATATAATAAATAGAACATTACACGGTTGCTCAAAGATATGGATTTTATGTTCTCGTGGCAAGAGCAATATCCTTGCCACTGGAACATAAAATCCATATCTTCAGGCCACCGTGTAATATCCCCTTTATATCTGTTCTGTTTAGCTGTCCATTAAAGTATCTGTACGAAGTAAAAGACACTGGTGTAAAATTTACGAGTACGATAAAGAATCCTCGGGAGGCTTACGAGGAGTATCTTCTTGAAAAGTCTAGAAACTTAACGACGAAAAGCAATCTGAACTAATGCTATATGTGTTATGAGAACATTATCGAGTTAATCCAAAGTTAAATTATGTTTTAAATTAAATAGATTTCTGGGACTATTTGCTTTGATGAAACAATATAAATCACGTTGAGATTACCATGATGGGATTTCTTCGTGAACAGTTTGGCTATAATCGTATATTTTTCACCCATCATATCATCAATGACAAATAGATTTCTTATTTGGGGATTAATACTATCCAATATAGATTCGGATAAACCTTGCACAAACTGAATCCCATGGGATTCTGCAGGAATAAGAAGTTCCATTTTAGCAAACGTGTCTTGGTAATATTTTCTGGGACAGGGTCGATCATGATTTGGGATAAATGAGTAACTCATGAGTAACTCGTGAGTAAATGAGTAACTCATGAGTAACTCGTGAGTAACCCGTAAGTAAATGAGTAACTCATGAGTAACTCGTGAGTAACTCGTGAGTAAATGAGTAACTCATGAGTAAATGATTTACTCATGAGTAAATGATTTACTCATGAGTTACTCATTTACTCACGAGTTACTCACGAGTTACTTATGAGTTACTAATTTACTTACGGGTTACTCACGAGTTACTCATGAGTTACTCATTTACTTACGGGTTACTCATGAGTTACTCATCTACTCATGAGTTACTCATTTACTCATGGGTTACTCATTTACTCATGAGTTACTCACGGGTTAATAACTCAGGAGTTACTCATTTACTCACGAGTTACTCACGAGTTACTCATGAGTTACTCATGAGTTCTCATTTATCCGAAATCATGATCGACCCTGTCCCAGAAAATATTACGAAGACACGTTTGCTAAAATGCATGGAACTTCTTATTCCTGGGATTCAGTTTGTGCAAGGTTTATCCGAATCTATATTAACTACTTATTGACCGAGCGTGAGGTCTGTACTAGTGAAATATCGGACCGATCTTTTTCTAGTACGGACCGAGACGAGCGAAGCGAGTTGAGGTCTGTGCAAAAAACAGAGGTCCGATATTTCACTAGTACAGACCGAACAAGCGAGGTCAAGAAGTAGTTTATTATATGGCCATAAATCTTGTGAACGTTCTGGGAAAACTCGATCCACCTTTCTTGCCAACTAAACGAAAATGGCAGACATTTTCCCATTTTTAAAGTACTTTCCGTTGAGCTAGAATCCTGAACTTTCTACCCCAAATAGTAATTTTCAATTGCTTTTGTTTGAGATATTGCTCAAGATCGTACGTTAAGTAGTTTGAATAAAAAATCATCTGGAATTGTAATACTTGTGGGAAGTAAATGTTATTACGAACAATGTTACGAACGTTTTGGACATTTAAAAAATTTTCACAAAACGTGGAAACTCGAACTATACATCAAATGAAAGCTTGTAAAATTTCTAACAACATACCTGCACGATATATTTCAACAATGAGTAGTTATGAAATTATAATCCATCTTGTTGCCGATATACTGACATGACTGCCATTTTGTTTATAAAATTAACTTACGGTCCCGAACGGCAGATTCCGCTCTGAGCGGGCGGATACGGGAAATATCCGACCGCTTATGAACCAATCAAATTACAGGATTTCCGTATTCGGATCTCTCAGCGCTGCTGCCATATAATAATGGATAGTATTAATCCCCAAATAAGAAATCTATTTGTCATTGATGACATGATGGGTGAAAAATATACGATTATTGCCAAACTGTTCACGAAGAAAACCCATCATGGTAATCTCAGCGTGATTTATATTGTGCAAAATTTGTTTCATCAAAGCAAAGACCATCGTACCATCTCTCTCAACGCTAGTTACTTTGTCCTAACAAAAAATGTTCGTGATTATTTATGTTTAGATTTCGTCAAATGAAAGAAACCAATATTACAAAAAACTAGTGTACTCCTACAATCAATCTAAACACCATAGTATTGGAATGACACCAATTATAAGAATTAAAGTTACTGTTGAATCGTTGAAACATTATCTTCTGTACTATGCTGAAGTTCAATAAACTATTTACAAATATTGTATATGTTTTTCTGATATTCCTTTGGTACAGGTTAAGTGTATAAGTTACCGCGTATTGGTAGTATCTTTGGGGGTGTCCTGGGGGTGATGGGGGTATCTTTGAACGGGCCAAAAGGCTTAAACGGGCCAAAAAGGCCAAATAGGGCCTAAACGGGCCTAATAAAAGCATCTAACATGCCAAAAAAATGTCAAATGCTTTCTGTCATTGCTCGAGTAAACAACTACACATGGATCGCACACGTAGAAACTGTCCTGTCTTCTGTTACGGAAGCACTAATCTTGCAAGGCTAGCAAATCATCCTGATCAAGTACATCACATGGATAACAAAGAACGCGCTAAATGGCTAAAATGGAGTAAAATTGGAATATGTGTACCTTTACAGAGTAAAGAAACTATCGCAGACAGCACAAAACTAAATATGGAGAAAACTTTGAAAAGCATTATAAGGAGACAAGAGGAAATGGCAACAAACCTCAATAATTATCTAATAGAGCAGCAGGGGGAGTACGTAAATAAT
Source organism: Paragorgia papillata (assembly GCA_035771165.1). Lineage (NCBI taxonomy): Eukaryota > Metazoa > Cnidaria > Anthozoa > Scleralcyonacea > Coralliidae > Paragorgia > Paragorgia papillata. The sequence continues at coordinate 922,307 of JAWNZC010000406.1, forward strand.
AAACAACGCAAAAAACGGAAAATATCAAATTTCTTATATCTCTCATTCGAATATTCTTCCCACAAAGTTTCATTGTAAATAGCTTCGAACATTGAAAACAGTTTTTCATATAAACCCTCCATCTCTGCGGTCTTACGCCAACAGCAAATAGTAAGCAAATGATACGCCGAGAAAACCGACGCCCTGAATAAGCATATTAATTAAGATTTCTTTGTCTAAGCTCTGACGTCGACCAGACTCGTTGTTTTGTTTAAATTGCTAATGAGTCATTAACACCAGCCATTCTATAGACAAATAATATTTCGTCTGTACCTTACGTTCTTACAGTTCCTCGATTCGATTCCTCATACTCGCGACTTCTCGATTGACTTTACGAGTACGGCAAACCGTTCCGTGTTTACACAACGGTTTTGGACTCTCGAATTAGACATCTCCTCAGTCTAAGTATTAGTAATCAACTTTGATTTATTCACTTTGCCCTACTGACATGCAACGGATTGTTACGTACACTGTGAGATATTTAGCATATATCGGATATACAACCGTAATAGACGCCTATACGTTTTGGTTACTGCTTGTTGTCAACATGCAAAGGTTTAGTTGTTGCGGTGTTTTTCTTCATGACGAGTGAAGAACAGTACGAAGAAGAAAATAAAGAATGGAGACGAGCGATAAACCTTCGACTTTACGTACGGGATCATCAGCTTATAGAAAACCGCAGGGACGAAGATTTAAACACACAATTATTTCGAGCATATACAATCTTAAAACTAAAGAAAAGAAAGACACTACAGAGAATGGTCATATTATGTCAAGACAAAGTGATAGAGCCTCGGTGTCTGAATGAAAAGCAGACATTTGAAAAACGGTGCTCTTATCGTAGCGATAAAATATCATATTGGTTAACAATTTATGCTAATATGCAACTGGAGAAAAGAAGGAAAAGAAGAGAATCTACGCTAGTACGATTTCCCAAGGCTTATATCGAGCGGATATTCGAACAGTCAAGGGATATGTTATACGAAGAGACTAAGCAGTCTTAGATATGTTAATAATTTAATCGAAACAGAAACATTAGTGCTTATACAAACTTTTGAAAAGTTGTGATTGAGTAAACGTACTACCCATGGGGACTAAGAAGTCTATATGCGAACATTGCAAATAATCGTTTACACGTAGAGACGCCCAACGCTAAAGACTTTCTCCAGTTTCTCGCTTCAAGTTGCCCGCGCATTCATGCTCCTCCATTCCCTTTATTATCCGCCCACGGCTCCCGATTATCCCCCCGGACGCCAGGCGTCACACTGATTATTTAATGGGTCGGATTATATGATGTACTGTATGCCCATATGCCCGTGTTACTGATAGATCACTAAATAATCAAGAGTTTCTTGTGTAAACACATATTTCTCAATAAAATATTTTAAATTCTGTACCTGATATATGTACGCGTGTCTGTGTTTGATATCTATAAGTTTAAACCAAAGCCTAAATAAATATTTTAAACTGAATGCTTTGAGTTCTGTCTGATGCAAAATATACGTGTTCTTTTTTATCTCTAATCCCCCTAATGATCCAAGCAATTGTTGATTAGTCGGACGAATTCAGGCGTGTCATAATTTATTCGAAATGCTTCGTTGTTATGCGCATGCGTTTTCTGTGTCACAAACTTCCCAACGCTTGTATCGTACGTTTTCCTCCTGGTTACCCAACTGATTCTATAAACTAGACCTTAGTCTAGATGATTCGCTGCCATTCAAAGCCACGCTTCATGAACACCGTACGATTCTTATACGTATAAACACCACAAAAGCGAACCAAATACATTATATATATATGAATATATATATTCATATATAAGCTTTACGTTGCTATGTGCCAGTGAAAATACGTTTGAAACCCCTCAGCTCACGGCTTTTCGATTTGATTCGTACCTTAAGACCTTTCTACGGCTTCTCGCCTAGACTTGCCCACGCATTAATACCTCTTCATGCCCCTTATTATCCTCCCACAACTCATGATCACCCCCTAAAATAAATTAGATATTCTACTTATATGCAAATCCGGTTATGTTATAGTCATTAGTACCTTTAATGAGTTTTCCCTTTTGTGTTCTGCACGTGCGAGAATCTTATTTTTTATACCGATGATCAACATCGTCTCAAAACTAACGTTTTACCTGGAGAAAACGTTGTTTTGAGGTCTTATTTTACGAAACAATCTTATCAGCAGTCGCCTGTCTTGAACGCTATGTATACCTCTGATAAAAAAATGGAACGTATTGCTCAACAACTATTAGCCTTATGTAAGACAAAACACAACATTTATACAAGAAAATCATTTATTACTTTCTCTCCAGTAAGAAAGATATCCTAGAATACATTTCATTTTTGGATTCTCCGCATTATTATATATAATTGCCACAGTGCATACAATATCGACTCTGACGTGTTTTCTAATTGTCTTAAACGTTCAAGAGCGTCTTTATGACACCTGATCTTTAGCACTCTTGTCGCTTCAATAAACTTGTTCCAAATTAATCGTTTATCGTTTACAAATGCAATGGCATCTTTACAGTACAACTCCCATCTTTCTTCCTCGGTCATCATGAGGCAATCATGCTGGCGCTGACTGGGGTGATCAATCTTACAACCACAACATTTTTCCTCGCATAATTTCTCGATTTCAGTGGCGATGGCGTCTGTGGTATATGGTCTCTATTAATGGAAACAGCTATTGGTATTCAACAACGGACACTTCATCGACATGTACTTGATTTCCCCAGGCTTCACATTTACGGTTTCTAGATCGTCGAGTATTCATGTCTCAATTCTAAACGGCTTTCAACAAACGTTCCAATCTTTCTCTAAAGTCTCGAACAAGTATAGATTCGTCCAACGAACTTAGCCGACCAGACCAGGTGTAATCCTTACATCGTAATATCCGAGCTTATATAACTTCGTGCGCACTAACTATATCCCAGTCTTGTCCAAACACGTCCTATTATTCTGTTACTCCGTTCGTCATGCGTGAGTCATTCGTGAGTCATTCGTGAGTCATTCGTGAGTCATGCGTGAGTCATGCGTGAGTAACGGTGAATATTAACTACTTCCATTGGTGGATGGGGTGGGGGGGGGGGTCATCTACTTATGAAGTTAGGAAATTTTGATGGTGCATTGTGGGAATGATGAACATTCCCACCAGGCACCGCAAACCTCAAATATTTCCAGAGATGACTGGGTACGAGTCAGCCATGGCATGGCCCAAAAAACATGTCTGACTTCTGCCAAAACATTAACGAATCCATCTGCATTCCTTAGCCTTTGACATTGACACTGAGATCACTGCAATATTATTGATCCATTTGCTACTTTTGAATTCTCCATCCAAAAAGGTTTAGGAATGCAGATGGTTCATCAATGTTTTGGGCAGAAATCATGACGTGTTTTTTGGGGCCATGCCGCGCATCATTGGTTTTGATAAACGCAAAAAGTAATTCTTCATGGCAACCAAGTCAGCTCGCTTACTGGGCTAGCACTATAGCTAGAGATCGCATAAGCTTTCATTTGAGGGTGCATGTAAGTTATTAAAGTTCCTGCGTTGTCATGTGTTGATTTTTATAAAAATGTTGGCACTATCTTTTTTTAATAAATTTGCATTTTCCCATTTTTTAAGTAATTCTCTCAGAATTCAAAACTTTAAATTTTTGCCCAAAACAGCATTTTTCAATTGCCTTTGGTACATAATTAATATTCAACAAAAAAAACCCTGAAATTCAAAGTAAACCGACTTCACTTGCATGTGACTGATCGATGCGAGACTTTAATTATTTTGGTACGAAAAATTGTGTGAACATTTTGGACATTTTAAAAAGTTCCACACGACGTAAACCATACATACAACATACGTATACATGATACCGTTCAACTAATGCGTAGTCAGGAAGTTATTATATCTTGACTTGAAATATGCGGCGTCAGTGCGTCACGTAATATTTTTCGTAGCTTATTTATCGGTGGTCCGTCGCCAAACTAAAATCAAATTAGTTTTATTAAATTCGAGCAATTTATTAGTGGTCCACGTCCAATGTATGGATAAAGACTGTCTCCCGACAGATATATCAGTAGCCGATATATCAGTTGCACTTTGTGTTTACGAAAACAATATTATTTGGAGCGACTCCGGAGCGACGTTTGATTGATTCTATGTCGCTCTAGTACAGGTTCTACAGTCGCTTTAATAATATTTATTCAGGTTCGGCGGCATGAGAAGAGAGACGTTTAACCTGAAGCCTGGTTTCCATATAGCCGTAAGAGCCGGCGGCATGGCTGCGGCAAGGGGCGATGGTCCAATCATATACAGTGTTGAATTAGCCAGCAATAAAAAGCTGTATGCGATTGGACCATTGCCTCTTGCCGCAGCCATGCCGCCGACTCTTACGGCTATATGGAAACGAGGCTTAAGTCTAAGCCACATGACATGCATCGGTTGTTTGCATTGTTTGCATACCTATAAAAATTTCCTGGCAACCCGACGATATTCCAGGAAAAAGCCACTAGTTTCACTTTCGATATTATATTATCAACTCGGTTAATATCGTCTCAATAAAAAACGCTACCTAATACGATTAATGCTCAACTTGATCAACATTGAGAACTAACCTCGTATTTCTCCTTCTACCATCATGGTCGTCGTCCTCGCATCCTTCCTGCTAAAGAAATTTTCTGTAGTTTACGTCACTTATTTATTTCTGGCACAAAGTAGTGTCAAAGGGGCAGTATACCCTTCGACGCCAACCTTTGTTGCTTTAAATTTGTCAACTTTCGAAATGAACAAAACAGCAACAAGAAATCTAACAAAAAAATTAATACCACAACATACGTACAACTGTTTTTCTCTACTTTCTTGGTATGACTTGTTCACCTGTGACTTTATAGTAGAGCATTGGTCAAGAGAATTCAAGATTGTAAGCTAATCAATTTGAAAGCAAGTGCATGCCTTATCTTTCAATTCGTAGGCAATGTAGCCTTGCATTATTTCACATCAAAAGTGGCAAAAAACAATTATAATTTCTCAGCAATTGCACTACCTACCTTAATTTCCTCCTGTGTTCCTCTGCTTCTTTTAAATTGTTAATCTTTATGGTGAGATGTTCCACATCAATTCCAATTTTTGATAGTTCTTTCTTCAAACGTTCTTTGACCTTTCCTGATTCATAATCCTCGATAAATTCCAGAAAGCTGTCAGCTGTGTAGCAATGAAGATCAACAAGGAGGGAGCCACGATTGATATCACCAACATCTCGGTCTGGTCTATCACCATCAAATGCTCTCTCATAGGCACCTCTTGTTTCTCTTTTGTTTCTTTCACTTCTGTAGTAATATTCAACTAAACGCCATGCTGCTACCCCTATTCCTACCCCTGCGCCCAATACACCTACTGCCATAGCCATACCTACGGCTGTGTTGTCAGTTTGGATTTGAAAGGTAAATGATTCAGTAGAGATCAACATATTAAATGCTGCTCCACCAGTCTTTGCTGCAACCTCTTTTGCTGCTTCAGTGGCATCCATCTTGAAAAGCTAAGGCAAATTCCTAAAACAAAGCAGGAAATTCATCATTTTAATATAAACTGTTACTTTATTATTTAATATAAATTCTTATAAATTATTTCGCGAGATTTCTAATCCACAGCCACAGGTTCGCAACGACCAGTTATACCGTACGAATCAAATTTGATATTCGGTTCGAACTAGATACTTGTGTACCAAAATATTAGCAGAAAGAACACTGTCTAGATATGTAAACTGAAAAACTAAACTAAACTAATCTTATTTATACTGGATAGCTCTATCGGTTATATCTAACTATATCTATCTCGGGTGTGCCGGTGCAACAGGACCAGATGCCCCCCTTGTAAAATCGTTTAAAATACTTCTTAAACCAAGTTCACAATGATTGAAACTTGTTTCGAAACTAACAATAAAACTCTTAGATGGTTAAATAAGTTCGCAAGCGTTCGATAGACGTTGAAATGTCTCCCAAAGCGCCATTAAAATGTTAAACGCGGTCGGTGATGATTAATGGTTGTTTTTCTATTTTTGAAACAGTGCTTCGGAGAAAAACCCGTGTCGAAATAGTGCCTTTTTCAGAGTATGCCTGACACGAAAACCGAGGTTTATTCCAACGCTTCGAAACAGGAGCTCAACGATGTTACAATCAATAAAAAACGAAACTTGAACATCCATTTAATAAATTGGAAATTAGGCATGACCATGACCATGACCACTGACAAAATTGAAATTCTAATGCACTTCCCGTAACTAGCCATATGCACTCAGTAAGAGAAAATATCAGACGTCTGCGAAATTGGACTTCGCAAAAAATGGAGGCGTATGAAAAAGAAAAGGCCAACCAATACACGGCACACCATATAATTCGAAAGCCAGCACGCGGAAGGGATTAGAATTTGCCGAATTTCCAATTTATTAAATAGATGTTCAAGTTTCGTTTTTTATTGATTGTAACATCGTTGAATGATTTTCGCTTGCAGTTTCTTGTATTTGCATTTGTTGGTCCACTGAACACATATATAATATATAACGAATATATATTTTGAAAGATTTTCCTTCGAATATTATTTGGCAATTTTATTTCACTTTTGCTTGCATATTGCTAAATTTAAAATGATTTTTTTTTTACACACTTCTTCCTACATATACTTTACACTTCATAAGTTTTAACAACCTCGTACCCAGGGTCTTATCTCCGCTCCCCCGCCCCCGCCCATCGCTGCGAAAAGACCCTGGTCCAGGCTGGTCACGTGCTGTACAAAATAAATTTAGTGTGGGTAAGTGTTTATACAAAACGCAAAACACGTGACCAGCCTGGACCAGGGTCTTTTCGCAGCGGTGGGCGGGGGTGGGGAAGCGGAGATAAGACCCTGGGTACGAGGTAGCCTGCGTAGCAGGCGTTACTGGATTGGGGCACTGGGGAGAGGGCTGAGAAGTAACGCCTGCAGTGGAGCTCTTTGGTTTTGTCAAACACCCCCCAAATGAAATATGATCTCGAGCGGCCAATGTCTGAAGCTATTAAATTAACTGTTTGTATTAATTGTAATATTTCAAAATCCATGGCATTTAATTCAGTAAAATTGCGCGTAAATTATTATTTCAATAATTCTCTTTGTATAAAAAACAATTATAGTACAAGGGAGTTAAAAGACTGAGAGTTGGTCGCAAATCTGTGGAAGGGATAAATTAATATTAACGGAATATGTCTGCAGTGTCCGATGGTGTCTGCTGACAAATATTTCTCAAACTGTGGACTGGAAATGTATGAAATTAGGTGTGAATGGTGGAGTAATCCTGTTTCTATCAATGGCAACGAATATTCATGAAAAAAACCAGTAATGACAGCGAGTGTTTACCGAAATAAAACAGTTGTGAAAGGTATATAAATAGTAGTGATTATTTAACGGAAATGTCTGCGGCGTCACGGTGTCTGCTCACAAATATTTCTCAAACTGTGGCCTGGAAATTTATAAAATTAGGTGTGAATGGTAGAATAACCCTGTTTCTATCAATGGCAACGAATATTCATGAAGAGAACAGTAATGATAGCGAGTGTTTACCAAAATAAAACAGTTGAGTGAAAGGTATACCATTATTAAACGGAAATGTCTGCGGCGTCCCATGGTGTTCGCTCACAAATATTTTCAGAAATTTTATGACTGACAGAGACATATGAAAGCAAAGCGTCTCACGGTGTTCGCTTTCAAAATCAAATTCAGGAACTTCCTATTATTAAGATATATTCCAAACTCTTGCATGGAGGTTTTAAATATAAAACTTACTTGAATGGTATGGGAGTCGAGGAGGCTGACACCCAGCATTTTCATTTGATCAAATCGCAAAAGCACTGCAAGATGCTGTTTAGTTATTTCCTTTGATATAAATCGTTTCAGCTTTGTTTGAAAATTAGAATTGAAATTATTAATTTTACTTACTAAACCTTCTTGATTGACAGATTATGGGCGCTAAGCGAATCACATTCGGAGTAATCAATAATTAAAATCCCGTTCGTCAGCGAACGGGTTTTACAAAACCAAAGAGCTCCACTGCAGGCGGCGTTACTTCTCAGCCCTCTCCCCAGTCCCCCAATCCAGTAACGCCTGCTACGCAGGCTAGGTACGAGGTTGAAGTTTTAACCTTAGAAAGTTTGCGCTTAAAGTGAAAATATCTAGCCATTCTACATTTATGAAGTGTTATTTTTGTTATTACGCGAGCTTTTTAGTCCACAGCCACAGGTTTGTAACGACCAGTTATACCGATCATCATTCAATTATCGTTTTTGCTGGGACGATCAAATTTAAAATCACTTCACATCTTCGGTTATACATGCAGCTGTGTATTGACCATTCTATATATCTATCTTTCGGGTTTGATTCAACAAATAACAACCGAATTTTCTGCGACCATCCACTTTCGGCTATCGCCGCTTCGTATTTTGGGTTCAGTACAGTCGGCCGTTTGCCAGCTATTGCATTTTATTTACCAGTAACGTTTTCCATCACTTGTATTTTCTGCTGTACAAGTGTTCTCCATTTAGTGATAAAGATGTATGACTGCATGGCGTTATCCACCGTAACATGGTGAATGCACAGCAAGATTCCGAAATAACAATATATGCGATATTACACTTTTAAACGAGCTGTGTACGTGTGTCACAGTATTTTGCAACAGTTTATACAAAGTAGCAATGCCAGTAGTCTGCTGCACACTGTCCGCCCCCCCCCCCCGGAAAGTTGCGCCACACACGTAGACTACCTCCACTTAGCCAGCGACCAGGCGTTCGGTGAGTTTAGATAAGCATTGATCTTCCCAAAGCAACCTCCCCCCAAAGACAGTCTGTTTGCAGACTAACCCCCACTTGACAAGTATAATCATCTAGTGTTACAAATAAATAAGTTGCCAAATTGCAACACTAGTAAAAATATATACAAGTAAATAAATCAATTGAGTCCAGCTACTGTAAAATAAAAAATGATTTATGTCTAATCTTTCATCATTCAACGACATCATCAGAGACGAATGCAATAAGATCGAGTAAGCGAATATTAAGGACTTATTAACCGAGTGCGAGGTCTGTGCAGGAAAGTATTTGCCTGAGGTTTTCGTACAGACCGAGCGACGAAGGAGCGAGGTTTGTGTGATAAAACCGAGGGCAAACACTTTCTCGCACAGACCGAGCAAACGAGGTTAATAAGGAATTTATTATATGGCTATTGGTTCATTTTATTTTTAAGTTCCGAGCGTTGTTTTTGTCTTCGGAGTTTGCTGTTTACCTTACCTGTTAACTTTTTCGTGTCGCTTTTTGGCCTTCTTGTTTACACCGGTACTTCGGCTTTTATTTGTCATGTTTTTAGATAAACAGCTTTAAAGAAAACCAGCAGTAATGTTCCAACATTTTATAGTTCAGAATATTTGAATAAAGACACCTATATCTCTTTTATTTGTATTCAAATGAACTCAGAATTTTTTTCATTTTCGCCAAAACTTACAGGACCGAGAAAAAAGCGTATTGACCGGTCGGTCAATATCGTAAAATCACGACCTCTTGGGAACCAATCAGCCTGCGTTGTTTTGCGTACGGACCGGAAATCAAACTCAGCCATATAATAATTAAGAAATAGAAAATGGCCACCTGTGTTTATATAGCCTGATGCAAACACGAGAGTGAGTTGGGAGAATTCGAAAGTTTTTTCGAATTAGTACTTTCGAATTATCCCAAACTCACTCGAGTGTTTGCATCAGGTTATATAAACACAGGTGGCCATTTTCTATTTCTTTTATGAAATAAGGCTAAAAATGTGCCGTGACTCGACATCACAACCGTGTTTAGATAGCCTGATATAAACACGGTAATTGACCAATCACAGCGTACGTAAGACGCAACCTATTTTATAAATAGCTATATACAGTCTCATGGGAGTAAAAACAGAATATAAATATGAAAGCAAATAAAATATGTGTATGTGTGACTAATCTTATTGCATTCATCTCTGATGATGTCATTGAACGGTAAAAGCTTAGACAAATAAAACATTTCATTTTTTTTACAGTAGCTAGCCTCATTTGATTTTACTTGTATATACTTCTCCATGAATTAGCCAATCAGATAAAAATATTTGGTCATGTGTACGAGTTTTGAAACCCGGTAAAGATCACGCAAACTGAATTTATAATTAAGAAATTAGATAATTAACGCACAAACAAAGAACCGTTTATTACTACATTTCTTAATTATAAATCAATGTGAAACCATTGTATAATCTAATATGCACCAATATTACCAAGTCCCTCTACTACAATAGACGATTGAGAAGCTATTTCATAAACTCGTGTATCGTGTTTTCCAGAGGTAGCAATGTTCTCTCGTGTTTGTAAAACATTCGAAAACAATAAATTGCAGCTTGGTGATTTTCATTATTTTATACAAACACTCGAGAACAATGAAAATTACTCGGTTAACGGCCTCATGATTTTCATTGTCCTCTCGTGTTTGTAACCCCTGGTAAAACACTCCCACTCGTTTGTGAAATATTACATATTAAACATATACAACATACTACTGAAGGACACTTTTACTAGTCGATTACTAGTTAAAATACAGACTACAGGCATTAAGGCTGGAGATCGGGTGACAAACTATTCCAATGTTTTGAAAAGCTTCCCACCAGTTGAAAACATTGTGAAAAGCAGACAAAGTATTTTACTTTTAACAACTCTTTGTTCTTTCCAGAATGGTGAATTAACTCACCGGAAAATCTTCTAAATGTATCGAAAAATTTCTTAATTAACGTGCTCCCGCCAAATCATACAGACTTTGACCTAGAGAGGACAGACTTGATCCAACATGTGTTCGGACTTCTCATATCCGCGTTTTACCCTCATATCCGCGTTTTACCCTCATATCCGTCCGCCCGTCCGTATCCGCGTATTAACCTAACACATTTGCCATTATATTCTTTGTTGAACTGACGGTTTACTGACTGCAAGCTTCGCAAACGTCCTACATAACAGAACGAGGACACTTCATACATATTACAGAATAGTCTTTCTGCATAGTTCTTAATCCGAGCTGAAATGCTGGCAAGACTTATATAAATACAAGAATGCCTATAATACGTTCTTTAATCACTCAACATACTGAAGCTGGTCTACATGAACCCATACTATTAGTATAGTTTAGGAAAGGGATTGTAATATTTATGTTACATTGCTCAATCTAGTCAAGAAGATAATTGCCCAGCAAATAATTTTTAAGTATTTGCCCTCGGTTTTATCGCACAAACATCGCTCCTTCGTCGCTCGGTCTGTACGAAAACCTCAGGCAAATACTTTCCCGTACAGACCTCGCACTCGGTTAATAAGTCTTTATTATACACTCTAGAAACTATATAAGCAGCCATCGAACATTTCTCAGGCATGCATATGTATGAGAGTGAGCTATATGTATCAAAGTGGTTACGAAGTCAGTCCTGGAGTTCCTGCGTATAGCGGTCACGTAACACTTCGATTAGAAAAATCTACATCGAAGCTGACATGAAGTACTCCACATTAATGCAGCATCGCTGCTGTACTAAAAGTATGTGAGCTCGTCGCAAAGATGGAAGCCAGTAGCGGCCGAGGTAGCGACGCCACGGGAAGGACTGCGGTTCTCTCCAAGGCCGATTTTCCAATTCGCCCAAATTAGAGAAAAGTTTGGGGGGAGGGGGGTATAAAGACTTGAAATGTGTAATCTTTTGTGTTTTCTATGATGTTTTATAATCTTCCAGAATTCTGTAAAATCTCACTTCAAAATGCAGGAAATGGCATTTCAGAGACCCCAAATTTCAAAAATTTCCAGGGGGCGCATGTCCCCGGACCCCCTAGAGTTTGGCACTACTTCGGCGCTTGCATTGGCGTCGCCTTTGAGAGAACCCATTGCTTGTTGTAATATTATATACAGCTACCTGAGTTATTTTAAAGCAAAAAGTGTGAACATTTATCAAATACAGTCAGTAACTTATCTTTTTAAATGCTTTTTTGAAACACCCCACACCCACCCACCCTGATCAAAATAAGCACACCTGCTATACAGCCAATATATAAAAACAAATGATAATTCTCAAGATAATTCTATAATTTATGGATAAGATGACTAAACTGATTTAACATATCAAAGCAAAACTTACATTTCATTATTAAATTCTGGTTGTACAAAATATGTTTTTAGGAGGTTTCAAAAGGGATAATTTTTAACAAGCTTTAAATGGCTTGCCTATGCATACATATTCAAAAATTAAACAAAAATTAACACATCAAAAATTATATTTATAATAGAGTCCGAGTTAAAAACAATTCGGTAGAATCGGATCGTAGAAAGAAGTATTAAACAGACAACGTTTCAGTCGAAAATTTGGAAATACAGCCAAAAATATCGCCAAAGCCCATGAGTATTTAATAAAAGGTGCACGCAATGCCAATGAAAAACATCACGTCTACATAAGCTTATAAAGGTAGTGTTTTAAGTTGGCTTTAGTTAAGCTGATTTATGGTTTGGACGAGCAAAGGGAAAGCACGAAAACGGGAAGCTGTATGTTGTTTAGGTTAAGCGAAAACTTGAAAACAACAAGAATACTACTTTAAAATGATTTGACCACGGTCCACGGAGTGACTACAAACACTGCAGATCGAGTTTTTGTTTACCATACGGCGTTTGGTTTCTTCAAGTTCTCTGGTTTCTCTTCAAGATATATTAAACGGGTTGTTTGTATCCTTCTTTTCTTCGTGCTCCATTTCGTTTCGTTTAAATAAACGAAAGCAAAATTTAAATACTATTTGTTTGAGATTGTACAGTTTTCTGAATTCGTCGCTAGTCACCAGTATCCAACTATTCTTACCGTGTGACACCGTACCAAACACATATATATATATATATATATATATATATATATATATATAATCTATTTCCCAGATTTCGTCTCCCTCGCTTTTTCTACACGCGTGTAAAGTGGACTGCACGCATGTCGAGATTGGCACCCTCACCGGGCTCCGGGCCTTCGGCCCTACGCCCGGGCTCGTGGAAAATATATAAACAAGACGAGAGAGTGAACAGTTCCAGTGCTTCCACTTGGAAGGAAATTTCCTTCCAAAAGGAAATTTTGGCATTTGGAAGGGGAAAAAAAGGAAATAAAATTTGGAAGGAAATTTGGTCATATGGAAGGAAAATGGAAGGAAATTTTGAAATTCGAACTTTTTCAGTTATTAAAAGTTGATGAAACTGCTTATTTTTTACTTTTGGGTTCAAAAACGTGTATAAATTAAAAACACGAGTAGTAATATATGATCCGTGTGGATGCGCGGGGTTAAATAGGGTTTTAAGCGGAAGACTGCTATACAAATAGCGCAGGCGCAATATTTGCAATTTCTAATTTCTATAGCAATAACATAAATCATGCAAAGAATGATTGACTCGAGTCCAGAATCAACTTCGTCAGAAGATGAGGTTGATGATGGGGCTCCAGTTCCACCTCACTTGCAACTGCAAACCGGTAAAAAGCGTGCATATATTGATAATGACGTTATGTTTCAAACCTTTATCTGACAATTATTCTAGTTTCCAAAGGACTAAAGAGTTTGTAAAATTTTTGTAAACTTGAAGCTTATCTTTATTAGTTATATAGTTTGGGAATGTAATTGCGAATTGTTAGCTGATTGTAGAATTTCACATTTAAGAACTGAAAATGGCCGTTGCCTAACTTGTCTAATGTCTATGCCTATGGCTCGCGCGTATTGCATCTGCGCTTGCCCTCGCTTTCCAGACCTCGGAAAGCGTCGGAAATGTTCGGACCACATTCGAGCTACTCGAAAGCAAACTGGTGATCAGTGTACGATCCAAATTTTAATCATTAGAAGAAGGATTTATAAGAGATTTTGGAAGGAAAACTGGAAGGAAATTTCAGATTTTGGGAAGGAAATTTTGCTTAAAAGGATAAAAAAAAGACATTTTGCTTTAGCCGAGTTGAAGCACTGAACAGTTCCTTCTTCAGACAACTTCGTTTCCAGGCTGACCTAAATAGGGAGAGGAAAGAAGAAGAGAAAGGGGAAAAAAGAAGAAAAAAAAAGAAGAAAAAAGTCGACCTGCCTACCCTATTTTTTCTCAAGATGTATTAAACCAGAACCACACAATTTTTTTTATTTGGCCTAAACTTTACGTTCTGTTTATATGACAGCGAGTCTGTACCTGGTACGCGCCTTCCTTGCTCCCAAAGTGAACGCCGGCTACATGGTGGGTTAACATTTGAGAAGATTATCATCAACGAAAGTGACATGAAGTAACGAATATAGAAAATTCATCCCACCGAGTTACCCGCGCAAAAGTGTTCACTGATCCCGCCTTGCCGAGATCCCGGCTGCCAGTGCCAAGTTCTCGCCAGGGTGAGTTACCCGTCTGTCCCATATATACACTGCAGTCGGAAAAACAGTGCTTGTTCTACCGACCGGGAACTCGCCATGTACCGAGTAACTCGACTGGCCGGGTAACTCGCCCCCCATATAAACAGCCCCTAAGTCAACCCTTCTCTCAATAACAATTTCCAATCCTTTCCTTTAACACTGTTTTAATCTCTATCACTGATTCCTCACCTGTCTACTCACTCCCTTTTCCTTCTCTTATTTCATCACATCTATTTTTGTATCAGTTAAGTATATTAGTCGAAATCGTGTAAATATTTATCACTCTGAAGATGTTACTTGAATATAGTGACGAAACGTTTAAATATATAATAGAAAAAGCAAAGGACCAAGAATTGAACTTTGGGGTACTCCACAGCAAACACTTTTAAACGAGGAGTAGTGTTCATTAAACTGAACAAATTGAAGTCTATTAGAGAAATAACTTTTAACCCATTCTAAGGCTAAGCCACGAATTCCATAGTGATCTAGTTTGTCAAGTAGAATGCTGTGGTCTTTTGGTAAATCTAAAAAAATTCCAACTGCAACTTCTTTCCAATCAATTGCAGATGAAATCTTATCATATAAGTCTCTCAGAGCTAGCGCGAAGTCGAGTGATTTTTCCTAAAACCATATTGGTTATCAGACAATATATTATATTTATTATTTTTATTATATTTATTATATTTAACTTACTGAAATTCGCTTATAAATAACCCTTTCTAAAAATTTTGAGAAGCTAGGAAGTATTGAAACTGGTCTGTAATTAGTGAACACTGCTCGATCATCTGCTTTAAACAAAGGAATGACGCGAGCAATTTTCATTACATCAGGGACAATACCATGTGTTTTTGACAAGTTTATAATATGAGTCAAAGGCTCAGCAATAATATTTATCGATTGTTTTGTTATTGACATGGAAATTTTATCATATCCAACTGCTTTGCCCGATTTAAAGCTTTTAGCAGTTTTTATAATCTCAGCTGTTGTTGCTCTTTTAAGAAAAATTGAATTTGGAAAATGTCTAGGAAGAAAATTCCAATGAGTTAGGCGAGGATTGTATTTTTTTAGACAGATTTGGGCCTATATTAGTAAAATAGTTACAGTTGAATCTATTGGCAATTTCAGCAGGGTCGGAGATTTCATTGATGTCATCAATTTTAAATGACGAAGGTAGTTTCGACTTAGATTTTCTTTTATTAATGACCTCATTATGTATTCTCCAAGTAGCTTTGGTGTCTGACTTTATGTTTTCCAATTTCTTTGCATAATATGAAGACTTAGCAACCCTTATAAAGGAATGGTTCAATTTATTTTTGTATTTTTTATAGAATATTTCATTTTGAACTGTTGGTTTATTCAAATATTGTTTGTATAATTTATTTTTCCTTTTAATAGATCTTAAGAGACCTAATTAGACAACCAAGGTTTATTAATGAAATGGTGTTTTGCCTTCATTATTTTTATCGGAAAACATGCATTATAAATTTCTGTATACTTTGAGAGGAATGTTTTATAATAATTATTTGATCATCATATCCTTCAAGTTGAGACCAGTTTACACTTCCCAACTGCTCTTTGAACTTAGTTATATTGTTATTATTTTTATCTTGGAAAGTAATTACATCATTATTTGTTTTTTTATTTAACTGGTTGTCTTCATGCAAAGCAAATAATAAAAACAAGAAGATGATCAGAAATGGCAGTAAATAATAAGTCACTTTTTGAGTGATGATGAAAGTGGTTGGTGAATATATTATCAATTAATGAAGCCGTATGAGATATGTTAATTATTCTAGTTGGTCGAGTTACGTATCAGTGGTAAAAACATATTGGAATACATTTCATCCAAAAACTCACCAGTAGATGAATGACAATTGTAATTCATTTGGTTCAAATTAAAATCCCCCATTATGTAACAAATTTTGTTTTCTTTGGAAATTTTCCCTACTAATTCACTATACTTACCGGTAGTCAAAAAATTACTAACATTCTGATTTGGACCTATAATAAACATTTTCCCCTTGAGACTGACATATCTCAATAAATAAGGACTCTGTTATGTCTTCTTCATCAAAACATATATCGTCACGAGTTTTAGATTCAAAATTGTTTGACATAATACAAACCAACGCTTCCACCAATTCTATTTGATTGATGTTTATGGAAAAAATTAAACCCATTTATGTCAACTAAATGAGTTGAATTTTGTAGCCAGGTCTCTGTTATACCAATAGCCGAGAATTGTATACATGTATCTAAATTATTCAATAAATCTGTCAAGTTATGTAAATTACATTCAAGACTACGAATATTTAAATGAAAAATGGAAAATTGAGAGGCATTTAATTGTGCCTCAATTTTTATCATTTTATTAAATTGATCTTCAGTAAAATAATCGCAATAATTATTTAGACCGGTATAAAAATGTGAATCTGGATCTGAATCACTGGAGAGTGTAATATGTTGATTTGTATTTGTAAATAAGGGATTGTACTTCAAACTAGTTAACCTGTCATGATTAAAGTTAATAGGACCATTTTGCATTTAAAAAATTTCCAAACTAAAGCTAATATCATCTAGATCATGAAATGGCAAAGTATCGTAATCTAAAGGAGCCATGAATATTTAGTTAATATCAATATTCGAGTATAAGTAATAAACAAGTCTTAGCTTGATAAAGCTGAGGTTTTAAACTTCTCAAAGTCTGACATGGACTGATGGACGCAGTGAATGAAATAGTAGAAGTTGAATCTTCCTTCTGCAAAAATGATTTTCCTTACTTGGTCCAAGCATATTTGAAATGATGCAGCTTTCTAAATTAATTGTCTCACTTGGTGGTACAAACCTCTTGCTCTTGGTGTCAGGCTTTCGTTAATATATAATTTATTGTTAGATTGTGAGAATCCGAGGTGGGACGAGTTGCAATGTATTAGCTAGGTTACCTTTCGAATTCGTAAATCTTGTCCCTGGTGCTCCGTCTTGTAAGGGGCCGTCGACAAATAGATTTCGTCCCCAATCGCGGACTTGTTCCGCGATGGGGGGGAGGGGGGTAATCTTGAATCCGCGATAACATGAAAAATTAGGACGAAATCTGAGTTTAAATATAAACATTCGTTTACACCATGAGTCCACATCTATTACTATGCTATGTGTCTATACTCGTTGTCAAAATGGCAGTATTAGTACAGTCAACATACTTGTTCGTGTGTTTCAGATATCCACTGGTCCGCGATGATAGGGGGGGGGGGAGGGGGTCAACACAATCGCGGAACAAGTCCGCGATTGGGGACGAAATCTATTTGTCGACGGCCCCTAAATTTAGCAATTATTGGAGATATTCGGCCCCGTTTGGATGGTAAACAGTGACTCACCGAGATATCCGAAGGACCAATTTCAACTTCAATCAATTCCCCTGACTTACGTGGTCGCGGTACTGTATATTCTCGCCGATATCTCTGGAACTCCATGAAATTCTAAGCAGTCTCTACGAGAGTATAAATTAGTTTACATTCTCTTGACTAGACTGCGCTTTCCTTCTGATATATCAATAGCTACATTGCTCAATATTATTTAATTAAGAAGACATATATAAGAAACATACCTATAGGTTTTGGAATCTTTTAGACCATCATTCTTTTGTCATAATCCAGTGGTTGGAGGTTCAGATTTTTAGCATGACTGTAGATTGTAGTTGTCTATAAATGTTAGAAACAAAAACGAAAGCGTCAAACATTCTGGGAATTTGTACAGACCGGAAATGACAGCGACTTCCGAGTTTAATACCGGTAGGAATAGTTTAACCCTTTATAGTCCATTGGCCACTTTAAGAATTTTATTCTGGGTAGGTGTTGGGCTATAAAGGGTTAATAGCAGCTCAGTAACAAATCTTCTTATTTTAACATTGTGTATGTAGCTAGCTTATAGGATAAACCATGATTAACCTGAATGTCAGGCCTTTATTTGTTCCCGCCTTCCGCTAAACCCGGCAGCGCGGGCAGAGGTGCGGGCGAGCGAGAAGGCGAGAAAAATAAAGCCTGAGGAAACTCTTAACAAAACTGTGGGGACTCCGTCCATCTCATGGACGGGAGCTCTGATTGGCTGACTAATTGAAGTAAGGATTTTGATTGGTTCATTCAGATAAACAATTTGCCCAAAGGTGCACCGTCAAGGTGCACACCGTGACAAGGTCATCGTCATTTCTCGAATGTTTTATCGTGTACGTTTCTGTGACCAATGCAATTCATTCATTTAATCATTTATTATGTCGGAAAATCAAACCATAGAAGGATTTTTCGAAACCGCTTTGTTAAATTCATTGACACATTTCGGCTATGAGTCTTTGAAACCAGAACAAACGACGTGCATTCGAAAGCTCGCGTTGTCTGTTGACAGCCAAGATGTCTTTGCTGTTTTGCCCACTGGTTTTGGTAAAAGTCTGATATATCAGATATTGCCATTTGTGTTCTCTGAACTTCATCGACTTCAACATGGCACGGTGAGGAATTTCGTTGTAGCAGGTGGAGACCTTGCGAAAAGCAGTCTACTTGGGTCCTTCGTTCGATGATCAGGGACGATGGCTACTGAAGCCTGAAGGCGAAGCCGATGCGAAAGTCCAAGTTGTTTATGGCAGTGCTGAACAATGGTTGTCAGAAATTAAAGTGGACCCGTAAGTTGCAAAACGGGAATCTCTGAGCAGTTAGAGACGTGTTTATAATTATGTATCAATATATTAAATGGCCTACCTGCATTCTAAAATTTAAATTCTAAAACAGTATAAAATAATTCCCAAACTACTGCGTTTGTTTTTAATATTAAACATCAATATCCAGTCGATCCTTTTCTCCAACGTTCTAGCCTGTGCTACAAAATTATATATTTTATTAATTTAGTCGAAACTATATCAAAGCGGCTATCAAATCGTGTTTATCTTTTATTATGGTGGAATTTTGAATCAATATATATCTATACTCTCAAATTGTCAAATTTCTCGGTTTCTTATCGTATTTTCCAATTCTTCGACCTCTTCTCTACATCGGGTCTAGATACCATGGACAAACGCCTTCAATTCGAGCTCGTGTATTTATTGCAAGTCTACCTAGACTATAGTCTGGACTAAAACCAGACGCGGAGAAAGACTATATATTTCTGTGGGATGAAATCAAAACATACGCTTTCTTCTTTTGACAACACATATCAATCATACGTCGTTAATTTTTAAAAATAACAAAGTGGGCGGAAGACGGTTTTAATAAGAGTTTCCTCAGGCCTTTATTTTTCGCCGGACATTCAGGTTAACCATTGATAGAAATTGATGACAAAATGGCCGCCGCTAAAGGGATAATTTACATATAGTCCTTATAAAATGGCATCTAATTTTGAACAGTAAATATATAGACGGAATACGCGAGATAATCTCGGACGTACCTTTGATGTAAGGTATATCGTTGCTGTAACAGTTGTTTTACCGTCAGCTACGTTAGGTTCGTTGTTTTTGAAAGCGTTGCGTTTGATGAAATCTGCATGGGACGGGTTGTAGTTGTTTTTGTAAAACACACGTCGTAGGTACTCATTTTCGTTATGTAAGGTGTTCGTTGCGTCGCAAATAAGTTGTGCTCGTCTCGTCAGTGTTTTGATGGTAGTTGCTTTGTGTGAAGTAGAATTGTAAGACAATTGGTCTAGTAATCTGTCAGTATAGTGTTTGTTTTCTGTAAACAGTCGTTTGTAGTCTGTTATTGTTATTGTTACAAGTTACCAAACAATCTAGAAAAGGAAATGCTCCATTCTCTTTGATTTCTTTCGTAAATTGTCACAATTTTGTTTGTTAATGTGATCGTAAAAATCGCCAATGTCGTTCTCGTGTAGTGCACTAACGGTGTCATCAACGTAGCGAAACCAGAAAGATAATGTCTGTCGATAGGTGGCAAGGACCTGTTACTTTGTGGATTGCATCACGATTTCAGCAACCACAACAGATCGAGACTGGTGATCCCATTGCCGTACCGTGTAGTTGTTTGTAGTGTTTGTAGTTATATTGAAAGTAGGTAGAGGTAGACAAAGTGCAAGAAGTTCCACAATGTCATCCATAGGTATAGGTGGCTCATCAGTCGATCGTTTAAGTGTGTGCAGCCATGCAAGTGCTAGTTGAAGTGAAATACTGGTAAACAGTGATTTCACATCAAAAGATACAAGTCTATACTGTAGTACTGTTTTCAAGGCGTCAATAAAAGATTCGGTGAATTGCAGTCTGTATTGTGATGTGTTCGTTAGTGGTTGCAGTATTGTTGCTAAGTACTTGGAAAGTTCGTATGTGGGAGACCCACAAAATATAGGTATTTGTGGTTTGTAAAGTTTCGGTGGTCCGTATAGTTTAGATGGTCTTGCTTCGGAACGTCTAAGCCGATAGTATGTCCGTTGGTCGATGGTGTTTGTTTTGCTCAATGAATAAATTTTGCTGTTGAGTTTGCGTTGAAGTGATGGCGTCGGGTCTCGTTTAAATAATTCGTAAGTTTGTTTGTCGTGAACTAGACTGTCCATTTTGTCGTAGTAATCAGTTTTGTCCATAACAACAGTTATACCCGGTAATCACTGTAATCACTGAATTGTGGCTAACATCTTGTGTTCCGTACCAATTGATTACCATACCAGGGTAATCTGTAATTCGTAGTGATAGACCGAACAATCAACGTAGCGGAGGTCTGTGCACATGTACGTATAACTTTAAAACTAGTGAAGAATAGAATTAAACTTGTTGACGATTTATTGTTGCGAAAGCACATCAACTTGAGTGACTTGCGTATGACTTCTGGCGTCAGCCTTTTTGACAGTTGGGTTTTACTGCAGCTTTAGTTGCAGCTTTGTTGTATTTATATATTCACAATATTCTTAATAAAGTATTATTCTACATTGGTAACAAGAACTAAGGAAGGAAATTGAACGACTTACCAATCGTGTACAAGAACTCGAAGCGCAAGATGCCGAAATCCAGGAAATTAGATCGTCGGGAAGTACTATGACACAAGCAAGACCAAGAGAAAAACCTGATGTCTTTTCAGCAACAGATACATCACTCAACGATTGGCTGAATCACTTTGAGTTGTGTGCCAAGATAAACGGGTGGTCAAACGAGCAGTTATGTCAATAGTTGGCAGTTTGTTTGAGAGGGCGAGCACAGAGAGTGGCTGTATACAACACTTCCACAAGTGAAACAAGAATCTTACGAGAAACTGGTCTCTGCACTCCGCCTCAACTTGGAACCACCACAACAACGCGCTATCCATAAGTTGGCCTTTCGAAATAGGAAAAGAAACAAGGGCAAAAGCCTGGTTGACTTGGCTACAGGCTTGCGTCATCTTGCAATGAAAGCGTTTCCAGGACAAGAGGGAAGAGCAACCGAAGAAGAGCTCCTGGAACAGTTCATAAGCGCTTTAGATTCACGTGAACTACGCCTGGGTGTCAGCCAAACTTCTCCCGAAACTCTGGATACTGCTCTTCAAACTGGATTGAAGTTGGAAGCAATTTTCACAGTGGAAAACAACAAGCGTGTTACCAACGAAGTCAACATTGCGTGTCAGCCAAACCTCTCCAGAAACTCTAGATACTGCTCTTCAAACGGCATTGAAGTTGGAAACAATTTTCACAGTGGAAAACAACTAACCAACGAAGTCAACATGGCTTCCCACGACGAAGCTCAACCGCTGGGACAAGCTCAAGTACACAACGCTGGCGCACGTGAAGAGAAATTACCAAATTGGGCGAAGGAAATGATGAAAAGCAAACCATTATCTTCGAGAATCTGCTGGGAAGAAACAGCAAGCGACAAAGAAGAAATGACTGCTATCTGTGGAGAGACGGGACATTATAAGAGAGAATGCCCCCAACGCTTCGACCAAAACAACCAGAGGAACAGAAACAATCATGGAAACGGGTTCGTTCCGGAAGTGAACCCGCCCGCGCGATCACCAGACAAAGGGAAACCTTGGAAAGTTGCAAGCGCAAGGACAATTGACGCCGTCTTCGCAGTATGTGAGGTGAACGGGAAACAAGTAACAGCTTTGGTAGATACAGGAGCAGCAGTCACTCTGATACATCGAGACATCTTCGACAAGGCAAGACACGCTGGTACAAGAACACGAGTGGCGACGCGCGCAATTGTCGAAGCGAATAATAATCCCTTGTCCGTGCATTTGGTTGCAGAGATGGATATCAAATTGGGTGGAATAGTCGTCAACCATAAGGTGCAGGTATGTGATGATTTGGCACAGGATATGTTGATTGGTACGGACATTCTCAAACAAAACAAGGTCGTTATATCGATTTCGCCACGGGAACATTGGATACGGACGCAAGCAACGTTGGACTTGGAGCCGTGTTATCTCAGGTGCAAAACAGACAAGAAAAGGTGATTGCGTACGCGGCCAAGACATTGTCGAAAGCAGAGCGAAATTACAGTACCATCAGAAAATAATTGTTGGCGATGGTTTGGGGAATGGAGCATTTCGAACCGTATCTTGGGGAAAGCATTTCACTGTCCGTACAGTGATCACAGTGCATTAAGATGGCTTCGGAATTTTAGAAATCCCAAGGATCAAGTGGCAATTAGGTGGCTGGAGTGACTAGCTGAATTTCATTTCACGGTAGAACACTGAGCTGGGCAACGACATGGCAACGCAGATGGAATTTCGGGAATCCCTAGAGCTGAGTTAGACGACGAAGGACAGACGACAGAACGATGGAAGGAAGTGTCATCCGTAGGCAGAGTAAACGCTTCGACTAAGCAAGCATGGGAATGCACTCTCCCGGATGTGAGACGCGGACAAGAAGAAGAACCCTTGCTTCGTCAAGCACTTTCCTGGCTCAGTATGGGAAAACGCCCACTCAGAGCAGAGATCGCTGACACTGGTCCTAGAACGGGCTCCTTGTGGAGTCAATTCTGCATGTTGAAGAACATCGACGGACTCCTATCTCGTGAATACGAGAGTGAAGATGGAAAGTCTAAGAATTTACAACTCATTCTACCAAGAACAATGACAGATCAGGTATTGAAAGCTCTCCACGATCTACCGTCAACTGGCCATTTAGGAGTTAACAAGATGACTGACAAGGTGCGCCAACGTTATTATTGGAAGGGTTGGAGAGAAAATATCGAGGACTACTGTCGTCCATGCACGAAATGCGCAGAACAAAATCAACCTAAGAAAAGAGCCAAGGCACCACTGCATGGTAACAAGTCTTACCGGATATTCTATGGAACGAGTGGCTCGTGACGTAATTGGACCACTCAAGATGACTGGGACTCGTGGATTCCCCAGACTTTGATGGCGTACAGGACAGCCACACAGTTGTCTACAGGTGTTACACCATATCGGATGAAGCATGGAGACCGCCAGATTGGGCAAAGGACTATACATTTTTACGAAATGAATTTTTACTAATTAATTTTAATTTGAATCAATTCCAGCCAGATTCAAACAATGGGGGGAATGGTGTAGAATAGAGTTAAAATTGTTGGCGATTTATTGTTGTTGCGTAAGGATACTAACTTGAGTGACTTGCGTATGACTTCTGGCGTCAGCCTTTTTGACAGTTTTGTCCTTGGGTTTTACTGCAGCTTTAGTTGCGGCTTTGTTGTATTTATATATTCACAATATTCTTAATAAAGTATTATTCTACAATATACACACATATATATATATATATATATATATATATATATATATATATATATATATATATATATATATATATATATATATAGTTCAATCTACAGACACGGTGTTTCGCTGTATCAACAGCTCATCAGTGTAGCTTGGAACAATCTGAATGAATTTCATCAATTACTTATACACATGCGATCGTCGGTGACAACCGCATGTGGGACAGCATCGGTGAAATACATTCAGATAGCGTGAAGTGCGCATGGGCCCAGAGTGCTCAAACTTCCACAAGGGTAGTGAGCGTTGCATTATCGCTAATAGGTACCCACGGCAACTTCGCAGAGTGCTCAACAACACCGAAGTGAAGGAGCGTACATAGTTCAATCTACAGACACGGTGTTTCGCTGTACAACAGCTCATCAGTGTAGTTTGGAACAATCTGAATGAATTTCATCAATTACTTATACACATGCGATCGTCGGTGACAACCGCATGTGGGACAGCATCGGTGAAATACATTCGGATAGCGTGAAGTGCGCATGGGCCCAGAGTGCTCAAACTTCCACAAGGGTAGTGAGCGTTACATTATCGCTAATAGGTACCCACGGCAACTTCGCAGAGTGCTCAACAATATATATATATATATTAACTACTTATTGACTATATATTAACTACTTATTGACCATATATATATATATTAACTACTTATTGACCAAGCGTGAGGTCTCTACTAGTGAAATATCGGACCGATGTTTTTTTAGTACTGACCGAGACGAGCGCAACGAGACGAGTGCAATCTTTCTTGCGAACTAAACGAAAATGGCAGACATTTTCTCATTTTTAAAGTACTTTCCGTTGAGCTAGAATCCTGAACTTTCTACCCCAAATAGTAATTTTCAATTGCTTTTGTTTGACATATTGCTCAAGATCGTACGTTAAGTAGTTGAATAAATAATCATCTGAAATTCTAATACTTGTGAGAAGTAAGCTTAAATGTTATATTATTACGAACAATGTTACGAACGTTTTGGACATTTTAAAAACTTTCACAAAAAACTATACATCAAATGAAAGCTTATAAAATTTCTAACAACATACATGTACCTGCACGATATATTTCAACAATGAGTAGTTCTGAAATTATAATCCATCTTGTTGGCGATATAATGACTGACATGACTGACATTTTGTTTATAAAATTCCCGAACGGCAGATTCCGCTCTGAGCGGGCGGATACGGGAAATATCCGACCGCTTATGAACCAATCAAATTACAGGATTTCCGTATACGGACCTCTCAGGGCTGCTGCCATATTATACACCAAGATATACACCAAGATGCTATATATATATATATATATATATATATATATATATATATATATATATATATATATATATATATAGCATCTTGGTGTATATGCCATTCAACTTGCTTTATATTGCTTTCGTTCGAGTCCTGTCATGCAGCATCTAATCATAGTCAATCGAGATATGGTCTGGAAACTCAGCTAAAGTCTTTGGTTTATATTTTTGTTCGCCTTTATACATTATTGTGCACGGTGCACGGTCAGTGAACACATTGTATTTTAGTATAATGCACGAATTATCCAAAAGCAACGTTTCAGTTCAATCACTCAACCGTGCTATTTAAATATTTATAAACCTAAAACAAATGATGTGCACGGTGTAAGGTACGGTTCAACATAAAATCCCAGCTCATTATAGGCGCTTTGAAGTTTGCCGAGTTTCCAGACCATATCTCGATTGACTATGATGTAATTTACAACAATATGCAATTCAATCGAGTCAAATGCCTTGTTTTTACTTTTGGTGACTTCTAACTGTCATCCAGTACCCTCTCATTTTTATAGACTAGTAAGCTATAAATCTTCCAGGTCATGTTTCTACCTTTATATCGCTGGCGTTCAATTTCTCTTCATTGGTTAACTAAATTCAGGGCACCAATACCCTCTCTCTATGCAGTATATTTAACAATTAGATTATGAGCTCGAAATTTCTGAGTGAATAGTTGAGAGCGAATAATCTAATTGTTTTCGTATAAACTAATGTGTACCTTTCCGGATTATTTAAAAAAACGAAGCTTAACCATTGTTTCTGTATGAAAACCAAGGCAAAACAAATATTTCACTCCTCATCGCCTCCATGTTGTTTTACTGCAAGGCCGCGAGGGTACTGGTACTCAATTTCCTACTCACTATCTATTTAACAAATAGAAAAATAAAGAAAAATAAGAAAAATAACAAAGATCCTCAACATCCTCTTTTAACCACCCCACACCAGTGAACTCTATTCTGCATATCTGGAACGCAAACATCAGTCATTGGCAGGATTTGTCAGTCATTAGCAAATTTGAAGTCAAGATATTTTTGTATATCGCGTCGGATTATTCCAATATGCTGTCTGCATGTACCTTTTGACCGCGTAGGGCAACATATCCCTCGTCTAGAATTCAGGCCTAGGTAGATAATCCTGAATTCTAGACATTTTTATCACAATTCAGGATAAACCTAAATTCTCAGAGAGGACAGGTACGGTGCGTAGGGGACAGTTTGTGGAATGGAAGAGACGTAATATAGTTGACTTCACTTTCTGCC
This sequence comes from Paragorgia papillata, assembly GCA_035771165.1. NCBI lineage: Eukaryota > Metazoa > Cnidaria > Anthozoa > Scleralcyonacea > Coralliidae > Paragorgia > Paragorgia papillata. Next base: position 949,077 of record JAWNZC010000406.1, read on the forward strand.
CTGGAGTTAGCGCTCCAGATATATCAGGAAAATTGAGTTCACTACACCGCACTAGCTACAATCTTGGACAAAAGTAGATGTAATAGTCAACCCCCTGCCCCCCGATTCAATGTTGTTATTTTAAACTTTTCGCCAACATTAACTTTGGGGGAAAGGACGTTACAACATTGATTTGGGGGGTGTTACAACATTATTGTCCAAGATTGTCTATGGCTGATTTTCCTCAGTCATTTTTGCATAAAATAGCGGTAAAACATGTTTTTCATTTATAAAATAGAGTGAATAAATAAGCTGTAAAATTTGAGACCTTTTTTTTCAGAAAAAGAGTTATAATTTTGATTTAAAATTGTGGACACAGTTTTCTCGGCCCAGGCTCTTCCAGCATAATTTAACATTAATTATCTATGCATCTGCCAACGGTCTACCACGATCTACCAAAGGTTTATATGAAAATGAATATACATACATTCTCTTTGAAACCCGTGGTAGACCGTGGTAGACCGTTACGTTGCATATTGTAAATAATTGCAAAAATGAAATTAAAACAGCTGTTCAATGAATAAAGCTGGTTCGACTGGGAATATGCAAGACGCTTATCGCTTTATTTTTTCAATACTTTCGATCCCTTTTAGAGATTGCCAGTTGTTTTTTTTAAATGATGCGCGCGCAACACCCTGACACTCGCCTATACAACAATGGTGGAGAAACACAAAGGACATGTGGCTAAATGGAGGAATTGCTCCGATCTGCGATTGGAGGTGTAAAGTTACCACATGGAGTTACTGTCGCTCCCAGAGGTCGTATTCCTGTTTATACACTTCAAGACGAAGCCAGCTGTGTCTAGTCAACGATGCGTTTAAAGTAAAGTGCAGTTAAATAATTCACCTTCATTATAGTGGAAGTCTTTGAATTTAACACACGTCGAAAGTCAAGACAGACCAGTCTCATGTATAAATCTCTTTCATGCTTTATTAAATAAGTTTCCAATATTTTTATAGTGATCGTAGCGATACATAAAAAGGAAACCAATCTTTCTTTAATATTTCGGAGTAAAACCATAGTTTTGATACTGTGTATTTAACCGTGGTCTTTATATATATTAGCATTTTGATAGATATCTAATAAGAGTGTTGGAGTATATTAATGTAAACTCTACACGGCTTTACAATTTTTATCGTCCAATCACAGGTCGGAGCAATTCCTCCATTTAGTCACACGTCGCAAAGGAGCAATCAATCTTCTTCTCGAAACAACGACTTTCTAGGCTTAGCTGCATGGCTAATTAAATATGGTCTGGATGAAAGGATTTATTGTCTGCCAAGCGGAAGGTGCGAATAAATATTAAAACCTCTATATTCAACTTAAATATGGTCTGGTATGTTGACGATGTTGTGAACTCGGTATGTAGAGTGTTGTTGGTTCGTGTCTATTATATTTTACACGAGTGGCGCTCGAGCAGTTTTGCACGTCAGCTCAATAACAAATTTTGTATTCCGGGGATTGTAGACTGTCTTCGCATTTTGATTTGGCTTTCAATAAACAACTGTACGAAGAACCCTGGCTATATATTACATGTAAACATGCATGTTTATAGAGTATTGGCAATAAAAATCAAGTTTGTCTAATTTGAAAGAACTCGTGAAATTGTAATAGAAGATCCTTTACAATTTTTTCGTATCTTTCTGCGTTTTCAAGATATTTCAATTTGTTTTATATGTAAATGAGATGGTCTCTGACGTCAGGAGTCAATAATAGAAAAACTACATTCATAAAAGTGATAAAACAGGATGTAAAGGAGGCCAGGAGGGCAGGGGTTTATATTTGTATACAAAAACAATTTAATCGGGGGGGGGGAGGGGTGGTTATTTATGTATATTTAACGTATTAAAAGCGGGCGATGGGTTGTTGTGTTTATGAATTTCTAGTAATCATTATAAGTTCGGTTGTATTGCGAAATAGAGTTTTTCAGCGATCACAAGAAAAAATGGTTTCAGCTAAAATGTACATTAACATTACTATGGAAAAAGACCAAAGAAAGAAGGCTAAGAAGAGATGTGGCAGCAATAGAGACACCAGAGAAGAGGCAACAATAAACATGACTTAAAACCACTAAAAATGCCTAAAAATGTATACAATAAAGACCGAAAATGATGCCGACCGAAATGTATCTGAAAGAACAAGGATGTGTCCTGAAACTGTTCAAAGCTGGTAAAGAATTGCGCTCTGGTGTATTCTACTTAACTCGAGAGAGAACGATGAAGGAATTTTGAAACAAACGCCGACTTTTTAGATCATGAGGAGAACTGCCGAATGATGCCTTGTCATATTTATTTGTCCACAACGAAAAAAGTAAGAAACCGCGAACGAGAAAAGCAATCCAAAAAGGGTAGACAGAATTGGCAGTGTTTGTGGTGATATGAGCAGAAGAAAGTTTAATAACGGTAGGAGATTCGTATTTACCAGTTTAGCTGAGTTAAAACGAAAGAAGTCTTGAAAATGAAAATCAATATAAATAATATCTTGTCTAGCATTGTCATTGGACGCTAGGTCGTTGGCATTGTATCTTTTCTTGGCCACTATTTATATCTGTTTTTTGAATGAGAATTTGTCATTTAGTTCATCTCGGTTTTTTTTAATATTGACTATGCATGTTCTTTCCCCTTTCGGTCTGTCAATACATGACAACAGATGAACTTTGCTAATTAATTTTCTGGGATGATACCGGGGGGAGGGGACCGAGGGGTTGTTGTGTTAAAAATGCATATAAAGCGGGCGATGAGTTGTTTGCGTTTATGTATTTCTAGTATTGTTTGGTTCATCCCACTGCAACATCTCTTCTTAGCTTTCCTTTTTTGGTCATTTGTAAACCTATTTTTCTGACGGCAAAGATTTTGTTTCGCTTGAGCCGCGAAAGTTGGCGATTTGATGGATATATATAATCTCGTAGAATTTCTTTCCCCTTCGCGTGTAATTTCGCGTGTAAGTGGACTCCACGCACGTCGAGATTAGCACCCTCACCTTATTTACAATGAGGGGGATTTTACAAGAGACGTTTATATGTACACATAACAAGTTTTTTTCTCTCTGATTTGCAAAACGCTAATTTAACAGCAATTTGCTCTAAACTTTCTTTTCAAACATCATGGATGCTCGAAAGTGATCGTGAAGGTTTCGTACAACTCCGGATTTCCCGTTTTTAGCGATAACGTTCCGATATGTTCCCAATATGACCACGCACTTCGAAGAGCCGGAAGTGGATTGAAAATGGCGGCTTTGAAAGAAAATGTTTGCGAAGGTATTTCAGTTATTATTAAATGACTTGTATGTATATTAAACGGTATTTCACTGTTGCAGCTATTTAATAAAACAATAGCCATATTTAACTAGTCATTGTCAGTAGGTGTTAATTTGTATGCGACTTGCTTCTATGTTTATGAATATTAATTTTGCTCACTCATCCGTGGTTTGACTCATTTTATGAAATGTGAATGCTGCCAGCTCAACCACTCCATTATTAATAAAACTAATGGTGAGAGGATGGTGGGGGTGGGGGATTTGTAAAATTTTGTTGCCCAAAATGTGGGGGAATATTGTAACATTACAAAAGTAATTTACCAAAGTCCCCACCTTTGCCCGGGGTCCCCCCCCCTCGGGGAAGCCGATGACACGCGCATTACATCCTGTTTTATCACTTTTATGAATGTAGTTTTTCTATTATTGACCAATTTCCAAAGCAATGTTTTATTCCAAAATAATAAAGCAGTGGCTGAGGAAAAACTTGTGTCACGACCTACCTGCAACAGAAACTGATAGCAAAAACAAACAATAATTACAGACGCTTATATCAAGGTGCCTATTAAACTGGTTGAATATGATTCCTCATGTTCCAAATATAATGTTGAACCTCAAAGAAAAACATCAGAACATAAAAAAACGTAGGTAACAGCCTGAAAACTATAGATATAGGAGAGGAAAAACTAACCAGGGAAGAACTATAATGCAAAGTTTCACTCGAACCATGGAAAAAACGCTTGAGAAAATGTATATTATTTGACAAGATTTTTACTGTTTTAACTGAGTTTTATACCGAGAAGGTCTTGGATATATACCTATTCTAATCAGCTAAAGAAAGCTGGCAAGTTAAATACGAATCACTGCTTACCGATAAATTTTCTTTTGGCTCTTCTCAGATGCTGCAAACACTGCCATACGGGCTACGGCGTTTGGTTTGCGTGGTTTTCTCGTTCGGTTCTTAGCAAAAAGCAATCAATTCCCTTCAAAATGTGAAAAGCTGCTTGTGTTGATGTACCTTTCAATTCACTGTTCTCTCTCGAGCCAAGAAATATCAGTGCATAAGTCTTTTGCTGGGTTTGAACAGACACACGAAGAAACATCTTTTTGTTTTTTCAGTCACATTTGGCGGCATCTTTTCCGATCTTTATAGCAATTTTTCATGCTTTTTCAATGGTTTCTAGTCGTGTTTAATATTGTTTATTCATCCCACTGCAACAGAGCCACTGCAACATCTCTTCTTAGCTTTCCTTTGTCGGTCATTTGTAAACCAATTTTTCTGACAAAGATTTTGTTTCGCTTGAGCCGCGAAAGTTGGCGATTTGATGTGTATATATATATACATATATATATATATATATATATATATATATATATATAATATATATATATATATATATATATATATATATATATACATACATATAAACATCTCGCAGAATTTCTTTCCCCTTCGCGTGTAATTTCGCGTGTAAGTGGACTCCACGCACGTCGAGATTAGCACCCTCACCCGGGCTCGGGGAAAATAGCGTGCTTTCAAAAGTTTTAATTGAACGACGCCTAGTAAAACGCGGTTATCTTCCTAAGTGAAACGGAAAAGCGAATTGCCAAAATAGAACGGATTTCGAAAATTCAGTCGACCCCCTAGGCCTAATATTATAGACTTCTAAGCTCCTGCATGATGATGATATGATGTAATTAAAATTTCGTAAACATAGATAATAAAGTTTTAGTTCTTTAATTGACAGGTTTCCAAATATTGCACCCGGCAATCTGACATTATACCTTAGTTTTAAAGTACTGACAGTCTATCGGGGGGGGGGGAGGGCAAATTAAATTCACTAAAACCCAGACAATTAATATACAGACTTTATTCAGTATAATACAAAACCGCAGTATTCAATACTAATAATACGTTGAAAATTGAAATACACATTAATAAGGTCTTGATGTATCATAGAGAACTGTCAACGTTAATGCAAGTACTAATATAATTTTAAAAGTCTGTTGTAGTTGTACAGATAAGCATGAAGATTTGCAGAATACAGATCAGTCATCAATCATTGTGTATCTTTCTTATTTTTTTAAATTCTAGTACGTTGATTATATCCACTCGATATCTGCCCCATGTTTATGAGAAGTATGGTATAAGTTCCATAAAAAAAAATTAAGAATGTGTCAAAGAGGGGAACGATGCAGTCAGCTTTTAAAAGGTGCACCCTCCAACATCTCTCCAACGTAAGCGTGACATAGTTTGTCACTTTCCCCAGAGAACAGATAGATTCGATTTGTTCTTTTTTTTGTTTGTGTTTTGTACTCGGTTTTCAACCGATCAAAGCGGGAAGGCATGGCTACTTGGGCCGATTCTTAAACTGTTTTCAACTTATTTAACCCCATTGTTCAAATGTACATTGTTCAATGTGGGAAAGTACAGCTAGTGCGCATGCTCAGTCTTACCAATCGGTTCGCTTTTTAAAACAATGACATATAACATAACCTTTAATTTTCTATTTCCATTTCCATTTCCATTTCCATTTCCATTTCCATTTCCATTTCTATTTCTATTTCTATTTCTATTTCTATTTCTATTTCTATTTCTATTTCTATTTCTATTTATACTTAATACTTAATAAACGGCACGATTTCGGTTATGGTGACTTCCAAAAATCCACAAGAAACATGATATTTACAAGTCCAAAGGAGTACCCTTGTATTTCGTTAACAAAAATGCGGTTAGGAATTCGGTTTTTGACGATCTACGAACTTATAAAGACAGCGACATGGCAGTGCTGTATTACTGTAGTCAGTCATTTTTATGACAAATGTTATATTTTACATTGATTCTGCGTTAATTTTAAGATATTAGTTTATTCAATAATATGATTGTGTGCACAAAGAAATCACCTCAAAAAGATCGGATTGGTTTTTCACAGGACGGACCGTGAGAGTTTTTAAGTCGCGCATTTCTCAAATAAGACGTCAACAAATATATATGGGTGGTGCATCGTTGTGTAGATGATCGACGTTCAGTTTCATGATGGACTTGATCGTGACATTAAAATGATCATCCTTGATACGATAGTGTACTATCGTATCAAGCGCTAACTCATGCATGGCTCACTCAAATAATTCACTCTCTGGCATTGTGAGCAAATTAGCCGTAGCGCGAACTATTTTCTCCCCGCCAGACTAATTATTGAAACAAACATTTAGATTCTCAGCCACAAAAATCTGGGAAAATATTCCCAGTGATTTAAAAACCCTTTCTGTTTCAATGTAAAAATTCAACAAGGTTGATCTGAATTTCATTCTCGTATTATACAATGTCTATTTTGTTACTTCGACACGATCTTAGCATTTCATCCTCTGCTGATCCCCAAACTTATTAATATGTAAAAGAAAACCAATGAACAACGCAGTCGAAAAGCATTTGTCTTCTCCATGCCATTATTAAACCGGAGTTTTGCACTTTTGTTGTCAGATGGAAATGTTTCTTAATATATTGGTTATTCTTTAATGATTATACGTGTACGTAAACTGATACTCACCGTGTTTAATATGAAAGAAACCAGTGATGCGCAAACACACCAGACATTTAGTGCATTTAATATTCAAATGAAGGCAACTCAACTTACGACATATAATTTAGCACAACCATTTCATATTAAGACAAAAGCGAATTTTAGTTTTAGTTGTACTGTTGGCAAAAACTATTGTATCATTATTTTACCTCTTGGCTCTCACTGTGTTCGGTCCGCCCATTGATTTCGAATTTACTGCACTTTAAAACATTCTTTGCAAAGGAAGTTTTCATGAGGGACCATCATGCATATAATGTTCAAATGAAGTGGAATTTATATCCAAACCATCACCTACAAGTGCTACAACGAAAGTTCTTCCGAAGTCACGTCATTCGAAAAGGAAAAAAATGATGAAATTGGCTGGTAATGGCCACGAAAAATGCTCGTCTTATCGAATTACTATCCCGTTCTTCATGCAACCATATTTCACATCAGAAAGTCCAAATATTAAACGGTCGTTTCTTTGGTTAGCTGGAAACGTGATTTCGTTTAGCAAAGTATCGGATGATGAATCAGAACTTGCTATAGTTAATTAAGTCGAGCGAAGTCTTTCAACAGTTAGAGAGATCCTTCTTCTGGCCATGGTGAACGAACCCCATCTCAGGTGATCATGTGAAGGAGCTTAGATCAAAGCCGTTCATAAAGTTTCTTGAGAGCCCTCTGGTGGTTAGCCACCCTGACCATGGCTGGATTACGAATCTAACCATCTCTACGAGGTATATAGCCTCCTTCGCAGTAACGTCTGCTCACCTGAGAGCAACATTCCATTTCCTTTGTGTGAATGGACCAATGAAATTACACCATTGTCGTGCTAAATAAAGCCGTCCTGGGCTGCAGGGCTGGTGGTGTTATGTGTAATTGGTTTAGTCGAAAGCTAATATTTTCGAACGTTTAGCCTAGAACTTCACGAAATTTACGAAGAATATTGTTTTGACTATGTTCTTGCTGCCTATGCAAACAAATAAGCGTGAAAATCAGTGCAAAATTAGAGAGATTTAAGATTGTAAACAAAAGCCCAAAGGCGTTTTATTGTCTGAAGCGACTGCCCGAATTAGTTTACTTGAAAGCTAATATTTCGCTTACTATATAGCTCAGAGCTTTACAAAATTTACGAAGAATGCATGGTATTATGAATATGTTCTTGCCGGTCGTGCTAAATCTGTGCGAAAAGCTTTAAAAAAGCTACAAGTGTCGACGACATGTATCTAAAACGGATAATAAATTTTACGGGGATGTCTAGGGTAGTAACCTCGATCGACTTTGTTTAGAAAATCGGCCACTTTCATGGGGCAGTTTGCAGTCCACGTGCGTGCTGGCTCAAGTGAGTTGTCGGCCGTGTGTTGATGACGTTTACACGCAAGATATTCGTTCTACTCATGCGTAGCTAATACGGGTCATCCCGTATTTCGCGAGGCTCGACAGCCGCCATTTCCGATCGTGATTCCAGGCAGTGACGCTTTTATTTCATGTACTGTATTCATATCGCGTTTCACAGTTACAACATCATCTTGATTCTATTTACGCAAAATTTTTACTAAACTATATATAAGCAATAGTTTTCGAAATATTGGTTCAGACGGTCAGCTCAAGCTTCAAGGTCAGGTTTCCAGATATTGGAAGTCTGACTCTGATTGGTCAACAATTGGAAAGGAATTTGCTGCTCGGGTAAGCAGCCGGTAGTTGAGGGGAGTGAGAACGAACCCAAACTGACGGCTGCGAAGGAGATTACGAGGTATAGCGCACTGTGCAGTTACACGTATATTAACTACAATACCAATCTCGTACCCAGAGCCTGCGATCCTTTTGGGCATTACCAATTTGGAGGCTCTGGGAAACTCCAATGAAACTCGTCATCTGATGTGTGTTGTTGTTAACTTGTTGAATCGATTTCTCGACGTTCTGTAACACATAATTATGCACGACAGACCCAAAATATAATTGAACGCATGAAATAATTCAAAACAGCAAAAATCCCGACAATTTACAAGTTAAAACTATTATTATTGTCGCTTCGTCGCCAAACAAACATCCATCGTCTGACTCGTCTCGTAATTCTTCGCAGTTTCGTCTCAGAACTTTAAAATAATATTAGAGAATACAAGGTCGATGTAGCTAGTTTAGCCAAAATTCCTGCCAAAAAGTACAATTTCTTACCTAAGCGGCTGAGCCGATTACTGCCGAGTGCCGATGGCGACGCGCACATTTAAAATACACTCGTCAAATCGTCTGGTTGACGATTTTGAGAAAAGCGAAGAAAGGCCATTTGTATCGCAACGCTTTGTCGAGAGCTTTGTAAAACATGTTGGGCCTTTTTTATCGGTAAACAAATATTTTTCCTGGTCTTCGAACAAGCGAACGATCGTCGATGACTGTTACAAATTATAGGGAACTGGGAACCAGAGGACTGGGAACAAATACCCAATTTTATACCCAATGAAATAATAAGACTCCAAAGTAGTTTAATAAACAAACTTGAGAAGTACGTAAAGTTTCATTGAACACATACACAGATTTCTACAAGCTTGTTTGAATAATTAGTCAGATGAATTAGTACCAGATATGTTACAGCATTGGGCATGCGTATATTGATGCAGTATCAATCCCACATTTTATGCTCAACGTTCAGTGTAATAAAGTGCTGACGCAACCAACAGATTTTGATGATTTTCATTGGTTTACCTTCCTCTCGTAAACTACGTGGAGCGAAAAGCAAACCCTTGCTCTCCTTCCCGTATGTGGGCGCTACTGGCGTTACCATACGAGATAGTTGTAGCAGGCACCCTATGAATTTATAATGAGGGATTTATGGGATATAAATCCCGCAAAAAAACCAAAGAAAACCGACTTGATCGTGTTTTAAGCATGAAAATAACTTAACTCTCTATTCGTAAAACTGTAATTTAGATAGGACGAATCGGACGATTCGGAACGCTGCAACGATTCGAAAGAATCGATCCATTTGAACGAATCCAACGAATCTAACCATCTCTACGACCTATAGCGCACTGTGCATGCAGTAATACGCGTATATCAACTAGATGTACACCAATTATATACGCATGAAAATAACGTAATTACTCTAAAACTGTAATTTGGATAGGACGAATCGGACAATTCGAAACGCTGCAACGATTCGAACGAATCGATCGATTTGAACGAATCTAACCATCTCTACGATATATAGCGCACTGTGCAGTTACGTGCATATCAACTACACCAACTATACACGCCTGAAAATAACTTAACTTAACTCTCCATTCGTAAAACTGTAATTTGGATATAGGACGAATCTGACAATTCGAAACGATTCGAAACACCGCAACGATTCGAACGAATCGATCGATTTGAACGTTTCGAACGAATCTAACAATCTCTACGGGATATAACGCACTGTGCAGTTACACGTATATTAACTATACCAATTATATGCATGAAAATAACTTAAGTCTCTATTCGTAAAAATGTAATTTGGATAGGTCGAGTCGGACGACTTGGACGATTCGAAAGACTAGCTTCAACGATTCCAACGAATGGAAACGAATCGAACCATTTGTATAACACAACACAATATCCAGTCTAAAATAAGTAAATCGTACCATTTGTTCTAGACATTATACACTATGTATAATAACACGTAACAATCGCTATATAAGTGTGTGGAGAATTAGGACTTATATATTTCATTACAACTAAACCGAAATTTTGATCCGTTGTTATGTGTTCAAAGTATAAGTGTACTGGGGAGTGATTACACCCAAATGTCAAATCTGACAATTCGAACGACTAGAGATCTAAATCTCGAATCGAAATTGATTGAGGGTATTGGACATCAATCTAAATTTACGTCTGAAATAACAGTACGTGATTCTAAAAGGCATGTGTAAAAATAATTTTTTATTACTTTAAGTGTTCTTCTAAATACAATCATAAAAGACTGGGGTAAATTTTCGTTGCTTGGGCCTGTACTTTAACGGTGCGGACTGAGACTTTGCACATCCTCGTTCCCAGGGCCTTTTTGAAATTGGGAGGGCGGGAAAAGGCCCTGGCATCGGGTGGTCACAGCACCCAGAAATACTGGGTGTAATAAATTAGCAATTTACTTTACTATGGAATGAATCATGCTGAGTAACGGCAGTCCCGTGGGAGAAGTTCATTGTAATGGCGGTCCCGTTGGCCGTCCGCCGAAGCTATTTGATCATAACTGGCACAAAACTATGCATAATTGTATTTCCCGAGAAATGTTTAAGAAAATAAATCAACCAATGAAAACGAAGAGTCCACCAGCCGATGCCATTTTTCTGCCCTCTCAATTTCAAAAAGGCCCCGGGAACGAGGTTGAGATTTTGCAATCATCACTGGCCTCGAGTTGCCAACAAAGACCTTGTTAATTTTCACGGCATAATTATAGTCTTTGAGACAAAAAAAAATTACGGCTTCAGTTATTTTCAACTGCCTTTCCTATACACAATATTATAATACTACGTTCCGGAAATATTAGCCTTTAATATTAGACCGCTAAAAGGGTATTACCTGCCTCCTTTTCAAATGCAACAGATATTCTATTTACTTTTTGAATTAAATGTACATTTTCATTAAGAAAATAGGAATCTTTAAAGAAAAAAATTGCCTCAGTGTCCCTTAAGGTACAGGGCAACAGATGTTTATGTTTCGTAGAGCATAACGCTACGAAAGCAATTAATTCTTAGTTGGAGGAGCTCAGCTTTTCATTCCCAACTCAATGGCTAAGACCCGCCCTTCTACAGATATACAAAGTTCTTGTAGTCTGTTATACTTGTTAATGATTGCTGCAACATGATTTATGACTTATATGTGCGAACACAAAGTTACCACATTTGTATTAATCAAAATATTAGATTAAAAAATATAGATTTACAGGAATTACGGCTAAAAGTTCCATCCACCACTTCCTTGCTTGTTTGAAGCAGTTTAATTTCTTCAAGATATTTTGCAAGATCACTTCGGCTAAACTTTTCATCTTTGTCGTTGAACAAATTTAAACATTTCGCTGATTTTTGCCTTGGTTGCGGATACAATTGACTTTGAAGTACATTGTCAACTTCTTTCTCAAAAAGGTTTAGTAAACCAGCCAATCGTTGCCATGAGGAGACAATGTACGAAGCCTGTCTTTCTATTTCCCTTGGAAAAGGGAAAGTTGAGTGTTGTCCAAAACTTGTTCTTTGATGTCTGGGGTAAAAAATTGCAAACGACGTCATCGTTATATGTATATATATATATATATATATATATATATATATATATATATATATATATATATAGTTTAAGTGGGCTTACCTCAAAATGTTGAGTGTCGCAACTGTCAGTTTCACGCGGGGCGATCTTCAGGTAAGCCCACTTAAACTATACTATTCCGTGAACAAAATCACACATGCTCGTTTGTATGTATATATATATATATATATATATATATATAATATTTATAAACCGCGCAGGAGGGCTTTATCGGATATAAAACACGAGGCGATAGCCGAGTGTTTTAGAGCCGATAAAGCCCGTACTGCAAGGTTTTTAAATGGCTTCTAAAAAGAATCACTTCATACGTTCATTGGCGTAGTAATTTTGAAAATTAAGCTTATCTCAGCCGTTAAAAAACCAGCGAGAAACTTAGAGCGAGTCTATATCACATATATAGATCCGATACGCTCATGATTTTTCTTTGTGTTTTCCTCATGAATTATTAATGAATTTTAGAAATATATATATATATATATATATATAATTGAGTTTAATGCCGAGTCGCTACTCTGAGTTTCACGCTTACGCGATCTTCAGATCCCTGTTGCCTGAAGATCGCGTAAGCGTGAAAACTCAGAGTAGCGACTCAGCATTAAACTCGATCAATTATATTTCGCTCTGCCTATAATGGTATTGAGCACTCTTGAACCTTACGCCAACTTAGTGACCTTTATGTTACATACTGTTTTTGGTATTATATATATATATATTTATTATATGGAGAAGAGTATTTTACTAGCAACTAAAACACTCGTAGAATCCATATTTCACTACATCCGGGAACCCGAGTGGCGTATTTCTCGTATGTAACGCTCGCGAGTGACATATCGACAAGTCAAAATTTACGCCTTTTGCCGCAAATTTTCGAATCAAGTAAATTTGAGCCAGTAACTTCTCTTAATTCAAAAATTACGTAAAATTACGTATTCGAAGAAGTTGTTGTATTTTTCATTTGTATTTTCTAAAAGTTTAGGTCAAGCGGTTGTAGTTTTTGCATTAAACCCAGTTTATCAACATCACTTCCACGCATATTTTATTGTCCATATAATAAATAGAACATCACACGGTTGCTCAAAGATATGGATTATATTGTCCTTGCCACTCGAACATAAAATCCATATCTTCTCGCAACCGTGTAATATCCCCTTTATATATATATATATATATATATATATATATATATATATATATATAATATATATATATATATATATATATATATATATATATAGTTCAATCTACAGACACGGTGTTTTCGCTGTACAACAGCTCATCAGTGTAGCTTGGAACAATCTGAATGAATTTCATCAATTACTTATACACATGCGATCGTCGGTGACAACCGCATGTGGGGACAGCATCGGTGAAGTAACATTCAGATAGCGTGAAGTGCGCATGGGCCCAGAGTGCTCAAACTTCCACAAGGGTAGTGAGCGTTGCATTAATCCGCTAATAGGTACCCACGGCAACTTCACCAGAGTGCTCAACAACACCGAAGTGAAGGAGCGTACATAGTTCAATCTAACAGACACGGTGTTTCGCTGTACAACAGCTCATCAGTGTAGCTTGGAACAATCTGAATGAATTTCATCAATTACTTATACACATGCGATCGTCGGTGACAACCGCATGTGGGACAGCATCGGTGAAGTACATTCAGATAGCGTGAAGTGCGCATGGGCCCAGAGTGCTCAAACTTCCACAAGGGTAGTGAGCGTTGCATTATCGCTAATAGGTACCCACGGCAACTTCACAGAGTGCTCAACAACACCGAAGTGAAGGAGCGTACATAGTTTCAATCTACAGACACGGTGTTTCGCTGTACAACAGCTCATCAGTGTAGCTTGGAACAATCTGAATGAATTTCATCAATTACTTATACACATGCGATCGTCGGTGACAACCGCATGTGGGACAGCATCGGTGAAGTACATTCAGATAGCGTGAAGTGCGCATGGGCCCAGAGTGCTCAAACTTCCACAAAGGGTATGTGAGCGTTGCATATATATATATATATATATATATTATATATATATATATATAAAGTATAAAGTATAGTTTTACCTTAAAGTCTTCGCTACCCAGAGGTTTCACCCTAAACGGGATCATCAGGCGACTGGAAAATATCGGTTAGTGGGCTGCTTAAATGCGTTAGTTGGGGCGTGGGTGTTGGGCGTCGAAACGTCCGGCGCATTCATTTGGAGCGTGGGTGTGGGCGTCGAAACGTTGCGCGCATTCCTTTGATTGTTTAGGTTGTTGATCCGAAATCTATTTTTGTGCCGGACACGTCGAAACTATTTCTGATCTTTTGTTGAGTTAAGAGTTATTTGTCTGCCTTCATGATGAAAAGTTTTTCGTCCAAACATAAATTGCATCTTTTTTGATCCTCCCGTGTAAGAAAATTGAGTGTTTAGTATAGACCAGGTTATGTCGAAACTTTGGTTTTTTTCTTTTAGATTCCAAATGTATTTCGAAAGTTCCGTCTCATTTGAATACTTTTTATTCTGGAAAGATTTAGTATGGTTACGATATCGCTCTTTAAATGTACTTGCTGTCATGCCAATGTATTGCTTGGTGATGTTCGTGTTGCTTTATGGAAATAGATGCCTTGTATACTATGTTGTTTTGTCATGCATTGCCCACGTAGGGGGCAATTGTCCTTAATCCTGCAATTGCAACTGCTTTGTAACTATGCTTCGTGGCTTGCTTTTCCTGATTGTGCGTGAATTATGTTTCGTGATAATAGACTTGACGTTGTTCATGCAACTATAGCTAATCTTGACTGTGTTTCTGTTAAAAAGTTTGTGAAGCTTGTGTCCTGGTGGAAAGTGCTTGTCAATAAGGCTAAGAAAGTTGCGTCCTATGTTTGTTGTGACATTTCTGTTAAATGGAGGGTTAAACCAGATGATATTGCGGCGTCTATTTCTGCGTGTTTGCTGTGGTGCTTCTTGTGTGTAGTTTAGCTCATGGTTGAAATTGCTGCGCCTTAATGCATCTTCAATACCACCAATTCCAATACCACCACAAGATGCTTATTTGAAAGATTTGATCGAAAAAATTGAAAGCGTAATAAAACGTATGAGATGGAAAGCTCACTTTTTTCTTAATGGTGATAGAAACCCGTCAAAAAATAACCATTTCGGACTGCCTTCTAACAAAACACCTCCCACTGTTTTGGATTTCAAACCTTTCGAAGACGACTTAATAAAACTCATTGAAAACACCAAATTTCGGCATACGAGCAATCCATTTCAGGAATCTTTGGCAAACGATTTGAAGAAAATTAATTCGTCACCTAATATTTTCGTCTTCGCCGACAAAACTAGAAACATTTATGAAACCTCGCTCGACACATACAACAATCTTTTACATGACAATATAACAAAAAACGTATAAACATGGATCAGCAGGGCACCATAGAACAGATAGACAATGAACTGAAACACATTTCGAATAACTTGGGAATTGGCGACCGTATTGAACACATGAAAAAACGCGAAACATTCATTTCTCTCAAAGATCATAAGGATAATTTTCGAAAACAACCCAACATGCCGATTAATTAATCCTGCTAAAAGTGAGTCCGGAAAGCTTCAGCAAAGTAATTCTTGATAAAATCAACTCTAAGTTAAGGAACATTTTGAACGTAAATCAATGGAGAAGGACACAAGAAGTAATCAAATGGTTTGGCAACATTGAAGAGAAAAACAGACATACCTTCATTTCGTTTGACATTGTTAATTTCTACCCTTCAATTTCTGAAGGCCTTCTGGACCAAGCATTATCTTGGGCCAGAAATTTGGCTATTATTACCGAAAGTGACATTTCAATAATAAAACACGCTAGAAAATCGCTCCTTTTCAACAACGAAAAACCGTGGATAAAAAAAAAAAGACAGCAACAGTTTATTTGATGTTACCATGGGTAGCTATGACGGCGCTGAAGTATGCGAACTAGTAGGCCTTTTCATTCTAAACGACCTAGGGAAAAAGTTTGGCAACCAAAATATTGGCCTATATAGAGACGACGGATTGGCAGTACTAAAAAATAAGACCGCACGATTGGCAGACAAAACAAGAAAAGATCTTCACAAAAGTTTCGAACAGTTTGGCTTAAAAATCACGGCAGAAGCAAATTTAATTTCAGTAAACTTTTTAGACGTCACTTTCGACCTAAGCAATGGAAAATACAAACCTTTTTCGAAAGCCCAATGACGATCCATTATACATAAACAAGCAATCAAACCACCCACCAAGCATTTTAAGACAGCTACCTACATCAATCAACAAGCGCATTTCCCTCCTCTCGTCTGACGAGCGGACATTCCATCAAACCGCACCAATTTACCAAGATGCATTAAGGCGCAGCAATTTCAACCATGAGCTAAACTACACACAAGAAGCACCACAGCAAACACGCAGAAATAGACGCCGCAATATCATCTGGTTTAACCCTCCATTTAACAGAAATGTCAAAACAAACATAGGACGCAACTTTCTTAGCCTTATTGACAAGCACTTTCCACCAGGACACAAGCTTCACAAACTTTTTAACAGAAACACAGTCAAGATTAGCTATAGTTGCATGAACAACGTCAAGTCTATTATCACGAAACATAATTCACGCACAATCAGGAAAAGCAAGCCACGAAGCATAGTTACAAGCAGTTGCAATTGCAAGATTAAGGACAATTGCCCCCTACGTGGGCAATGCATGACAAACAACATAGTATACAAGGCATCTATTTCCATAAGCAACACGAACATCACCAAGCAATACATTGGCATGACAGCAAGTACATTTAAAGAGCGATATCGTAACCATACTAAATCTTTCCAGAATAAAAAGTATTCAAATGAGACGGAACTTTCGAAATACATTTGGAATCTAAAAGAAAAAAACCAAAGTTTCGACATAACCTGGTCTATACTAAAACACTCAATTTCTTACACGGGAGGATCAAAAAGATGCAATTTATGTTTGGACGAAAAACTTTTCATCATGAAGGCAGACAAACAACTCTTACTCAACAAAAGATCAGAAATAGTTTCGACGTGTCGGCACAAAAATAGATTTCGGATCAACAACCCTAAACAATCAAAGGAATGCGCGCAACGTTTCGACGCCCACACCCACGCTCCAAATGAATGCGCCGGACGTTTCGACGCCCACACCCACGCCCCAACTAACGCATTTAAGCAGCCCACTAACCGATATTTTCCAGTCGCCTGATGATCCCGTTTAGGGTGAAACCTCTGGTAGCGAAGACTTTAAGGTAAAAACTATACTTTTTACTTTGTATTTTGCTCTATCTATATGGTATTGAGCACTCTCTAACATTTCGTGAACCATAACTCACTTATATATATATATATATATATATATATATATATATATATATATATATATATATATATATATATATATAACTATGTACGCTCCTTTACTTCGGTGTTGTTGAGCACTCTGTGAAGTGGCCGTGGGTACCTATTAGCGATAATGTAACGCTCACCACCCTTGTGGAAGTTTGAGCACTCTGGGCCCATGCGCACTTCACGCTATCTGAATGTACTTCACGAATGCTGTCCCACATGCGGTTGTCACCGACAATCGCATGTGTATAAGTAATTGATGAAATTCATTCGGATTGTTCCAAGCTACACTGATGAGCTGTTGTACAGCGAAACACCGTGTCTGTAGATTATAAGTAATTGATGAAATTCATTCGGATTGTTCCAAGCTACACTGATGAGCTGTTGTACAGCGAAACACCGTGTCTGTAGATTGAACTATGTACGCTCCTTCACTTCGGTGTTGTTGAGCACTCTGTGAAGTGGCCGTGGGTACCTATTAGCGATAATGCAACGCTCACTACCCTTGTGGAAGTTTGAGCACTCTGGGCCCATGCGCACTTCACGCTATCTGAATGTACTTCACCAATGCTGTCCACATGCGGTTGTCACCGACAACCGCATGTGTATAAGTAATTGATGAAATTCATTCGGATTGTTCCAAGCTACACTGATGAGCTGTTGTACAGCGAAACACCGTGTCTGTAGATTGAACTATGTACGCTCCTTCACTTCGGTGTTGTTGAGCACTCTGTGAAGTGGCCGTGGGTACATATTAGCGATTAATGCAACGCTCACTACCCTTGTGGAAGTTTGAGCACTCTGGGCCCATGCGCACTTCACGCTATCTGAATGTACTTCACCAATGCTGTCCCACATGCGGTTGTCACCGACAATCGCATGTGTATAAGTAAATTGATGAAATTCATTCGGATTGTTCCAAGCTACACTGATGAGCTGTTGTACAGCGAAAACACCGTGTCTGTAGATTGAACTCGTAGAATCCATATTTCACTACATCCGGGAACCGAGTGGCGTATTTCTCGTATGTAACGCTCGCGAGTGACATATCGACAAGTCAAAATTTACGCCTTTCGCCACAAGTTTCGAATCAAGTAAATTTCAGCCAGTAACTTCTCTTCAGTTTTTCACGTAAGATGACGTATTCGAAGAAAGCTGTTGTATTTTTCATTTGTATTTTTCTAAAAGTTAAGTTTTAGGTCAAGCGGTTGTAGTTTTTTGCATTAAAACCCGTCCCCAGTTTATCAACATCACTTCCACGCATAATTTCATTGTCCATATAATAGGTTGCTCAAAGATATGGATTTTATGTTCTCGTGGCAAGAGCAATATCTCACTGCGTTCACTCGTAAGATATTGTCCTTGCCACTCGAACATAAAATCCATATCTTCTCGCCACCGTGTAATATCCCATATATATATATATATTATATATATTAAGCGATCATCATGCAGGCAACTGAAAAAGTTTCACTTTAGCTTCTGTTTGTAGCTAAAGTGAAACTTTTTCAGTTGCCTGATGATCACTTAACGCGTGAAACTCGGAGTGGCAACGTTCATTTTATTCAAATAAAATATAACTTGCTCTACCTTCAAAAGTATCGAGCACTCTGTGGTCTATTGTAAACGGCTACTTTAACTATTATATATATATATATATATATATATATATATATATATATATATATATATATATATATATATATATATATATATATATTCAAACAAACAAAGTGTTGTTCGCGAAATGTCGAAAAGTGCTCAATACCGTAAAGATAGAGCGAATATACTATAAGTGGGCTTACCTCAAATGTTGATGGTCGCTACTGTCAGTTTCACGATCCCAGCGTGACACTGACAGTAGCGACCATCAACATTTGAGGTAAGCCCACTTATACCTAGTATGTATATATATAGATATACAAATGAGCACGTGTGATTTTGTTCACGGAATGTCCGGAAAGTGCTCAATACCATAAAGGTAGAGCGAATATAGTATAGTTTAAGTGGACTTACCTCAAAATGTCGATATATATACATATATATATATATATATATATATATATATATATGTATATATATCGACATTTTGAGGTAAGTAATTGATGAAATAAGTAATTGATGAAATAAGTAATTGATGAAATAAATAATTGATGAAATAAGTAATTGATGAAATTCATTCAGATTGTTCCAAGCTACACTGATGAGCTGTTGTACAGCGAAACACCGTGTCTGTAGATTGAACTATATATATATATTTATTATATAGCATGCTATCGGATATGAGCTTTTGCGTAATCTGATTGGTTCCCTACTACCAGGCTATCAGCTCATATCCTACTAGTAGAGGAAAAACAAGATGGCGGCATGTTTTTTAAAACTGCCGAAAAGAGTTGAAATTGACGGATTTTTATACAGAAAAACATCAACACCCTCAAACCAATGTATAAAAAAACAACATTGTGTAAAAATACATTAACAAATACACAATTTAGCATGTTAAATGGTAAAATTCACCTAAAAATTGCGTCTTTTTACTTCAAAAACCCGAGCTAAATTATCGGGTTGATATTAATTTGTTGCCAAACAAAGAAACTCACGGTTAAAATCAAGCTTACAACACACATTTCCAAGGAGATCACCAGTAAAGAGACTTTTTTTTTTATTTAGATAAGCATTTGAAGTAGTAAAAAGCATGTTCTTTTTCAAAAACAACCAACTAAGTAATTTAGTTTCACTGCCGAAGTTGTTTCAGTTTCATTTTTGCATGAAATCAAAACATTTTTCCCGACAGCAACGCTAATATAAACAACTGACCCACCTTTTGACTTCATAAATGTACCTTTTAATCTCTTTTGTTGATCTGCTTAACACATTTTGTGCCTCTCGAGCAAACATCACTCATTTCAGGGTTCAAAATAAATATTTTGGATTTAGATATTTTTGTAGGCTGTCTTGCATATGTACATTTATGGTACCGGCTATTTTGATATACAGGCTATTGCCTGCTATGTGAGTCCATGAGAGGCCCACCCAGGAATTGTTTTAGTTAATAAGCTCGTATTAAAAAAATTCTAATTTACTGTAGACGTCGGGCTAGGCTGTGAGACGTTACACTACATTGGAAGTTACACTACGTTTTAAGACGTTACGCTACGTTATAACACGTTATTAAAGCTATGTTGTACAACATCACGCTGGGTTGTAAGACGTTAATAAGCTATGTTTAACGACGTTACATTACGCTACATTATAAGACGTCACACTTTGTTGTGAGACGTTTTCTACTTTCTATAACATTACGCCACGTTGTAAGATGTTTCGCTACGTTATAAAACGTATACACTAGCCGGCTAGCGGCGTGAAAATGCCGGCTATAGCCGGCAGCCGGCCGCTATTTTGAACCCTGCATTTACACAACATTTCGAAGCTGTTTATCGAACAGCTCAGCGAGAAACTCTATGTGAATGCATCATTACGCATGGCGGAAGTATTAGTTACCTATGCCGGAAGTTTGTTGTTTCAAACATTTCGCTGTAATTTTGTCTCTTGTACAGTGCTTGGCTATATAATAAAACAGTTATACCATTCGCTCTCGTTGTATACGAACTAATAGCCAACTCGGCGAAGCGCCTCGTTGGCTATGAGCTCATATACAACTCGAGCTCATGGTATAACTGTTAAATATCCTAATGGGAGGGGGGAATCTATATTAAAATGACATATGCTGGTATTATTTCTTTTAAATTAAAATTTAAGATATCTGTATGGTACAGAAAAACATAAATTAGGCTTAACATCACTACATCCGTACTGAAATGTAAGTCTTTTGTATCAGTACTACATCTCTTTATCCAAAATACTAAAGCATAAAATTAGAATTAACAAACAGTGCAAAATGTTAAAATGCCTCTGTTTGATTGTTTAAAAGAATGATGAAAACATTCCTAAGCTAGGCAGTTGGTTGTCGCATGATTGTAGCACGAACCCGCAATGCGATGGTACGTCAAACGCTTTTCAAAGTTTTTCTTTCGTCATATTAACAAAAAATCGTATCATCAATTCTCGTGCAAATCGGAGTAAATCTAGTAACTAGCGTGACTTTTCAAAGAACTCAAACTGCATAGTATTTGAAATCAAACGATTTCCTATTTAAATTTTGTAATTATCATGCTTCGTTTCTTCTTAATTCCTCTAAATTTATGAACAAGAAATAGGTAAATTAACGCAATAACTCCTCGCGCTCGATCTTAGAGGCATGGTAAAAGCCGCTGCTCTCATGCAGATTCAAAATATAGTTTTAATTGAAGTAGAGTATCTTAAATAAAAAACTGTTTACTTTAATCTTTAAAAAAAGGTACAAAATATTTTTCGAAAAACAAAATATATCTTTGCGATAAAAACAATTGCACGTCGCAGCCAGGATTTAAACTAAACTGACCATCCTCGCACCACAACCGAGCTATTTAATTTCAACCAGTTCCTCGATAACAATATTATATCACAGGGCCAGTTAATTCTTTACCTGGCGGCACTTGAAGAAAACAATCTGCTAATGCACCATCAACATATGGACGGTCTTTAATCTCATGGCTAATCAACCAAGATACGAAACGTTTGGCATTTGGATCGGTCAACCTGTCCAAGTTAACAGGCGAATCATTCATAATGTTCTGCATACGGCAATAACGTCCACCGAACGGATGCTCCCCTTTTGTCAGAACATAAAAACAAATCATGCCAGCTACTTGAATATCTGATTTTCGTTTAAACCTTACGTCGTCATCCTCAGTCTTTGGAATGGATTCGGCTGCCATCCAGTCTTCCGTTCCGTGAGGACAAGTGACTACTGACGTTTCGTCGTTCTTTAACACTCTGCTGACTCCAAAGTCTGTCAAACGCATGTGACCTTCGACGTCGACTAGGATATTCCGTGGTTTTAAGTCCCTATGCACGACTTTCTTTTCTCCGCAATGAAGAGCCTGCAATCCAGTTAAAATTTCTCTAATTATAACCGGACCATGTCTCTCCAAAAACTCTTTGTCGTGCTTCTTAATGTACTCTTCTAAGTTCTCCTCGCAAAGGTCAAGAATAATATAACTAAAATCATCTGATTCATCTGAGATAAAGTCCCTGTAGTTGACAATATGATTTGATTTCTTCAAGTTAACCAAGTCTAAAATTCCGACCTCGTTTTCAAGTGAGCTTAATTCAGTTAGAATCCGCTTAACAGCAACTTCACTGCCATCTTGGTGTAAACCGATATACACAATACTGTCGCGCCCTTTGCCGATTAAGAACTCTCTATCAAAACACACAATAACTGGACCGATGCGTTGAATCTTACGCGAATCTAAGGTTAGGAGCTTTTCAAATTTGTCTTTGTACCGTGTGGATTTCTGAGAATGCTTGGTTTCCATTCCTTAAAAAAACGGCAACACTTAAAAGGTTAAGCTCTCTCTGTCTCTGTCTGTCTGTCTGTCTCTCTCTTTCTCTCTCTCTCTCTCTCTCTCTCTCTCTCTCTCTCTCTCTCTCTCTCTCTCTCTCTCTCTCTCTCTCTCTCTCTCTCTCTCTCTCTCTCTCTCTCTCTCTCTCTCTCTCACTCTCTCTCCCTCTCTCTCTCTCTCTATATATATATACGAACTCGGGTGGAGAATAATGATATTAGGTGTTACTCCGAGTGACGAACCATACCGGACAAGTAGAGAAAACTCTACTTGGCTCGGCTGGGATTCGAACGCGCGACCTTCGGTTTACTAGCCCGACGCTCTATAGTAAACCGAAGGTCGCGGGTTCGAATCCCAGCCTGGCCAAGTAGAGTTTTCTCTACTTGTCCGGTATGGTTCGTCACTCGGAGTAACACCTAATATCATTATATATATATATACAACAATTAGGACTACACAGCTCGGCAATTCAAAAACACTACAAAATAACAAATAGATTGCCACTACTAAAACAAACTTTTAAAAAATGTTAATGACAAATTTTCGGCGGAGTTTCAGAGCCTTCGTCAGGTCAACAAAATAAAATAATGAGTTCCTAGCTAAAATATGGTAAATAACATATGGTAATTACATGCTATAGCCATATACGAATAAAAACAATGTGTTCAAAAAAATTTTAAAACATACTATATAAAGTTGATTGGACAATTAAAATAACTATTAAAATAACTATCGAAATCTAGTAAGGTTAGATATACTGCCGAAACAGAGAACGTATATGAGTCTAACGTTTCGAGCGGAGGCCCATCGTTTCTCTCTGACGAAGGGCCTTCGCTCGAAACGTTAGACTCCTACGTTCTCTGTTTCGGCAGTATATCTAACCTTACTATATTTCGATTGTTGTTTCAACACTGCCTACGCAGCACGCGTTTATCATTTACCCCCCTAAAAATAGCACTTTTACCAAAAAAATGGGGTAAATTTTACCCCCTGAAATTTACAGTGTACATACAGTATACATATGCATATACACACACACACAACTGTTTGTTGGATAGTATAGCTAGTACGCGTGTACATCCAGAAAGCATGAGGTAGTATAGGGCCAGAGTCACCATGATCTCTATATAACTGGATTGCTCATCCTTTATGGTCAGCCATATTAAATGGAAAAGCCGTATTAAAAACAATTGTGAGATGGCAACTTACCGTCTGGAAAACAGAAGGAAAATACAAGCAAATACAGTCAATTGTCAACTAAATATATTTTGTTTTTAAATGGTTTCCTTTCGTTATGGTATTGCATTTTAAAATTTTGAGCTGGGCTCTTATATTCATTTTGCGATTACATACTTCAAGGCTTTGTAAAGACATATGCTTTACTACCAAAGGTATACAAATAGTTTAATAATGAAGTTATTGACTGATTTCGTTGGGGTTTTTTACGAGTTTGGTGATATAGATATGTAAGTTTATCACTTACCGGGCAGAGTAAAAAACTACAAAATAACACGTTTTACTGCTTAATAATACTAGCAAATAACCAAGCAACGTTGCACAGTGTTCTTTGTTTGGTACCAATAGCAAAAATGTTCTTAATGTGGTTCTTTTCGTCTCCTTTTGTGCTACGAAAACATACAAAGTTTCCGTGGCGGCTATCTTGGTATTCCAAATTCGTCATCTCCGCGCTGGCTTCATTTTTGAGGCTGGATGAGCAATCCAGTTGTATAGAGATCAGTGGCCAGAGTGCTCAAACTTCCACAAGGGTAGTGAACGGTGCATATTTGCATTTGTTCAAGGAACCTTCCAGCTCCAAAGTTTAGCAGCATCAGATAGAATGTCACAATATATATCAAACATATAAATTATGATATATATAAGACCAAGCCATGCAAGACCAACATCAATGCCCTCCGCTTAGGAATCGACGCCGCAATCTTGCGATCCTAGTGCAGCGCACTGACCGCTTGGGAATGACCCCGTTGTCGAGCTGGAAACTAATGTGAGTGGAGTTGTAGTTGATCTCTCCTGTGCTTCGAAGGTTTTTCGCCGGGTTCTCCGGTTTTCCTCCCTCCACAAAATCAACACTTACATCATGGTAGTCATGTTCAATTGCGGCATTTCGCTCTGTTTGACCACCAGTTGTCATAGGCAAATAGGCAATAAAGTCATTAAATCTAAAAATCACTGAGCTACTATTGGTAAGAGCTCAGTAACGCAGCCTCGTACCCAGGTGCGCGCGTGGAACGTGCGGCGTGCAGTACTGAAGTATCGTGGAAGCGCCTGCCAGAAAATGTGTCGATTTCTGAAACTGCTGTCGGTTTCTGAATTTTTGTCAATCTGACCCAATGGGACGATATTTTGCCTTTTCAGATGTTTCAACCGTTCGAGGTTTACAGACCACCCAAATGCCAAATATTTGTATGTTTTTAAATTTGAGTACAGTGTGAAACTTTATTAGATTTGTCTGTTTGTGATACGTTTTATTGCATTATTTATCTGCCATGTTGTCTCAAAATATAAGTCAACAACTTGGCGATCGCCATTTCCGTCAAATCAAATGTCTGATTCAGTACTCAGTACGTAAATTAGGTAAATATCATAGCATCAATTCTCCAATTTCACTGAATATTTTATCGTTCGTTACATTTCAGAAAGTTTCCTTTACAATCGTCATGTGTATACAATAATAAACACCGTTCCGCCATATTAAAAACACTTTCTGCCCGGTGCTTCCTCTCCCTGCACGTTCTGTAGAACGCGTTACTAACAGCCTGGGTACGAGGCTGTTAGTAACGCGTTCTGTATATAATGGTGGTAATCCGCGCCAGAAGAAGATTTGGGCATATTACAAATAAAGTTTGGCATTCCACTCGGTTGAACTGCACGTTGTAAGGATTCCCTACATTCCTCACCACATGTCCTTTGTCCATGCTTGTCTCGTCACAGAGCTGCTGCACGCTTGCTTTGTTTGCCTTGCGTTGGTTCATACAGTCCAGCAGTGTCCCACGAATAGTATAATCTTCACATTTTAATCGTCAGTTGTAGGCCCCCGTACATTATACTATTTGGTAGGTGTATGTACTGTATGTTGTTTACAGGGGACGTTCTGTACGGTACGGAGAGAGAGAGAGAGAGAGAGAGAGAGAGACAGACAGACAGACAGACAGAAAATTTATTTAAACTCGGAATTTCATCAATATATACATAAATTGCTTTTCGTGAAAGCCGAGAACTATTTAAAAGAGAGAGAGAGAGAGAGAGAGAGAGAGAGAGAGAGAGAGTATTCTAACTTCCATGTTGTTTTACTGCACGCTGCGCGAGTACCGGTACTCAATTCCTACTTGTTATCTATCATCAGTATAACTTTACAAGTTTCTATCACAAATCCTTGAATTTCATTGGCTATCGCAGGAGTTACTATCCGCTGGGATCCAAAACACCAGAATAAAAGTCTTTTTAGCATATATTTGAATGTATGTACTGTACAAGTCCAATTCCAAAGTAGGATGTTTTTACTCTTTTTTGAAATTATTTACTGTGGCTTGCTAACATCGTCTGTGAATAAACAGAATCACCACTGTTAAAATGAAAGCAGTTGTTTAAAAGTTTTTGTTTCAATGTTATTGGTTTTTTATCAACCTCTGAAATTACACTAAAACAATCACCTCAGTCTCGGTGACTATCGGTGTATTCAAATACTTTAAGGGACGTTGTCGTTGAGGTTGACAACATAGATCTTAATAAAGTCCCTATTGGCGTTGCGTGACGAACTGCGTAACTGATCTATTTAATAATTAGTCACCGAAGTCGAGGTGACTATCGGTGAATATTTATCGAGCTTCGAAGCGGCGAGACTGAGGTGACTAATTGTTTTAGTATAATTTCAGAGGTTGATAAAAAACCAATAACGTTGAAACAAAAACTTTGAAAAAATTGCTTTCATTTTAACAGTGGTGATTCTGTTTATTTACAGACGATGTAAGCAAGCCACAGTCTTTGTCAGTAAATAATTTCAAAAAAAGAGTAAACAACATCCTACTTTGGAACTGAACTTGTACATACATTCTCAAACTCATTAATAATTCATGAACCAAAAACAAAATAAATTAATGTTTAATCAGTGCTTTGAAATCGGAGGAAAAGTACTAGTACTTTGAAATAATGCAAAATACGTTTTCAAAGTCTTGGGACTTTGAAATAAGGCAAATTATATTACGTTTCAGAGGTATCTTCGGAGTTTTGAGTTTGAGAAGTCAGTTCAAATACTCGACGTCGGACTTTACCAGGATTACAAAGCCCTCGTGCATTAAAAAGGCTCGCCTTTTCAAAAAGCACTCGGACTTTGAAATCCGGGTAAAGTCCTCCGTCTCGTATTTGAACTATTACTTCAAATATATGCTAAAAATGATTTTATTCTTGTATTTTGACTTCTGTGTTACGGCTTGCGTTTTTGCACTTAATTCATGTTCAATATGTTCTTCACTCATGACGAAGTTTTCGAAAACATCGCTACGACCAAAACCTAGCCAAAACATACAAAAAATACGAAGAATTATAGAAACTATACTTCCTTACCTTTATAAAGTTTTGTTTCTACGATATTTGATATGTACAACATCTCAGTGATAAAAGTTTTCCGTATTATGCTTTTTGTTTGTCTCAAAAACTACAGACCCCATTTGGAAAAAAAATAATCAACAGTTCAATGAATCAACAAATTCTAAAATCTCATACTTCATAATGACAACTCCGAGGGGGAGACTGAAACGAGTAAAGTCAGTGCAGTGTTGAATAAGTACCAGTCTCTTTTGCAAAACTACTTTTGAAGAACAGTTTCTTGTGATGCAATAGTCACCGCGCTAGGCGGTGACTATTACCTCAGATTCACCGCTGAGCGGACCAATCCGAAAGCTGGAAAGCCTCTTTTCCACTATGAAATTATACAAATCACCGATAGTCACCTCGACTTCGGTGACTAATTGTTAAATAGAAACCTCTGGCGATAACCCAATGAAAAGCTTTCTTTTAACGAAATTGACCAATCACAAAATGCGTAGTATGTCACGAGCAAAAGCAACAATGGTGCCGAAATTCATGAGTGGCCAAATGACAGAAGAAATTGAACATTTAGGCGAAGAAATAAGTTCTACAGAAAACGAAATTGGCTACAAAATGGTTAGAATGGAAATTATTGATGGTAAGATCGTTAAATTGTTTATTTGTGTTCGTTTAAAATGATATAACTGCAAACAAAACACATTTAAAAATTACGCTTGCTATTGACAAGATTTCGTGATGTAAACTATACGCTAAATTGATTGTTTCTTTCAATTAACTTCTTGTCGTTTTTACAAATCAGATGAGTGGATATATATTGTTTCAATGTTGCATGTACATGAAAAGTAAAACCATGCTAAATTATGCAAGAAAACTTTACTTTTCCATCAGTTACCGTACCGGACCAAGGAAATGTCCGAAATGACTCTTGAACGTTTGTTGTTGGCAGTTAGAAAATGTATTAAACGAGCCTCACAGAATACGTTATGGTCGAGAATCTATTTATCTTTTGTTGGTAAATTTATTGAATTGACTATTCGCACATAGAAAACTCGGGCTCGTTGTCTAATTGTTAATTAGATATCGAGTAGAGTATAGCCAATCAGATTACAGCATTTGTAATAGTATACTAGTAAGTTTCTACTAATATATGATATATCTATGTATGATTCTGACTATTGAACATGTAGCACTTACCTCTTCCTCTTTTATTCATAATATCTTCCACAACTGCATGGAAAGCCATTTCAATGCTGCTGACATCATTAGAAGCAGAGATCTCCAAATGTTTTGTACCTTTTTGATCAGCAAAGTTTTTCACAGTGTCAAAATCCACTTGACGTCGTTCTACCAAGTCAAGTTTATTACCAAGAATCAACATTGTTGCTTTTGGATATAGACTTTGCACGTGTTCAACCGTTTGAGTAAGGTTAAAGTAAGAGTTACTGCTAGTCACATCGTAAATAATTATGTTTGCATCTGCGGAATATCTGTTTGAAAGTTAAAAATAATAGGCCAAACGTTGAGAATTTAATATTATTTTACAACTAAACATTTACATAACCAAAAATATTCAAAGAAATGATCACTCCTGATTAAAACGTCACTAGTAGATTGGGGTGTGGAAACCTTACATGTACATCATGAATAGTTCAAAAGTTTCTAAGCCAGTCGAAGCAGTAATTTTGTCTGATTCCTCACCAGTCTGCACTGGGAGTTTATACTATTTGTTGTTATTTTACTATAATCTGGCATAACATTTTTTGTCACAGAAATGAGATGACAACAAGTTTTTACAATAAATTATTATAATAAAATTTAATTATGATTTGACGTAGGCGTTGTATTTGAACAGAGATTGAACAAATGCATTTAAAAACCCTACTATTTTACACATTTTCCTCTATTCTAAAACGTTGTTTCCCAAACGCAAATTTATGTAACAATATTTGCATGCATGGCCACTTTTTTTGTCCCCCTGTACATGTATATATATATATACTTACCCATATGGGCGTTCTGTTATTAACAAATGTATTTTTTTGCCATCTAGTAAACATTTAAAGAATATAATATCAGTTACCCAGTGTAAATATTAAAGCTGATTAACCTACATGTACATGTATTAAAAGATCACTATAATTACTGTTACATATAGATAAGGTGCATGTGAAACGTTCACTGACCACCAAAAACTACAAATTTCTAAAAGAACCTCAATGTATATTTCAGTACTTCACAAGTCCAAAATTCCGTACAACGTTTCCTATCACTAAAATCGTCCTCTAGATACTGTATACCAAAAAATATCAAAATTCTGTATTGGGAAAAAATGTAATCAAATAATTTTTTTTTGTTTTTGAACAAAATTGGCATAACAAATTATTTTTGTTATAATTTTATAATCTTTCTATTGATTGTTTATGATTGAAGAAAAAGTATACTGTACACAGGAAAAAAGATTGGGAGTCACTGCATGTATACTGTATGCTTATTTTTCAAATACACAAGGTAATTCAAAATACATTTTGAAGCCATAGCAACTGACTCATTGTTACTAAAAATAAAAACAACACAAGCAACAACACATATTCTCTCTGAATTAGAATTAGTAGAGCTTGTTGTTAATTTTGGAAGTGTGTTGAAAACACTGTGTGATATCTACAGTACTGTACTGAATATGATTTTAGTGCTTCATATTAAAACTGTAATCAGGTGCTATTTAAAGAGCAGAAATGGTATTTCCATCACTATATCAGTGGAAAATAATTACATTAGCAACTTACAAACCAAAGCAACATGAAGAATTTAATTGAATCAGTTTCACTGACTTTTTACTACTATCCATGAAATGGATGAATTAGTGGAAACAAGAAAGAAGACAGCGAAGGGCAGATGAGACAGCAGAAGAAAGGGAAGTAAGGTTAGCAAAGTGAAGGCAAAGATACCGAGCACATGCAGCTGTTTTAGATGAAGACTCAGTTTTAATATAGTTGAACACTGTCAGACAATTATAGTATCAGGAACCTTTTCGTGAATCAGATAGCCTGCCTGCTCGCAGGCTCTCACAATGCGGCGTTGAGAAATGAGAGCCTGCAACAAAGCTAGGGGTAAATCAATCAACACCCACTTAATTAATACGCAAATGTTGCAAATCAAATCAAACCAATCACATTCTTGCGGAAGTCTGTGTGAAAACCCTCAAACCCTCAAAGTGCAATCCGAAGATGCAAATTTCACACTATGAACTATACATGACAGTCAGAGGCGGATCCAGAGGGTTGCTATCGTTGCTCAAGCAACGGTCAGAATTTCTAGATTAATTTATTCAGTCTTTTGGCGAGTATTTTTGCGCACCAACATCTTTAAAATTAACATATTCAGTCAAATATTATAATTTTTAGTGCCTGACCACGTTAATAAAATTCGTATTGTTCAATCGCTTAAGGGGCGCTGCGCGATTATTTGCGCGAGAAATGCCGTGAGTTGGGTGTCTATTTTCAATTCGCGCGCCCATATTAAATCCGAAACCCGAGAACACCCGAGCCTACCTAATTAAGCCTGTGTAGCATCAGCTAAACGTGACTATGCAAATGGCGGGAGCAACGGTTGGTGCTAAATTTAGCCTTTTCTGAGCAACAGCAAAGGGATGCTGACCAATCAAATGATCAGATTCAGTATGCTGAGCAACGGTGAGCAATGGTAGAGAAATAAGCCAATCACGTAGCTATATTTTTCGGGTCTCCAGTGATGCTAAGTAGCAGCGTACTCACCGACTATCACTCGTTCAGTGTCGGTATTCTACTGTTTAATATTTTCAGTTCGTAATGACTTCGAACAACGCTTAATTACAACGATTGTTTGATGTATTTGATGGGAGTTATTCATCTGCGATAAAATTTGTCCAGTTCCAGACCCACTTTCCCCCCGCAGAGAAAAGAGGGTCCTGTCTTTTTTGCATGCGCATGCGTCAGCTATGTCCAATCAACGGTCACCACCACGTTTTTCAGGAGGTTGCCATGTTGCCAGGTTCTAAGCTCTGTTTACGTATTTGATTTCGGATTTCCTAAATTTAGGAGTGATCGAAAATGGTTTGTTACTTGAAACGGCGTCGATGTTCGCGGCGCCCTCGTAGATGAAAGATTTTGATCAGTTTTCGGTTCCACGTTTAAGAATAGATTAAAATACGCCATGGAATTATGCAAATAAAATTTTGTGACAAAGTTTGAGCAACTACAGCCGATATCATCAGACACATGGCAAAGAATAAAGATACTATATCTTCTTTCATTTAACAACTGGTTTCAGAAAATCCCTGGAGTATTTTCAGCTACTCTGGTTTGCGAACTGCGAATCATGTGAAAATCTAAAATATTATATAAAATACAAAGGACAAGGTGTTTCATGTTTCACGTTTTGGGACTTGTAAGTGTTGTCGAAGTAGCTTAATCATCTATATTTTTTTGATAAATGATAACAATATATTCTTGAAATGATGTCGATAAAATAGTAATGTTTCACTTTTGCTCGGTTTCGAACGAGACGAAAACCTATATTTTGTCATCTAAAATCTAAGCAGTTACCCAGTGGCGTAACGCAACCTCAGGAGACCCCCCGTCAAGCGCGGTCACTGCTTCCTGCAAAGTACGCAAGAGTCTCAAACATGCATATACCTTCATTTACTCGTATTCAGTTCGGATTATATAGTGTTGTGATCACAAATTGACAATTTTTTCCATCACTGTATATGAATCTTCATGAATGCGTGTAATTTGATCTGTCTGCGTTGACTTCGTTCTCGATCGCAAGTCAAACGTGTAATATGTTTAAAAACACCGTGTAAATCTTCATTACAGTTATGAAAGAGCGTTCCTAGACTGCAGAAACGACGTCTTACCAGAACCGAAACCGGAGCAGAAATCCTGATCATATCTGTCAGATTACACACCTTTAGACAGCCGTTGAAAGTCATCTATTGTCATCTTATAATATCTCCGGATCCAGATTTCGCAAGACAGTCGCTTGGGTTTAGCTTTCCTAATCTCGAAAAACAGCAAAGCAGCTGGTGTATAATCGCCGTAATTTACAAATACGACATTCCCCCGTGGAACGCCACATCGCCTATTGCTTTGTTTACAATTTATGCACCTATCAATGTTAGTCCCGAGGGGGGGGGGGGGGGGGGGGGGGGGGGAGTCGGGAAAGGGGGGGGGGGGATTTGGTCAACACGCATGTCCCCAGGGTCGAGATTTTGACACTGAATGTCTCCCCGAGGGTGGGGACTTTGGTCAATTTTGATTGGAGCCGAGGAAGACTGGACACGAGTTTGTGGATGTCCAGCTTTCGTTCTGCGTCAAGAATGGAGTCGTCACAAGAACAGGAGGTAATTTACGCCAATCCAACACCTTATTAAGTTTAATATATGCATCTGTCGATATTTATTAGTGCAACAGTGATGAAATATTTACAATTTCTTATCTGTTGATTCTTTTTTGCAAAATATTACTGTAAAAACTCGTTGATCTCTTTTGAGATTGTTGTTTTATTTGACAAAATCTGTAGTCTATTAAATCTGGAGAAATATATCATCTCACTTTTGGTTTATGCGTATATTTAATCGTCATAGCACAGCAATAATTGTTTTCTATTAAAATATTTAATACGAATATCAGGGTTTTGTGAAGATTTTACCAGTGGCAATGCAGATTCTGAGGACACGATCATTGAAATTCCTACTGAAGCGGATGGCACATTGCAAATACTAAACATTATACAGGCACAGTTCATTGAGACAACTCGGGATTACGTTACCGCGCTCCTCAAACCAACGCTTGGCGTGCGGTAAGAAGAGTTGGCGATTGTTTTTATCCCCCACTTGGGGGATGGGGAAACAAAGAATACACTGTGGTGAACCCACCTGGTAAGATTGCAATGTGTTTAGTAGATTGTGCACTTTATCATGTGCATGTATGAATAGCCACTCTTTATATTATTTTATCTATACCGTTTTTTTAATTTTACAAGGAATTTAATATATATAGTCTATATATGTAAATATATATAAATATAAGTGCCATGTATTATGTTTCGTATTAATATTTCTGAAATTGGATTGTCTGTAAAATGGCATAAAATGGCATTGTTTTACAGTATTCTGCAAAATTGTGTTTTGTGTCCTTGTGAGTTGTGAAGTTTCAAATTTTGCATTTATTGTTTATATTAAAATACTGTATTTTCTCTGCCCTTCAGGTATAAAACCTGCTGTAAAGGAAGTACATGAACAAATAATTCCCTGCAACATTTCTAAGCCACCCAAATCAACCAAGTTGACAATAACATCTGACTTTAAACTTGGTGCACCAACTAAGGTAATGCTCGTATATATATATATATAGGTTATCCAAAATGTAAGAATATCATACAAAATAATTGTAGCAACATGCATTTAAGAACGTTTTTAAATATACCATTATTTTAAAATGTTGTACAGTGAAAATACAAACACCTTCTCACTGCTTCTGTAGTTTATTGCGTATTACTGTATTTCTGTAGCTAGTACTACAGAAACACAAGAAAATCTAACAATAAAAGACACTTACTCTTGTTTCATATCCGTTTGTTGGTATTGATTTGGGAAACGTGCTATCCATTGTATTATGATTCATGAAAATTGAATTGTTCTTTTTATGCACATTTTTCAACAAGAAAAATTTCTTGCACTTCTGTAGTGGCTATAGAAATACAGTAATACACAAACTACAGAAGTGTGGAGGTTTTTGTATTTTAATCACTGTTGACTTCTAGATTATCAGTCAATATTATTTTTAATTTTGATTTAGGATATTTGTGTGGAACCATCAACAACTCCTGAGGCCAGGATATATACTGGGGAAAATTTGCAAAAATACCACCTTGCTATTAATGCTACATCACAAAGCTTAGCAAAAGAAAATCCACAGCTACTAGTTAATAGAGGTACCAAAATTACATTCGCCAGTTACACCTGACTGCATTAAGCATTAAGATTGTTACTGGAAAAACCAAAATGTTTAAGAGCAATTTCCTCTTTGTGGCAGTACGTAGATAGTTGTTTTCTTTATACACAAATAACTGTTCAACTGTTCAAGTCCTTGTTGTGTGCACAAAGCAGAAACTAAAATTTTAATCAGTCATACTGATATGTTTTAGTCTTGGCTTTTCCATTGACAAACTCAGATAATCACTATATGTCTTTTATTGTATTTCAGACAGTTGGGAATTATATGATATGGTAGTACTCATATCCAGGGCACAATTTAACAGCCCACAATTTACAAAAGCAAGACAAACACAGACACAAACACAAACACAGACACAAACAAGGATATTTATAGAAACTCTCAAACTTGTAGATTGACATTTTGATTAATTCTACCAACGTACATGTATGCTTATTGTTTAACTTCTTCCTGACGGAATCAGTCATCTGAGACTGATGCAAAATTTAGTATTTTATTTTATGGGGAGAACCAGCTTAAGGTGGCTCCATACAGTTTCTTGAAAAATGGAAAATACAAGTTTACGAGTTCAAACCACGTGTATAAACAATTCGGAAAAAGAATAAAACTAAATGTTATGCATAGTTAAAGATTCTGACAATCAAAAACTGTTACCAAATACATAGCAACAGTTGTTGCTATGGCAACACTGAGGTTTCAAAATGGCTGCCAATTACCATTCAAACTAATTTAATTAAAAAAAAACTTTGGTGACCCAAAATTTTTTTTTCATTAAAACTTTTCTTGAAGTATGAGTAATCAATAGACTGATTTTAAAAAAATCCTGTAGAACGAATAATTTTTTTTCCGGAAAAATCATGTTTGTTAATTTTTTAAAAATTTGGATATACAGAATTTTTTTTAAATCGGCCTATTGATTAGTCATACTTCAAGAAAAGTTTTAATGAAAAAAAAATTGGGGGTCACCGAAGTTTTTTCGAATTAAATTAGTTTGAAG
Organism: Paragorgia papillata; assembly: GCA_035771165.1. Classification (NCBI taxonomy): domain Eukaryota; kingdom Metazoa; phylum Cnidaria; class Anthozoa; order Scleralcyonacea; family Coralliidae; genus Paragorgia; species Paragorgia papillata. Next base: position 984,597 of record JAWNZC010000406.1, read on the forward strand.
GGTAATTGGCAGCCATTTTGAAACGTCATTGTTGCCATAGCAACAACTGTTGATATTAATTTATTTGGTAACAGTTTTTGATTGTCAGATTGTTCAACTAAGCATAACATTTAGATTTATCCTTTTTCCGAAATGCTTATGCACATGATTTCGACTCTCAAACTTGTATTTTCCATTTTTCTAGAAACTATATGGAGCCAACTTAATCACCAGGGTGTTAACATGCTCAAGACAAGAAAGCATCAAACAATGAATTTTGTTTTGCTTTTTTTAGGTGAATTGTTAAAAAGAGCAAGAGAAAAAGTCAAAGATGAGGGCTACGAATTTAAAAAAGGTTTTTCTAGATCTTCGTCTTCCACTAGCAGTGGCAGTGGGGTAGATGAAAGTGCCAGGAGAAATGTTCATGAAAAGAGTTTAAAGAGAAAAAATATTGTTGCTGAAGAAAGGCAGAAAGCTATAACCGACACCAAAGCCTTGCCCGAGTCAACCAAGGAGCATATTCGGATAAAGCAACTACGTATACAAAAGCTGAAAGCATCTAATGATTTCAAGCAATGCGACGAGATCAGTACACAAGTAACACACTTGCTTGCTTAAAGAAAAAGTAGAATATGAAAACCAACTTGGTGCCCTGGAAAGAAAGGAGTCGAAGTCACGATGGTACAAGAAGAGGGCTAAAGAAGTTAATAAAAGTAAACTGGCAGAAACATCAAGTCAATCTAATAAGCCTTCTGTCAGTATAACTGATATGCTAAGAAAAGCTGATGTTGCATCTACATCAGTGAATCAATCTGATAAGCCTTCTGTCAGTGTAACCGATATGCTGTGCAAAACTGCTGATGCTTCTACATCAGCGAATATTTCAGACTTATCAGCAGACACTCTAATATTAGAAGACGAATTCGATGACCTTTTTTAAAACATCTCTCTCGCTTTGCCGCTGAAGTGGAAGGGTTGGAAGTTATCAGGCTTTACGACATGCAAGAAAATCGAAAGGTATCAGAACATTGCAAGATCCAAGAAAACATTTATTTATCAATTCATCAAGGTTTTTCACTAAAACAGTATAGAGATGTTAGACAGTTCGTTTGCAAAGAAAAGCACTGTCAGCCATGTAAAGATTGTGAAGGAATGATCAAAGTTGCAGATAAAGTCCTTGATCAAGGCTTCGTAAAATTGAAGTCTGCAATGTCGATATGTAGTCCGCATGTCCACCAGTTCAAAGCTTCATTAGCAAGACGTAAGCTTTTGCGAATGCCATTAGCCTGCATAGGTGTGGGTGAGAGAGAAAAAGGGCTGTACTATATGTACCTGGTCGAAAAGCAGAACAAAATTGATTATTCAGTTTTTCAGACCCTATTGGCGACGGCTGTAGTGAAGCCAGGGGTTAAAGAAGTGAACATATCCAAACAAGAAATGAATAACCTTCTTTACCTTTCTGAAACAGAATCCCAGAAAGAAATATTGAAGTACGTAGCCGTTAAGGCTGCTGGACTTTCCAACACGAAGGCCAAATATTTCTATGGGTTCAGTGAAGTGCAGAAGAGGGACGAAAGAGTTGAAGATGCTTTACAAACATCAGTAGCAATAAGAGAGTCTATTGAAAAGATTGCCCACCTTAAAGATAGGTCTATTCTTTCTTCCCTTGGTATTGATTCTAGTGAAAGCGAGTCTGCTAGTGGAAGTGAAAGTGACAGTGACAGTGACAACCCAAACCCTGAGGAGGAACTCCCTGATTCTAGTTCTGACCGGAATACGGAGGTTGATGTAACGGATGACGAGGTTGATGGTGCTAACTGCCCAACACTTGAACGTGGAAATGGTGGCGTATTGGACTTCGTTGAAATTCTAGATGTTCTTAAATCATGCGCATTTAACTGGTTTGAGCTGGTTAGCCAGCTAAAATCGAAACTGGATGTTACCGATGTAGTACTTGATCAGCTTCTTGATGATTTTGGAGCCCAACTATCATCTCTTGTCTTAAATGAAAGCGATCAGAAGGCCGCAGAGCAGTCGCGCCAAGCCTTTCTACTCGCGGAAACAACGCATAGTAAGAATTCAAATATTGACAGTGACACAATTGTTTCTGATTCTGACAGTAGTGAACAGGAAATATGGTGCAAAGGCATTAAGACTGTACTCGGTGTTCGTGGTAGAGAGCTAATAAAGAAACGCAGGGAAGCACTCCGGCGAAAAACGTACGATATGCAAAACGAAGAGTAATGGAACAACGGTTTCTAAAGCGAAGAAGAAGCAAGAAAGTGTCGCGAATATTATCCCAGTCTCCTGACATTGGTAAAGAAATTGAGAAATTTGTCCAGGAGTCAGGTGCCGGGGCTGATGCTTGGAGACGCACGGGAGTTCTCACGTTCAATGGAAACAGAAAGTTAAAGAAGAAACCCACATTCAAACGCATACAGCAACACCTCCAAGAAAAGTACAAGATACCTATCTGTTATGGAAGTGTTGTCCAACTATGCATAGCAAGGAACAAACGAAGGAAATCTGCTGCACGTTACAAAGGTGTGGCAAAAGTCTTACAGAAGAGATCCAGAAAAGGTTTCAATGCCAAATTTAATCCAGATGAACACTGGAGTTGTGCGTTTTATTCTATTCTTGTAAAATTCATGAATAATTAATGAGCTTCTCGTCCAATCAAATGGCATCAATTGTGTCACAAGGATAACCTGTAAACCCGATAACTCGAAACGAGTAACCAAAAGAACCCATGCGATCAATTGATACAGAATACTAATTAACCTAATTAGTATTCTCTAATTCGGATACAGATTACTAATTACGCTAATTAGTATTCTCTAATTCAGATACATAATACTTATTACGTTCATCAACAACAAGCACACAAGCACAGTTTTTATTCAGTTACTTCACAACCACACAAAGTAAGCTACAATCGATAAACAACGTCAAGAACCAAATATTAAACACTGCGTTTGTACAGATATTATTATCAACTTTACCCATATCAATCGCTGGTATGGGCATATTTGCTAAATACTCGTCACAGAAATCGTCAAAATTTGAAAAAAAATCTGAACCTTCAGTCATAGCCAATTGCAACTTGTTGTCATCGCTAACATTTGCCACTTTTTCTCTACTGGCTCTTTACCCCAGTAATTTGTTCTCTTTCTTCTTTCTTCTTTCTTTCCTTTCTCGCTTCCTTATTTTTTCTTGCATGTTGCCAATCTTCAAATACCTTAACTGCCCTTTTTGGAATTGATTCAATCAGCATAGAACGTTCTTCTTCCCTGCTTTTTGGACAGCGAAAGCGTGAAGAGTCCATAACCCATTAACGTGACCTTCACTCTCATGCAACTAGTGCAAAAATTGAATAAATTAGGTGCATCTGCTTCAAAATTATCCCAAACTCTCTTGGGTATATCTTAACAAATTGAATCATGCAAAAAAGCATTGCAAGCAACAAAGCAAATCAATAGACCTTTACTGGTGCAAAATTCTTACATATAATATAAAATTCACCGTCAATACTTTATTAGTAACCAAAAACACATCGCTTATATATGGTTTTATTTCCATTCAAGAAAGTACTAAACTCTATGAAATACTGTATATCTTTTCATTTCACAAGTCCGATACAATATTCGCGTTCGAACTGTATGGGATTTAGTTCGGCCGCTCATATTGTATCTATTACTTAACGACTTGCAGTATAAAGATGGCACGGCTGTTTTGAACATTGCGAGAGATGACCAAGCAGGCTTTCGTTTGGACACAATGACAACCCATTGTCTACAAGGTGCATTATGTATAAAAGGCAGCGAGGCTCTTACCACTCGTACAGATTACACTACTAAGTATCCATCCACGCTTCAAACAACTTCATATAACTTTGCAGAAACAGAAACAGTTGCTGAAATGTGCGTTGGCATTGTAAAAGCACGTGGACTATATGAGAAGAATCCTGCCCAACATCTGGCGGATTTGGAGATGTTATCAGAAAAAGACGAACTTAAACCTGCTTTTGTTGACTCCAAAACCAATCAACTAAAGAAAGTACCGTTTATAAGAGTCGATGGAGGCCATGATGAGGGCCCTTCTCACTGTGAAGTGCAATATTGGTGGACAAACTGGCACCTCAAGACAGAAGCCGTTGCAACTATTGTAACAAGTCGGAACAGTGGTGCAAGTTTTCGAAACAGAGTTGAATTGCAAAATGGGTGCCTGTCACTTGCTCACACAAATCTCTTTATCCCATCTACTCTGAATGGTAGCTGTATGACGAATGATGGCAAATTAAACCAGGAAAAGCTTCAGGAAAACCTTTCTTTAGCCATTGATGTATACATCAGTCGCGTAAATGGTGCACCCTGTGGATCAACGCAAATTGAACTGTATCGCGGAGCCAGTAACACAGAGTATCAGAAAGAAACCCATTTTGTGAAGATCTTTCTCAAGGGAAAAAAAGAGGAAAAACAAACCTTGAAAGAAGATCATCCTGAGATGTACGCAAAGATAAAGAGTATCTGGGAACTCAAGATGAGACATGTTACCAAAAAAGTTCCAGGTAAGTACATCTTCTCCCTACTGTGTTGCTATCAACGAGATTGCATTCATCCACTGTGTAAGAATGGACGTCCTGATGTCAATCCCACTTGGTATCCTGGTGGACCACCACTTACCTATTTTCCATTACCAGCAAAAGATCCAAAACGACCATTTGGTCAAGAAAACTGTGCCAAATGCAAGTCGGGGTGTTCTGGACGCTATCTGAAATCAAATCTTTTGGTAGATGCAGTGATCAAAGACCAATCACCAGCACCTTTGCAGCCACCATCAGATGTTATCTTGTCAGTATACAATAAATACAAGAATGTTCCGACTGATGATGTCATAACAGCAACGTCAGAAGATGTCCTCTTACCAGTTGATGAAACAAGAATGTGGTTTCAGCACCTACACCAAGTCAGTTTAAATCGAAAAAGAGGGGCCACAAAAGCTGCAAACACGCGATCCAGCAAGAAGACAGCAAAGCCAAAGAAGACGGCAAAAATCAACCAACCAGAAGCTGATGACCAAGATCAGGAGGCCTGTGCTTTTTTTGGAAAATTAGATCCGCCGGAGATTGGGGTTCTAAACTGTGCTTCGGCAGAGGTCAACTGGGTCGCTTGTGATGGATGCTTGTGTTGGTTCCATGCTGAATGTTGTGGACTAAAAAATAGTGACCTCGATACAGTTTCTTACTGGTTATGTATGTATTGCAATGACACCTGGGATATGCAATGAACATAGGGTATCTAAACTATGTACTGTATAACAAAAGTTCAGATTACGTTGCACATATTTTTTTGTGCTATAAATAAAGGTTTTTGCCTCATTTGATTTGGCTGTATGTATTTGTTCCAAGAGTACTACAGTATATTTTATTTAATTTATTAAACAAATATTATGAAGAATGATTTGTATTTTGTAGCGAATTTGGAAATTCAACGTTTGCAGTACTTGTTATTAGTATAAACTGGGATTGTTTTTCAAACTTGTTTTTAAATTAAAATCAGCAACAACTGAATTACTTGAATGAACCATTGTAAAATATTGCCAGATATGGCCATGACCTGCCCTGGGGTGGGGAATTTGATAAACTTTGACGTGGGATTTTGTCCCAAGGGAGTGGCATTTGAAAATTTTTAATGTTAAATTGTCAAATCCCCCCCCCCCCCCCCCCTTGCTCGGGACTAACATTGATAGGTGCATTAATAAATGCTGGACGGATAGTCGCCAAGGGTTTCCCCAGCGGCGTGAACGCATTGATTCATTTGATTGGACATACTGTAGATGGCGCATGCGCATGCAAAAAAGACTGGACCCTCTTTTCTCCACGGGGGGAAAGTGGGTCTGGAACTGGACGATAAAATAGGATCTAAATCACTAAATGTTTCTTCGTGTATTAAAGTTCGCGTCGCGATCGCACGACGCCAACGCCAGTTTACCCACAGCCAGGAATCGCACTACCAAAACCACTACGAGTCTCCAGTAAGGTTAGCGTATTAAATGCTTATGAATAATATATAATTCTAATCAGCCAGGGCATGTTTAATTATTTCAACTACACAACACAGTTAATGTAAATGAGTATGAGTATAGATAGTGTCAATGTCTGTCTGATATTTAAATATGTCTCGGTTTAAAGTAATTGTAAATCTTGGTGATTTGTGAGAACAGAGTGGTTGATTTGTTTAATACTAAGCCAGCTTTATATATTTCAGTCTGGCTAGTACTTCTATTTTTGATCTATAAAGCAGAGTCTGCAGAGATAATGTATACTGTATGTATTTTTATTATAAACCAGCTACTCCAGCTAGTACAAATTCTGCTTTCTGATTGGTAGAGCTACTCACTGTCTATTGATAATAGACCACTAGTAGCAAGAGTCAATTATTCACAAGCGAAAAACAATGGCAGAAACTTGCAAATGTGTTGAGGTAATACTGTGTCCATGCAACTACTCTGGTTTATGCAGGAATACTAGTTGCCAACAATTATAGACAACTTGCCCTCATTGTTTATGAGCGATAGTCATTAACTCAAGCTCACAGACAACTCGGGCTCATTTGGTTAATTATTAGTATTAATTACTTGTACAAAGTGTGTCCTGATTTTGAAATTTTCATTATGTTAATCAAATGCTGTATGGTATTAATGTGGAATATTATTGAACCCTTTGTTTACCAGGGGTTTTCTTTTGCTAATAGAATTATCTGGTGTTAGCCATCTAAAATCACTGTAATTAAAAACTTGAAAGTTCTGTTGGTAAATAAAGGATTAAGCAATTCTTGGCTGAGTAAAGCGGCGGAGAAAACAAAAAAATTATGTATACTGTACATGTATATGATGACCAAGGAAATGTACATGTATTTAATATTGTGTTATTTGCAATGCTGCAACCAAAAGCACAGGTCTGCACATATTTTTATATACAGTACAAACCTAATCACCCAGCTTGTTAGTGAAGAAATTTTCTGTGATTTTTTTTTGTTTGAAGCCATTTTGCAGGCTTTCATTGCAACATCAGTTGAGCAATTTATATTTTTAATTAATGGATAACTGTTATCAATGAATAATACAATAATTTATTGTTCTGGTGAGTCCTAATTTATTGAATACAAAATTAACTGCCTTCACGCAGTTAAGTTAGTTTTACAGAATTACAGTTGCAAACATAAATTAATTTTGAATAAATAATATTAAAGCTTTTTATAGTATAATTATGTTGTGTTAAGTTTTATCTTCTAACACCCATATGTTTAACTGCCAAATTTCTTGATGTGCTGTTTACCCGACACAAGTATTAATTTCAGTTTGTGGTGTGGTGTTCAAACTACTATACACTTTGCTGATCAACTATGAACTATGATATAGTGCCCTTCACAAGCTGGTTCTTTTTACAAATAAAAGTCTGGGGGTAATTTAGTAGTTATTGATTTAGTCATATAATGATAATTTATAGTATTGCTTCCATACAAGATAGTATGTTATATATAAAATTTCAAAAAATATATACAGTACTTTGCAGTTACCAGCTGATTGCTACTCACTTACTGTGAATCCGTTGTCGAGTTAGAGCTAATATTTTTGTGTTATAATTTTTCTAAGGCTACCCAGAGACCCTGGAAAGTTGAAATGTTGTCTTTAAAATTGAAAAAAGAATCCTTCTGGAGTAACTTCAAACCACTCTCAAAATGCGGGAAATGCGTTTTTAGAGGTCCTAATTTTCTGGGGGTGCATGCCCCTGTACCCCCCTAACAAGGTGGACCACATCTTACTAGCAATGGCCAGATCTTTGACGGGATCTGCCCCTGCATGTTACTGAAAACCCAAAAACTGTTAAAAGAAAGCCAGAAGCAATAAAACGCATAGATCTAATGATTGTCGGGTGTGTAGTTAGTTCAAAATATTCAACTTTAGACTAAAAATTTGTAGTGAAACAGTTTAGCAATGCATGCAATGTCTCAGTTTGAATGTATGACAATTGGATCATGACAATCTCAGATCTTAAATTTATAAGTTTGCTATCTCTAATTTGTGGAAGACAAAGATAACCTTGGTTTCACAATGAAACATTGAAAATTAATCACTAATTGAGATTAAGTACTTAATTCTGTTCAACCAATAAACTTGTGCCTTTGATGGCCACGAGTGATGAAAAAAACCCCATGTTTGTTACACGAGGACCTGCCCACAGGCTAGCTATGAATCAGAATGACAACATGTACATTTTCGGACGTACCAAATTTATAGATGTCTTGTATTGACCGTTCCACTGATTCGATTAAATATATCCAGCGTTTAAAAGGAGATTAGTGATAATATTGGTTGATATTTACAGCAGAATATGGGATTATCTGTGACAACAAACAGTAGTTTTAATTCAGTTTATTGATCACAACATTTCTTTCGAAAGTCCCTGTAGTCGGTTGTGGCAAATTCACACGTAACTATTAGCAATTAAGTTTATAAAGTTGTGAATTTTGTACTGCAGGTTTTCATCAATTATAAAGGCTAAGCATTTCAAAACAAGTAGTACACAAATCGATATACAATCCCCGACAATCTCAGCACAGTGACAAATATTTATCTCGGACGGCCACACTGCCCACACTTGTGTACACTAGTGTGTCAATATAAACAAGAACGCATTGAATGGGATTGTTTTCATGTCGGATTGGAACTGGGCAATCTGTTACAAACAACAAATATACGGTATAGTGTAACTGGGGCCTTCAATATACAACTTACACAATTCTATTACTTTTGTCGCGTCAAAATATGACTTCGCTCCAGATAATTCTTCTTGGACATTCCCATTCTCACCAGCAAACTGACGAACAATAAACGATTTTCCCACACCAGAATCACCAATGACTCCAATTGAGCACGAAATACGTGTGTCGTGTTCCATGATAATTTAAAATGTTTATTGTAGCAATTATTTTAGCCTACAATTTCACATTTGCTTTACTGCCATGTGCTGCGAAGTTCGTTCGCACGGAATTACGTTTAGTATAAATACACAGGTGATTATAGAAAGTCACGCGCCCTGATTGGTCGAGCTACTTTGGATTAATTCAGTGATTAATACCAATTAATTCTCGATAATCACCAATCTCGTTCCCAGAGCCCACGTTCCCCACCCGGGAAACGAGACTCTGGAATAATCCGTTTCAAATCACAGGATTCTTGTTATTCCGGTTGAGGTACGCATGCGTAATATCCGAGCGGAATCTGGATACATTAGTATGTTCTCCTTGTTTGACTTTTCCCCAGACAAGTCAATGCGGTTGCTGGCGAAGCTCGAATCACAGCATCTACACACATACGGCGAATATATCGATCGCGGCGACATCTTTGTTATTTTGGTTTTATTAATTCTACTTCCGGTCACTTCAGACCAACTCATGCTCACTATTCAGCCAATAACGTAACGATTTGAAACGGATTATCCCAGAGTCTCCCGTTTCCCGGGTGGGGAACGTGGGCTCTGGGAACGAGATTGATCACCTACAGCGTTTATTCAAAATGGCCGCCAGCCAAGTTGTCAATGCGACAGACGAGGAAATTAACAATTTTAAAGAAAATGTTGTTCCTAAAAGTACTAAAATGTGTATTTATACTAAAACAATTAGTCGCCTCAGGCTCAGTGAATATCGGTGAATAATAACCACGACTTCGTCTCGGTTATTATACACCGATATTCACCTCGCCTTCGGCGAATAATTGTTAATTAAAACATGGCGATCAATAAAAGACTATAACGGTGAAGATCAGGTGCGGTTTTCTCAGTGTCCGAATGTTCATCTACGAAACTAGCTTAGCCTGCGTCGGTTCGCGTTGCCCGCCTACCGCCCGCGCCCGATAGGAAAAGTGTCCCCAAAATCGTTTGCAAAATGGCGGCATTTATGGGTTACTGACCTATATATATATATATATATATATATATATATATATATAACTAGACTGCGTGCTCCTATTACCTTTGAGTTAGGAAACGTGTCCCCCAAATCGTTTTCAAAATGGCGGCATTTATGGTAGCCTCCCTCGCAGCCGTGTCCGGTGTTCGGCCCCCCTCCACTACTACGTCTGCTCAGACGAGCGCCACATTCGATTCCCTTTGTGTAATGGACCAATGAAATTACACCATTGTCTTGCTAAATATCAATCTCGTTCCCAGAGCCCACGTTCCCCACCCGGGAAACGAGAGAGTCTGGGATAATCCGTTTCACATCGATATTTCATTGGCTGATGAACACAGTGAACTCTATATAACTCTTCTTCTGGATATCCCAGAGCCTCTCGTTTCCCGCCCGCTGGGTAAGGGGAAACACACGTTGCTATGTTACGATTGTTCAAAGTCCTCGACAGGAAGTAAAGCACGCTGTCTGGCACACTCGTTCGTTACTTCGTTTTCGATAAGGAAACTATGGATTTTATCACAATTCCAACTCACTGTGGAAAGAATAATTATCGGACTTCCTCTGTTCACAAAAACTAGACTTTCGCTTTGGTATTTCAGTGAGCTGAAAACGGCAATCCGAGACTCAGAGGTGTATGGTTTAAGTTTTTAATATTTTTTATTACTCACGGTCACGCGTGACTTGCTTTGATTAACCAATAGTAAGGCTTTCAGAAATTTAGGCCAATCAAAAACCGAGTTCAGATATTGAACTCACCAAAGTGAGATTTGAAGCTCGCGAGACCCATGCGAGACCAGAGGCTCCTCGCCCCAAACACAAACTCAGAGCCTCTGGTACCCAGGGTAATATGTTAATGGTAGAAAATAGAAATTGCAAACATTGAGCCTGCGCTATTTGTGTAGCAGTCTTCCGCTTAAAACCCTATTTAACCCCACGCATCCCCGCGGATCATATATTACTATTCCTGTTTTTATCAGTACACACGTTTTTGAACCCGAAAGTAAAAAATAAGCAGTTTTATCAACTTTTAATTACTGAAAAAGTTTGAATTTCAAAATTTCCTTCCATTTTCCTTCCATATGACCAAATTTCCTTCCAATTTCCTCCCAAATTTAATTTTTTTCCCCCTTCCAAATGCCAAAATTTCCTTTTGGAAGGAAATTTCCTTCCAAGTGGAAGCACTGCTCAAACATGACATTCGTAGATAATTACATGAAGTACTCAGCTCAGTGTAAACCGTTAGGAACAACATGGCAGAAAACCAAGCGATTCGGCGAGGATATCTCTTCGGATTTCTCCTACTTCTTCTGAAGATGTGTTGTTTTGGGTACAAGTAATGAAGAGGAAGCAAGAAAAGCTTACAATCTTGAATAAGGTATCAGTATTTTTTTCTAAATAGAGATGTAAACATTAGTTTCGTCCATGCGCAGAACGGACTGGAGGGCACATTTAACTGTATCGGTAGTTAAAACGGTCAGTTCAACCACCCAAGGTCAAGAGGTTAGCAGTCTGCAGATTTGGAAGCCTGATCTCTGATTGGTCAATTAAAGGAGTGGAATGTGGCGCTCGTTTGAGCAGACGTACTGCAGTACGAGGGAGGCTACATTTATGGGTCCTTTTGCTAATGGTGAAGGTCGCTGACCGATACCTAAGAACCGGACTGATGACACATGTTTTTAACACTGCCTGCATGTATTTTGCTCGGCATTCAGACCCCGTTTACACGATGCCGGTACAATTTGAAAACGGAACAAATCATGACGTTTAGGCCTTGCGTTTACACGATACCGGCAAAAAATGACAAGAAAACGGCACAAAATGAAGACGGGTTCCTTGACGGCATGAAATGAAAACGGAGCACTAACCGGTATCGTGTAAACGCCCGTGCCGTAACAGTTTGATGACCGCGGTAATCACGATATATACGACCACAGTATTTTGGTCAGCAGTATTCACAAAGTCTTCTCAATTCTCATTGGAAGAGAATAGTCACATGTTAATCCGTCATTATATTATACCAGCACCGTGTAAACCTATACTATATATAACCTATATTACACATAGGTGTGTAAAAGCAATACTTTTTGGCCTTTGTTTACACACCGGCATGATTTTGTTCCAGTTGTACCGGCATCGTGTAAACCGGATCTCAGTCGAATTATGTTATTTATAACTCGATAAAGTCTTCATATTTATAGAAGATGAAAGCTTTCTGACTGACGGGTTTTGACGGTCTTCCACTGTCCCAGTCTGATATAGTTTGTCGTCCAGCTTTCTTGTTTGAACGACGGGAAAATAGACGGACGAACTCGCCGTTTTCCGGATTTAAAACATCTGACAACTGATGAGTTTCTCGTCTGCTATTAACACTTGGAAATGGTTGATAAAGACACTCTAAGGAGAATTCGGTACGCCTCGCTTCTTTACGATTTCCTCGTGATCTTCAGCGATTCTTTATAGAACTGACTACTTCAAAAAACGAAATGTTTGTAGATTTCCATGACCATGTGTATTGACAGTCTTGTTATTTTATTGCCAAGTGTTCGTGCCGTACGCCGGTCTTTAATTCAGACTGCTAGAAAGCTACAACAGTAATTGTCTATGAATATTATTATTGTAGTTCAGAACTACAATAAGACTCTAATTGGCATGAAAACGTCCCAGGCCGCTCAGCAACAAACATAAATAATATACATGGAAAAACCACCGAAATATTTTGTTTACACAAACTCGAGATCATGTTCTACTGATATTCCTATTTGGTCAGTCCCACAAGAAAATAACAATGACCAACCGTGCATGCATTAACTCTTTCCTGTCCGAATTGGTCTTTAGTATTTTATTCTTAAACCGGTCATGATTTAGGGGTAAACAATACCTACAGAATACAATAGACAATATACTCTAAAAATAGTAAATGCCCCTAAATCGTGACTCATATGTTTATTCTGGTTAACGCCAGACGATTTTATTCAAAATGTGAAATAAAAGTAGCGTGCTGCGTAGGCAGTGTTGAAACAACAATCGAAATATAGTAAGGTTAGTTATTACAGGACTCTTTCCGCGAGCGGTCTGGAACGTGAAATCCAGCAATTTGATTGGTTCCTGAGCGGTCTGGAATCTGCCGTTCCTGACGGCAGAGAGAATTTTATGAACAAAATGAAAAGTCAAGTCAGTATACATGCAACAGGAAGGATAATAATTTTAGAACTACTCATTGTTGAAATATATCGTGCTGGTATGTTGTTAGAATTTAGAAATTGTGTTAAGCTTTCATTTGATGTGTAGTTTAAGTTTCCATGTTATGTGAAACTTTTTAAAATGTTCAAAACAGTGTTCGTAGCAATGTTCGTAATAATATAACATTTACTTCTCACAAATATTATAGAATTTCATCGAATGTTTTTTATTCAGCTACGTAACGTACAACCTTAAGCAAGATGTCAAACAAAAGCAATTGAAAAATGCTATTTGGGGTAGAAAGTTCAGGATTCTAGCTAAAGGGAAAGTACTTTAAGAATGGGAAAACATATACCATTTTGGTTTAGTTCGCAAGAAAGATGGTGGCGAATACGAGCCTAACACTTTGTCAAGTTTTTACAGAACGTTTACAACACTTGTAGTCATATAATAAACTACTTATTGACCTCGCTTGTTCGGTCTGTACTAGTGAAATATCGGACCTCCGTTTCCTGCACGGACCTCGCTTCGCTGCGCTCGCTCGGTCCGTACTGAAAACGTAGGTCCGATATTTCACTAGTACAGACCTCACGCTCGGTCAATAAGTAGTAAATATACTGCCGAAACAGAGAAAGTAGGAGCCTAACATTTCGAGCGAAGGCCCTTCGTTAGAGAGAAACGATTTTATTCACCTCTGGGGAAGTCCTAGGACAGGAACGATTTATGAACTGTCTCTCTAAGCCGGGCTAGCCCGGTTAACTGCATGGCTCACGCGATTGATTAGGATCTTACTGTGAAACAGCCCCTAACTCTTTCGATCCTGCGCGAATTAGTCTTTAGTATTTTATTCTGGCTAACGCCAGACGATTTTATTCACCGCTTGGTATGGTAGCGACCACTGACACAACCTCGCACCCAGGCTTTCTCTGCGCCCGCTGGAGGAAAGACCCTAATTTAATACGGGAGGGGAGGTTCTTTGTGTGCAATTGTTATATTGGTGAGTTCTGTCGTTTACGCCGGCTAATCTAGTTATTAATAAGACACACTGAAATTGGTTGTCGATTATCATTGCAAACACTTACTGGTCAATAATTACTTGTTTAAAAATGGAGACATCAATTGAAGATTACTCATATTGGAGATTTCATGCCTAAAACATTGTCTTGCTTTAAAGCAGGTTAGTTTTTGCACTTTATGTTTTACAATAGCCAGTAGATAGTGATGTGTTATATATATATTGCATGCATGCATATGCTGTAGTTACAATACTAAATACTAAGGGTCTATACAAAATGCCTCCAACCTGTTTTTACATTTACGACTTGTTTATAAATAAATCTAAAGATATTCTGACGTGTATCATTCTATGTTCTGGTTTGATTTCAACAAAATTATGTAATTATGAAAAAACTTCAGTTATCTGCCATTTTTCGGTTGAGTTCACTCCATGCAATGTTTGGCCTAACCTTATATATGACCTTTCAGTCAGCAATAGCTAGCGATTATTCATCGTTAAGTATAAAATATGCGATTTTTAACAGTGTCCCACGTTATTTTGTCACTGATTGTAGTTTATAATGAAGTTAAGTTTTGTCGAAGAAGTATGCAGAAGAGTTATTCAGTTCTGTTTTAAGCGTTTGTACGTGTCGTTTCGAGAAACAACACGTCAGGCAACAACACGTCAAGAAAACAACACGTCAAGAAAACAGCACGTCAAGTAACAACACGTCAAGAAACAACACATATCAAAAACAACACATCAAGAAACAACACGTCAAGAAACAACACATCAAGAAACAACACGTCGAAATGTGTGATCTGAGAGAACAAAGTAAAACACTCAACAACGCACAAATTGTGTGTTAAATTCAAAAACACATACAAAATATAACTTAAGGTTGATAAATTTTATTTTTACACTTTAGTTGCCGAATGATGAACCGCTAAGCCTAAACGATATATCAAGGGTATTACTGTAAAGGCGCACGAATAAATAGTCTACTGGTACTGATTGGTACTGATCTCAGTGAGAATTGGCAATCTATTGATTGTCTCGTATACGATAACGTCGCCAGAGAAAGTAATATACTATCTTTAACCTTCGTAATTTAATAGTTCGTTTCTTGGCATTAATTTTTGTTAGTATAAATACACAGGTGATTATAGAAAATCACGCGCGCTGATTGGTCGAGCTACTTCGGATTAATTCTCGATAATCACCTACAGCGTTTATTCAAAATGGCCGCCAGCCAAGTTGTCAATGCGACAGACGAGGAAATTAACAATTTTAAAGAAAATGTTGTTCCTAAAAGTATGAAAATGTGTATTTATACTAAAACAATTATTCACCTCAGGCTCATTGAATATCGGTGAATAATAACCTCGACTTCGTCTCGGTTATTATACACCGATATTCACCTCGCCTTCGGCGAATAATTGTTAATTAATCAATTAATCTGTTCTATAGCGTAAATATAACATAAATCGTTTTAGATATCACGTTTCTTTTTTTTCACTTCACGCAGTTCTGCAAACCTATAATAAAATAGTAAAAGAGTAATGTAAAAACTATAAATTAAATCTCATAAGCCCTAATACTATAACACTTTAGTACTCTAATGTCATAATACCATATTATACAATTAGGCCTAGAGTATTTTGGTATTTATACACTCTGCACTCTCAAACCTCCACACTCTCTGCACTCTACACTCACTGCACTCCACACACTGCACTCTCTACACTCCACACTCTCTACACTCCACACTCTCTGCACTCCACACTCTCTGCACTCCACACTCTCTGCACTCCACACTCCACACTCTCTACACTCTCTACACTCCACACTCTCTGCACTGCACACTCTCTGCACTCCACACTCTCTGCACTCCACACTCTCTGCACTCCACACTCTCTGCACTCCACACTCTCTGCACTCCACACTCTCTGCACTCCACACTCTCTGCACTCCACACTCTCTGCACTCCACACTCTGCACTCCACACTCTCTGCACTCCACACTCTCTGCCCTCTACCCTCTGCATTCCACACTCTCTGCACTCCACACTCACTGCACTCCACACTCACTGCACTCCACACACTGCACTCTACACTCTCTAAACTCCACACTCTCTGCACTCCACACTCTCTGCACTCCACACTCTGCACTCTACACTATGTACTCTCCACTTTGCAGTCTACACTCTGCAGCTTGCACTCTGTACTCTGGCACTGCACTCTACACTCTGCAGCTTGCACTCTGTACTCTGCACGTTCCACTCTGCAGTCTTCATTCTGCAGTCCACATTCTGCAACTTGCACTCTCCACTCTTCATTCTCCACTCTCCACTCTGCAGGTTGCACTCTATACAGCTTACACTCTGCACCCTACATTCTGCAGCTTACACTCTGCACTCCACCCTGTACTCTACATTCTACACACTACACTCTACACTACACCCTGTACTCCACACTACACGCCACACTCTGTACTTTCCACTCTCCACTAAGCACTCTGAAGTCTGAACTCTGCACTCCGAACTCTACACTCAGCAATCTGCACTCCATACTCTGCACTCTACCCTCCACAACCTACACTTTGTACTCTCCGCTAAACACTCTGCATTCTGCACTCTACGCTCTAGACTTTGTACTCTACTCTCTACACTACACACTACACTACACTACACTACACTACACTACACTACACTACACTCTACACTCTACACTCTACACTCTACACTCTACACTCTACACTCTACACTCTACACTCTACACTCTACACTCTACACTCTACACTCTACACTCTACACTCTACACTCTACACTCTACACTCTACACTCTACACTCTACACTCTACACTCTACACTCTACACTCTACACTCTACACTCTACACTCTACACTCTACACTCCACTCTACACTCTACACTGCACTGCACTGCACTGCACTGCACTGCACTACACTACACTACACGCTTCACTCTGTACTCTCCACTAAGCACTCTGCATTCTGACTCTCCATTCTACACTCCCAGTGCAGGCTACCCTCTCAGTGCACTCTACACTCTCAGTGCACTCTACACTCTCAGTGCACTCTACACTCTCAGTGCACTCTACACGCTCCACTCTACACTCCCAGTGCGCTCTACACTCTCACTGCACTCTACACTCTACACTCTCAGTGCACTCTACACTCTCAGTGAACTCTACACTCTAAGTGCACTCCACACGCTCCACTCTCAGTGCACTCTACACGCTCCACTCTCAGTGCACTCTACACTCTCAGTGCACTCTACACTCTTAGTGCGCTCTACACTCTCCATTCTACATTCTACACCAAGCACTCTACATTCTAAACTCTGTACTTTGTTGTTAAGAACCTTCACAGGAATCGTTTTTGCATAAAACCTGCATATTTATATAATTGATAGTGGTCAACAGAGAGTTTATATAGTTTGCAATAAATAATTGCTTTAATTTATAGATGATTTCATTCAAGCCATTTATTAAATTGCTTTTTTTGTGGGTTTAATAAAGGGCATGTACAAAACTAGTGATCACTTGATATTTAGTAATGTATTTAGAATACCTGGTCATTGACTTGCAAATTTTAAATTGTTTGGTTGCATTATTTCTTTTCGGACCTCATTAGGGAACTCAAATAAACAAAACTTCACAAGAAAGGTTGCTTGGTAGCTTCAGGAAACATACATACAAAACATCACTTGTATCACAAACATTCCTTCATTCAGTGAAAAAAGGCTAGTTCGCTTAAACAGAGAAATGTGGTTTAATTGCAGACCTCTGTTCCCTAGTCTTTTTTTAAAGTGTTCATATTTTATAGTCTTTTTAGATCTACCAAATATAGGTTGATAATAGTTAATTGTAAATTCAATTGGATTGGGAAAATTTAGGACGACAGCTCATGGGTTATGGCGGCGGATGTACATGCAAGGATTTAAAAGTTTAAAATTTAAAAATTTAAAATTTTGACTAGGTGTTTAGGACAAATATGTGTTTAGTGAACAATTTACTTTAATCGTTATATGAATTCTTACCTTATATACAATGGTATTACAGCGTTGTAGGTTCTTTTTGTCGAACTGTTTTAGTTCATACAGTATAAACTTCATGTTAGATAACAAGCAAAAACGAAAACCCGAACCATTTTTCACACTTGACTGGCCAGTTTGAGATGCTTTTTCTTTTACATTGGGTTCTCAAGAGTTGAACATAAAAAATAGAAACAATATATTATTCATATGATATTGATAGGTTTTTTTAATCAACGTCGTGGCGTTCATGCTGGAAAACACTGACTTTTTATAGCAACCAGTTATAAAATTTTACTTACTGTGTCCAAACGATATTCTTTCGTAACATTTCTTTATTAAAAGTCCTCAGCTCTGCCTGGTATTTACAGTTGTAGTGAACTTTGTCTCTTCCAAGGATACAATTCAGACGTTTTAAATGTTGTGGTTTACTGTTATTTTCTCAAAAAAACTCTTTTTCAGACAAAAAAATTATAAAAACCTTCGCCCCGCAGCTCTGGACTTCGGACTAAAAAAAGTGGCGTGATGTTTCGTCATCATAACGTTCTGGTTACGTCACCAGCTTGCAGCAACAACACGTTAACGTGTTCTTTTAACACGCTGGCGTGTTCTTCACCGACAATTTTTGGCGACAACACGTTGATGTGTTCTTTTAACACGTCGACGTGTTCTACTCCAACAACACGTTGATGTGTTGTTTTAACACGTCGGTGTGTTTTATGGCTTTTGCAACACACTTTTGCTGTGTTGTAGCAGTTTTTTGACGTGTTGTTGACAGTTGATGGCGTGTTGTTTGAATTTGGTGTGTTGTTACAACACGCTAGAACTTATTTAGACGTGTTCTTCCAACTGCATATTGAAAAAACAACACACTGACGTGTTATAACTTCACAAGGCAAGGTTTTCATAACACGTAACGTGTCGTATAAACACGTCGACGTGTTCTAACAACACGCTTACAACACGTCAAGTTTTCTAGTGTGTGCCGAGTTTCAGGAGTTTTTCATTTTTGATGAGTTTCTGCCGGTTATTGTCGGGGAAGGATCGGGGTTTTTACTTTTGTCATAATCGGTCGAAAAAACATATGAAAACGAAACATATGAAAGAACAACAGCCCATTTTTTTACGTACCTTTTTGTCATGTTGGTTTTCGGTTGAAGTAAATAAAGGTCCCATTTCTATCTTTTTTTAAATGTCGTTGAGGAGTGGAAGTACTGGATCTTTTAACTCTAGTAAAAGTGGCTTGGCATTCAGAAATAACATACTTGAAGGTCTCGAAACTGTAAAGTCGCCTTTCACAAGCTCTGCAGACCAAACGTGGAAGTGAGTCGACATTGGGAATTGAAGCACAGTATATATCTTCCGCGGCCGATAAGATCTTGTTCTTAATTTTGATTAATAACAGCGCTGTGTAGTAACGAGATACAAGGATGCATGGATAAGTCAGTAAATAGACGTACACAGTACTAAATTTGGAGGGTCGTAATCCCCGGTGGGCATCTCGGGCCGGCAATCATTACACCACCAAGCTAGCGAGTCGCCAAGGCCTGGCAGACCAGTCTGGTGCTGGCACACGAAGCGCGAGCCTACTCATTTAGGTAATAGTGGTGTTCCTGCGCGACCGAGAAACTCCTCTCCAATGCGACCTCTCCAGCTAGCTAGAGCGAGGATTTCGAGGAACGCGAACCTCCTCCAAAGGCAGCAGCTGATTGACGGATCAAGCCAAGATCCGAGCAACGGCAATAAGAGCGTCTGGAGCTTTTCGTACGCGCTGCTAGACCACCGATCGAGGGTCTTTATTAAGTAATCCGGAACTCCGACCGATGCTGCTGATGTTGCTGCACCTATTCGAAAACTGTGGCTGCTAAACGAAGAACCAAATCCAGCAGCCGTAAATGGAGCGGAGCCACTGGTTGACGAGGGGTGGAGATAACGGAACCGAAGACGACGAACAACGGGCCCGGTGAAATGCCCCGGAACGAGGAAGACCCGTAGGGGATCCACAGCACAAATAGAATACCCGTGGATAGACCAGTATGAAGGATGACGCTCTTGCGGACGATAAGACAGCGACGGTACCACCGGAATCAATGACAGTGCAGACATCGGAGACTGAGGATCGAATTAGGAAGAGGGACAAGTAAACTTTGACACGTGGAGAAAACCAAGAAACGAAAACGAGAAGCATCAGCGGAGGTGTTGAGATGACCTGTAACCGAAACCGAAACCAGCTACGGCCCCAGAGAGCACGGGTGGCGTGTGCTGTTAGGGCGCTGCCTCTCACCAATAGTTAAGCCCAGTTGGACGGGGCCAGCACTTGGATGGGGTGACCGTCTGGTAAAACCCCGTTCTCGAACTTGAATTTCATGTGAGTAGAGTTTAGTTGGTCTCTGCTGTGCTTCGAGGGTTTTTTGCCGGGCCCCGCGGTTTTCCTCCCTCTGTAAAAACAACACGTTAGGTCTTAGACCCAGATGATTGGGCGACCACATCCTGTGCTTGCGACGTTAAATAATCATTACTCATTACTCATGAAAGGCGACTACAGGGAATCATTCACAAATGCAAGCGAAGGAGCATCAGAACGAAAAACACCACAGCGATGCGAACCAGTGTCAGTCAAAGGGAGCACCAAGACTCCCCTCGCCGGATGCAGGAGAAAACACAGAGAGGTCGGGTTTGAGTAAATTTGAGCGGAGAAAGCAACTAATGGTATTCCACTCGTGAAACAATGCCATCCACCATTGGAGGGCCCGACGAAAGTCAGCGTTGGGCGAGAACCGTGAACCGCGCCAGACGGTCAATTATGCAAAGGAGAAATTCCCGACCAGGGCGGACAACTTTATACGCGTAGTGGGGGGTGGTCAATCAAGGATTCGAGCTCCTGGCAATGCCAAGTGCCCGACCCAACCACAAACGGAGGAGTGGTCCAAGATAAAATTCCGAAGACCCAGTGGTGTCACCTGGGAGTTGTTGGAGAGGATCCAATGAACTGCTGAAAGGGCGCAGAACGCAACCAAATGGGAGGATAAGATCAACGTAAACTTGGTATCTCCACTCCATATACCGAATGGAAAACAGTCGTCTGGGTGCATGGATTGGAATATTGTGATAAAGATAGATAGATAGTTTAATAACAAATTACCTAGCAGTCAACTAGGCTGAATGAGTATAAATTTACAATCAGAATTGTTTATACATGAATATTGAGGAATAAAAAGTACAGTATAAGCGTCATTTAATTTGAGATTTAGGCGTTCATGCTATTGCACAAGCCGAGAAAAAGGATGCTTAGAACGAACAGTTCGAGTATTTGGTAGATTATATTGCCGACGTCTCCCAAGACTATCTGGCTTCATATCTGGCGGTAGCAGTCTGAAGAATCTAGGCTTCGACGTCAAACTTTCGTGGTACGGAGAAGGGACAAGTTACGCGGTGTCGATAAATTTCCTCTGCATTAGCCTATGTGGCCAGCTCAGTTCTTGAACTATCCGGGGGGTGCAAGCCGTAGAAACAAACAGGGGGAAAGGTCAGGGAGTAGGCCCTTCCCACAGACAGACGAGACATAAGCAACAAGAATAACAAATTTAATGAGCAGGTACGACCACACGTAGTAGCAAGAGGTAAACAAAACTGCGCCAGAAGCCGTGCCAACGTGGCGTAACTACGCAAACCGCTCGCAAACCGCTCGTAAACCGCGCGCGTGAAAAACAGCTGCACCATAGCTGCTCCAAAGGGTAACGGGAGCAACCTATGAAGACTGCGCAATGGCCAACTGCCTCGACAGGCATGTGAGCAGCATATATGTTGATTTGATGCCATTCCAAGCGCTTTCACTGGAGGGACAGTCGCATTTCGGCAGTTGCTCGAAGAAGTCTATGGACCATTCTATTTTGAGAATACTTAACTTCCCTATGAATAAATATAGGGCATCGGGCCGCCATTATCGGGGAAATCTGAGACATGCGCAAATCTTACATGTCCGTAATTTCTGGCGGAAATAGCAGCAATAAGGTTGTAACCCAGGCCCCATGACAGTGGCCGCGCAGAGGGGAGATACACCCTTTAGCCAGGGCTAGCGCTGCACTCCCCCCGGAACCAAACAAAAAGGAACGATCATACCTGATAATTGATCTACGGCAATCATCCCAGTAAGAGAATCAGGACCAGATGATGGGGAAAGCGCTGTTGCCAGCCCCTGGAATCAGGGGGTGTAGCGTTGCCTGGAACTTTGGGGGGGCAACCATGCCAGGTGAGGAGCAGAAAGCCATTGAAAAAAGGGGGCCACTCTTCCTTCCCGAGGAAGTTGAGATGGGCGTTGATACCAATTCAAACCACTGAGACCGATTGAGACTGCAGTATATAGAGGCTGTAGGGGCCTGGTGACAAAAGCGAGTGGCGAGCTGTCGGCAAAATGGCGCCAAAATTCGTTTGTATCGACAACGAAGCCCGAGGCGAAGAAAAACGGTGTTGACGAAGCCGGTTGAGGACCTAACTGTAGCCCAGACGCTGAGGTTGATCCCTGGATGGCTGGACGGAATGTGAGGCGACCACCGAGCTGTACCAGCTATTGTTGTTTGCAAAAACACCCGAGGCTGTGAGGGACGAAGCCAACGACGAATCTCGACAGTTTATAATGTCACCACTGGCTGTGTAAATAGCGAGGAAGCGGACAGGATACTATCTCGTTTAATGAGGCAGAAGCTTGTCGATTACTTTAGGGGAAAACAAGGCATCAAAACCACGAAGAACCACTCAAAGAACCACTCGAGAAACGGTGCCAACAATGCTGAGCCCGGGACCCAGGAAACGTTTACTAGTAGTTCCGGATATTGCATCAGCCTTCTAAGCACGCACGTATCACGTGCCTCTGATCAACAGTGCCCGATTCATTGATCGCTGGAGTGTGACACTTCACGTGTGCCATGCGTGACCAGATAGCCCCAATGAACCGGGGGGAGTTGGAGCCACCCAAACAACACACAGCTAGTTTTAATATTATTTATTGCATAAATCCCAATAAATTTTTTTGAGTGTCGCACATCACAAATTAGAAGACAAAGGATAAATTTCCCTCTTGCATGAGCAATGAGGGAAATACGAGGTTTACATTCCCTCGGAGAACAAAAGAATCCGAGGCGATCATGGTGATTACTTTATTAATAACTCGTTCCTGTGCGAGGGCTTCCCCAGAGGTGAATAAAATCGTCTGGCCTTAGCCAGAATAAAATACTAAAGAGTAAAGACCAAGAAATTCGGACAGGAAAGAGTTAGTGCATGCACGGTTGGTCATTGTTAATTTCTTGTGGAACGACTCAAGAGGCCTGCTGGATTATTTGTCTGACCAAATAGGAATATCAGTAGAACATGATCTCGAGTTTGTGTAAACAAAATATTTCGGTGGTTTTTCCTGTATATTTAATATTTATGTTCGTTGCTGAGCGGCCCGGGACGTTTTCATGATAAGAGCCTTATAGTCTGAATTAAAGCCTTGCCGACCGGCGTACGGCACGAACACTTGGTAATAAAATAACAAGTATCAATTTTCATTTGATTAAAAGTTCAACATTGAGATTTGAGAACCAATGAACTCAGTCTAAGGGGCTGTTTACATGGGAGGCAGGACGGGACGTTTGGCGGGACCGGACGTTTGCCGGGATCTCACCATGCATGTATATCTCTCTTATTTATCCGGTTCCGTTTATATGGAAAGATGTTTGCCGGGACGTTTTTCATCCCGTCCCGGCCAAGCGGGATCCCGGTTTTCTCAACCGGGATCCCGGGAAATCCAAGACAATTTTTCTCATGTAAACACTCGGCAAAGTGGGATGATATTATGCTGACTTTGCAAGATTTGTCATGTGATGCAAAAACAAAAATGGCTTCAACAGAGAAGAGGAGTGCCTAGTCGTTTGCCTAGTCCGTCTACTCCGAACGTTTTCTCAAGAAATAATCCACTGTAGAAGTTATAAAATATATTGGCAGAAAGATAATTCACCTTGCTACAACATACGTACAGTTTATCCGCCCAAATAGCTTAGTTTTCTTAAAAAAGCGAAATACCGAACATGTCCAACACGCACTGGAGATGTTTGTTGAACGTCCCGGGGTGAAATCGTCCCGGTAGAAACATTCTCATGTAAACATCATCATCATCATCATAGCCTGTGTATCCCTCAAGAGGGGTCAGGCCGTCGCGTTGCCGGTCTCCAAGCTGCTCTATCGCTTGTGAGCTGAAGGTCTATCCCATCTCTTTCATCACCTACTATACAGTCATTCCATCTTTTCCACGGTCTTCCTCTTGGTCGTTTTCCGAGTTCTTTTTTTTCTGCTGCCCACCTTGTTACTTCGTTCTCGTGTTTCCTTTTCACGTGGCCATACCACCTTAGCCTACTTTCCTGTACTTTGTCCCTCAGCCTAGCTACACCGACGTCTGCTCTTATGTCAATGTTCCTCATCATGTCTCTTCGTGTGACTCCACGGATGACTCTGAGGCATCGCATTTCCGCTACCTCCAGCCTATGGAGGTCTTGTTCCTTCACCGCCCACGTTTCTGCGGCGTACAGTGCTGCTGGTCGTACCATCGTCTTGTATATTTTTGCCTTCAGCTTCTGTGGCATCTTTCTGTCGTACATGATACCTCCTACTCCTCTCCATGCGCTACCCATTCCCTGGATTCTGGCTTGTATTTCTCGGTCCAACTTGCCGTGCTCATCGATCCAGCTGCCAAGGTATTTGAAGGTTGTCGTCTGCTTCAATTTCTGGCTGTCCACATTGATGGAGATATGTGGGGCAGGTGTCGTTCGCGTGATAGTCATCGCTTCCGTCTTTATCATGCTCATCTTCATTCCGTGTCTGCTTAATTCAGTGTGCCACCTGTTTGTGTATTGCTGTAGCTCATCCTCGGACTTCTTATTCAGAGCTATGTCGTCTGCGTAAATGGATTTTCCACCTCTCTCCGAGGGGCACTTCCGGCTGATGTAATCCAATATCACTATGAAGAGCAGACAACTCAGCGCCGATCCCTGATGTAGACCGACGTTGACCTGGAACGCTTCCGTCTTTCCGAAGCATGTCCTAATCCTCGTGCATGGTGTTCGGTACATTGCTTCGATCATCTGTATCAGCTCTTCTGGCACTCCACACACTCGTAGTATTGGTGCAATCATTTTCCTATTCACTTTGTCGTAGGCTTTCTCAAGGTCCAGAAAGGCCCAGAAGCTGTCCTTGTCAAATTCGAGTTTTCGCTCGATGAGTTGTCGCACTACGAAGATAGCATCTGTCGTACCTCGTCCCTTTCTGAAGCCAAATTGTTCCTCGCCAAGCTGATCTTCGATGACTCGTCTTATTCTTGCATCCACTATGCGTTCCAGGCATTTCATCAGTTGAGATAATAGCTTTATCCCTCTATAGTTTCCGCATTCGTGGATGTTACCTTTCTTCTTGAAGATGGGTACCAAAATTGACTCGAGCCAGTCGTCCGGTACCCTCTTCTCCCTCCATACCGCCTGAAGCACACTGTGTATCCAGATAACTCCTTCCTCGCCAAGGGCTGCAATCATCTCCAGGTTTATCTCGTCCGAACCGGGTGCCTTTCCGAATTCCATCTTGGCCAGAGCGGCTTTCACTTCCTCCAAATTATTATCTGGTTGCGGTTCATTCTTTGCTGGCACCGATGGTAGCTCTGCGGTGAATGGGTTTTCTTCGTTTAGCAATTGCTCAAAGTAGTCCTTCCACCTTTCTTTCACAGCCTGTCCGTCAACTAGAAGTTGGCCTTGTTCGGAATTCACAAACGGTGATGTTACGTTGTCCTCCTGCTCCTTCCTTCGGCTCTGGGCAATCTTATAGATCTTCTTTTTCGCCACATCTGGTTGGTTTTCAAGCTCATCGTACAGTTCAGCCTGTGCTGATGCCTTCGCTTCCGCTACGGCTCGCTTTGCTGCTTTGTTGGCTCTCTTCGGGTGGGTCCTGCTTGCATCTGATGGATTCAGTTCAAACTCGGCTCTCGCATCCTTCTTCCTTTTGATTGCATCCTGCACTGCTCCGCCCCACCACCATTCTTCCCTGTCTGGTTTCTTTCCGTACTTTGATCTACCACAAACTTCTTCAGCCGTTCTTACCATAGACTCTTTCAGCTTACGCCACATTTCTTCTGCAGTTTCACCGTCCTCTGTCTGAGCTCGCCGATTTATAACCTTCCTTCTGTACTCTTCTGCTTTCGGTCCTCGTAGTTTACCACTTCTTATCCGAGTTTCGCTGGAGCAGAGTTCCTTTCTCTGGAATCGCTTGAGCTGCACCGTTACTATCAGTGGCTTATGCTGTTTGCCTACGGTTTCCGATGGCAGCACCTTAGCATCGTCCACTAGCTTCCATTGCGTCTTGCGCACAATACACATATCAATCTGCGTTTGTCTTCCTCCACTTCTGTATGTGTACAGTTGTGAATCTCTTTTCTGGAACCATGTGTTGGCAACCATCCACTCGTTAGTGGCACACATATCGAGCAATTATTTTCCCTCTGTGTTTCGCATGCCTCTCCCGTATCTTCCGATATAGCTTTCATATCCTTCTCTGCTTCCGCCGACGTGTGCATTCATATCACCCATGATCAACAGGATGAAAAACCCGGGATGAAAAACGTCCCGTCCCGGCAAGCGTCCCGTCCCGCCTCCCATGTAAACAGCCCCTAAGACGTCTTGCACATTTTTTAATATATGCTGATAGTCTGCATCAACATTCAATCATGTTTGGTCTAAAAGAAACTAAGAAGACGAAATGATTGACGTGATTGGAAGAGCTTGTTATTGTACATTTGTTCATTTGGTCGGATTATTTCGGATAGGATCGATCAGATTGCTTTATCAAGCTCGGATCGGATCGGTTTCGGATCTAAGAATTTCGCATCGGATCGGATCGGATTCGGATTTATAACCGATTGTCGGATTGTAACCGTCCAATCCAATCCGATGCAGACCTCTACTTTGTACATGCAGTCCTCCATTTCGTGATATAAAGTTGATAACAGTAGTCAGTATACGTGTATATACTGCTGAGTGCTGAAGTATTCACCATTCGTTTGTAAAAGGACAAACTGAATAGTTTTTTCTATTCACTCATTTTTTAGGCCGGTCGAAATTTTGGGCTGGGGGCATTTGCCCCTTTTTCCTCATAGATAATCCGCCACTGTCAAGGTAGGTCATTCTCGCTCGGAATTTTTACTCGTTCTTATGTTTGTGTTTGCGTTTCTGTTTTAATTTTGGTCGATGTTATATTAGTCCGTATCAGCATAGCCTGCGTAACCGGCGTTGGGGATTGGGACGGACAGTGAAAGGAGCGCCCATTATTTTTATTTTTCGTGTATAGCGTTGCCGGCGAACGCTCGCAATCTATTGGTTGACACGCTAATGACCTATCAATCAAAGAGAGTTTGAATTTCCACTGCAGACGTTGGCGGAGAAGAGCGTTGTGAAAATGTGCCTTGCGTATATTATTATTAAGGAAACGAGCTCAAAATAAACTGAGATTGAGAAGAGAGTGGGCATAAGGCAGCTGCATGTGCATCAGAAGGAAAACGTTTATTCGCTGGTTTCCCAACAGTTAATTACGGTAAGATTTTCACGCAAGACGTGGCCCCGTCGGCGATTTCGGCTTAACGGCGAGTATTAAACTGAATTGTCTGACATTGGCTTGAGCAAAACATCATGTAGAATTTCTTACACTGTGGAAAATAAAAATCGCTATTATATAAATTTAACTCAGTATTATTGATGTGAGTGCGAATGCCGCGAGATGTTATCATTATATTTATATTGATCGTCGTCATAGTCGTTACATACACATCTTTTATAACTACGAAAATAATCTGTCTGAGCTTTCTGTAGCCCACTCAACATAAATTATTTAATTATTTAAAATATTTATTTTTGCAGTGAACACTACAGTATTAACCGTAAACCAGCCAAGCTATAGATATAGCAACAGCAGAATAATATAATGTTGTCAGACGCTGACACAGCGAACATATTCCACAAATTCCTGAATCAAGAACGCACTTTGATACACATGCTCATTCGATAACTGTGCTACTTTACTTTATTCTAGATACGTGTTTTTTAAACGGAGTAAATATTCGACCAACTTCCAAATTTATTAAGCTATTTATCTCAGGTTTTTGAAATTGACAACTTCCAAAAATACATATATGTTATTTACCGGCTGGGAGGTCCGTATAGAGAAATATTTCCCGAGGTCTCAAAAACTGCCCGAGGCCGGAGGCCGAGGGTCGTTTTTGAGACCGAGGGAAATATTTCTCTATACGGACCGACCAAAACGGTAAATAACATTTATTTTTTTTATTAATCGTACGATTTATAATTTACATAATTAGGTAAATTAACATAACTGAATTGCGTAATCGAGAGGACGTTCACGTGATGTTCAAAAGTCCAAAGTTTATCGTTCGACAGTAAACAACTGGGAAGCTTGGAACCTCTTTTGTGATAAAAAAACCCAGTCAAAACCTGAAGATCTAGTTACGAAGGAAAGTCAGAATGCAGTCCTAGTGTTTTTAAAGTTTAGTTGATAAAGATTCTTCGTCGTTCTCTTCGTCGCTTGCTCGTTTTTGGCTGTTCGCTTGGGGAATCGCTTTCAATACTCGGCTGACTGCATGGAAATTGAAAGTGGGTCGTTCGAGTTTGAAGACGAAAATGCTTGTAGTAAGCCATTTGTAACTTTTTTCAAAGACATGATACGATGAGGTTGGCATGTGGAAAATATTTGACTATTAAGGGTAAAGACTTGTAGCGGTTTTGTTGAGTATAGTTGGACAACAGAAGAATGACAGTTTAGTAAAAGGTTTCAGCTTTTCTGTCTTCTCGTGGTATGTTTTTTTTTTATATATACTTCTATATAGTTTCATTTAGTGATTCAAAATACTGTGTTCACAAGTTAATGTATGTTTGGCCTACCGTTTTAAACTGTTTTCACACATCGTTGAGCAATAATACTTTAAAACTTTACTTTATAAATGTCGCTCGTAAATTTTGCTTTGTCATAGTTTTCCCAGCGTTTCTTTTAAAATTCGCTGTTTTCACATGCAGTTGTGAAAACCATTTGCATAATAAAACTCATTTGCATCCCCGTAGCTCTCTGCTAAATATATTTGTTCTGTGGCAAGCGAAATAGTTATAAAAATCGATCAATTTTAGATGACAGAGTGTAAAACTTTTTTGTTTTTGTTTTGAAATCCACAGCGGTCCGTATCGGGGTCCGTATCGTGTGATACGGACCGCTCGCTAAGCCAATCAGAGCGCGCGAATCAGATGGATACCGGACTGCAAAAAAAATAAACTGTTTTAATTAGGGGGCGGCACGAAAAATAACAATAGGCGCCTGCAGGCGCTCCCTTCCCACTAATCACCCCAGCGCCGGCTACGCAGGCTAGTATCAGCATTTTCATGTTTCAATACAAAGATGCTATTTAGATCAACTACTTTTTGCTCAAACTTGACGCTACATGTGCCAGTAAAGAGTACTAAAACCTAACTAATATGAACGAGTTTCTCATTGGCTATAAGTAACCAATCACATTGTCCATTATCGATTCGTTTCCATGCTCCTTAGTGATTAGGGTTAGGGGAACACCGCTGCCAAACGTTTGCGCATGCGTGAATTCGCTGCGTAAACATTGCAAGAGAAGTGGGAACTAGCCATGGCGACAACAACCAGACGGTGAAGACTAAGTAAGACTCGACTATTCATTTGTGTTTTAAAAAAAGTGTAAAGAAAATTACGAAGGGGCTGGGTAAATTCAGAATATGTTACAATGTTGACAAGGAAGCCATGTACAAATTACCTACCTTATCTTTTTGGTAGTATGCTTATAATTTTAACTTTTGTGTCGGACTCTCGGATCAGTCCAAATATTTCAGTGTTTTCCCGCTCTTTTTCCGAGGACGAGCTCGGACGTCGCACATGCGCAAAACGTTTGGCAGCAGGGTTGGTTAGGGGAAGGTGTTGGGTTAGGTTATCTAAACCAATCAGAAGCCTTCTTAATTAGTACAGGTAGCTGATGATCCACATGTGCCGTCTTATTTACGTTATTTGCCTATTTCCAGAAGAGTGAAAGTGATAAAAATATTTACAAGTAGCGTGCTGCGTAGGCAGTGTTGAAACAACAAACGAAATATAGTAAGGTTAGATATACTGCCGAAACAGAGAACGCATAGCAGTCTAACGTTTCGTTTCTCCCTGACGAAGGGCCTTCGCTCGGAACGTTAGACTCCTACGTTCTCTGTTTAGGCAGTATATCTAACCTTACTATATTTCGATATATATATTTACAGCGGATTCATGTGACCGTTTAGGGACTCTTCTAGGGGGTCCGGGGGCATGCTCCCCCGTAAATTTTTGAAATTTAGAGTCTCGGAAATGCCATTTTCTGCATTCTGGGGGTGATTTTTAAGAACACTGAAGGTCATAAAATGTCATAAAAACTAGTTAAAATACAACACATTTCTTACTGTTTCGCTTTATGTCAGAACTCATCCACTTGTTCACCGCTGAGTCCGAAATGTCCCTTTTATATCCTTATTGCAATTGCAATTGCTTTATTCTTTGTTCATTTGTTTCGGTACTTCAGCAAAAAGAAACTTTTCCTGGTAGCAAAAAGGAACTTTTACTGGGGGTGGGGGGCAGGGCAAAATCAATTCGTAGTGCCCCCCCCCCCCCTCCAGATTGTATGTTAAAAAAGGCCCTGCGTTGCTGGCCGGGATTTACAACGTTGTCTAAAAAAACCTGCGTTGCGTGTGAATTTCCAGTGTATATAGACATCCGCCACCTTACTACTTAGTAAGAGTTAACCATCATATATAGGTCAGTGGAATTAACCGGGGGACCTGGCCTAGCTTCATTTTTGGAGCCAGATGAACAATCCAGTTATATAGAGATCAGTGGCCCCGACCGGCAGCCATGTCTGACATTTTGTCTAGAAACGTCCCATAATTAATCAGTTGCAACTAACGCGACAATAATTGTCGTTAAACGCTCAACCTGAATCCGCTGCAAATATATAAAAAAAAAGAATAGGAAAGAAATAGAAATTTTCTAGTACCTCGTTGCACCTTTACTATTTTCCCATATTTATCTTTGAATTCGTGCGTAAAACACGATTCAGATTCGTATTTTGATTTCTGTTGTCTTCTTCTGTGGGCTGAGGAAGACGTGATAGCAATGATTGAAGTAAAACAATTCGAAATTTGTCCAAAACGTTATTTTTTATTCATTAACAGTTGTATTGTGAGACAGCCTCTAAGGTCATTTTCTCCCGTTCGTTTTTAAATTAATAGTATATTTATATATACTTATAGCGAGATTCTTAACAGTTAACATGTCTAGCAAATCATGAAACTAAAATGACCATAGTATAGAGTTCCCTGCTGGCAGAGGTCTCTACAGGAAAGAGACCTTGTCGGATGTTTGCAGCATCCGACACTTTTCCTGTCGCGCATGCGCGATGTTACCTTGGAAACAAAAAGTTCAGAAATACGAGATATGCGTGAAAAAGACGAGGCGATAGCCAAGTCTTTCACCAACTCTGTAAGTCGTCTTGTAACTTCCCATGCAAGCACTGTAAATAACTTTATACCGACTGTGACAAAGTATTCTTATTTCTTTAAGGAAATAATGTTGAATAGTAAATAAAGAGATAAAAACAGGGTTACAGAAGCTCAACTGCATGACTCAGGAACGCTAATTTTTACACTCTAGCGCCACCACGTAAACCACTTGTCAGTCATTGCGTAAACACGCTCAGTAGCCAATCAGAATGAGTGTTGCACCAAACCTGTTTTCAAAACTGGTTTGACACGTCCAAGATCATGGACGGCGGCTACATCAAACAAAGCGTCGGATATTTGCAGAGGTCTCTTTCCTGTAGACACCAGGGAAAGTATAGAGCAACTGTAGCTGAAAAAAACCCGATAAACTAGACACAGTGAAATTACGTTTAATTGAAAAATTACAACAGTGTAAATTTATCGCAGGAAAGTTAAATTTATAAAACACGTCTTCTTGTCATTGCTTGCTTGTCGCAAAGCATTCTGGAAGAGCGCAACATCCTCCTTTGACAACACCAGTGAACTTTATTCTGCATATCTGGAACGCTAACTTCAGTCATAAGCAGGATTTGTCAGTCATTAGCAAATTGGAAGTCAAGATATTTTTGTATATCACGTCGGATTCATTCCAATATGCTGTCTGCATATACCTTTTGACCGCGTAGAGCAACATACCTCTTATCTAGAATTCAGGCCTAGGATCGATAATCCTGAATTCTAGACACTTTGACAATCCAGGATAATCCTAAATTCGAAGGGAGTGTTTATATGGAGCTAGGAGGGCCAGCTCTTCTGGTAGGGTTAGCCGTAGTAACAGGGCTGGAATTTACCTCGTGGTTGGAAGAACACTTATTAAAATAATTACTTTTTATATGACAGGCTTGTATATTTCATGCCGTTCTTTAATACACGTTTCTTATCACAGCCAAACCATTTGCCTGGGTCGATATGCATTTACAGACATTGATCAATTAAACCCTAATTTTTTTTCAATTCAGTTCTTTTTTATTTATTTAACGTTTTGGAAGTCATTTACAAAATTTGTGTCCGCTGTGTATACTGGATCCCAGGTTCTTGAACTCATTATAGCCAGCTAGTGCGGTGCAGTGAAACTCAATTTTCGTATGTATCTGGAGCGCTAACTCCAGGGTAGACAGTGAAGTCAGCTATATTACGTCTCTTCCATTCTTCCACAAACTGTCTTCTCTTAAGCCGGTTTTCCACTAGGCGAATTCGTTCGCGCGAAGGGAATTTTCCGGTAGTACGATCAGGTTATTAAGAAAATTAGCGCGAAACACTTGCAGCACCAACCAATTACATTGCATGAACAGGTATTTCGATTCGATTCGCGCGAACAAACTCGCCTAGTGGAAAACCGGCTTAAGAGAGTGTTTATATGGAGGAGGGCCAGCCTTTTTGGTAGGGCTATCCCTCTGCCGAGAACCGAGATACGGCATCTCAGCGCAATTCCTTGCAAAAAAATTGTTTGTGTTTACACAAGAGGGCCAGCCCTCTTAGCCGAGATCTCGCTATCGACAACCCGAAATCTCGCCAAGGAGGGCTGGAAATTTACCATGTAAACGCACTCAAGTGGGCCGGCTCTCTTTGGAGGGCTGGGAAATTGAAGCTCAGTATACACGATAAAGTTTGCCTTCACTAATATTTTTTGGTCAAATTCCTATTTTACACGTTGTGTTTGTTCATGTGTTTGTTATAAATTCAGATCGTGTTTGCGAAAACATGATTTCGAGGTCTGTGGGAAAGCTGCACAAGTTGGTAAACAAGCCAACGCGAGTTAAAATCCAGCCTCTTACTATATATAGGTGCATTTCCGTCACATAGTCATAGGCGCTTTAAGTGGCTCATTAAATTTACGTCTGAAATAACAGTGATTCTAAATGGCATATATGTAAAAATAATTTTTTATTACTTTAAGTGTTCTTCTAAATACAATCATAAAATTTGCCTGGGCCTGTACTTTAACGGTGCAGACTGAGACTTTGCACTCATCACTGGCCTCGAGTTGCCAACAAAGGCCTTATTAAATTTGCCGGCAGTCTTTGGGAGAAAAAAAAATTATGTCTTTAGTTATTTTTAACTGCCTTTCCAATTTATAAAATAACATTTTGAAAACGCAAGGTATGGAAAACATGGATAGATTACGCCATCCAATACGCCATCTTTCTAATTAAAATTTGTACAAACACTAGGAGCACACTGGGAGCACAGGTGGCGTGTGCTGTTAGCGCGCTGCCTCTCACCAATAGTTAAGCCCGGTCGGACGGGTTAGTACTTGGATGGGTGACCGTCTGGGAATAACCTCGTTCTCGAGCTTGGACCATGTGAGTAGAGTTTAGTTGATCTCTCCTGTGCTTCGAGGGTTTTTCGCCGGGTTCTCCGGTTTTCCTCCCTCCGTAAAATCAACACCTAGGTCTTAGTTGAGATCCGTGGTCTGAACTGTGTTGTTGGCGGCAGCATAAAGCGCCTTTGATATGCCTCAACACGGCCACGGTGAAAATTTCTAAATTGCCTGATAAGCCACCCATAACATTGTAATGCGCATTTGATCATATCCACATGTTAATTTGCGCAATAGAAATATTAAACCATTAAATCATTAAATCATTATACGCCATCCACTTAGGGGCTGTTTATATGGAGGCGAGTTACTCGGTCAGCCGAGTTACCCGGTTTGCTGGGATAAACTTTACGTTCTGTTTATATGAAAGTGAGTTACCTGGCGGGTTGTAATATTTGAGATGATTCTCATCAACGAAAGTGACATGAAGTAACGAATATAGAAAATTCATCCCGCTATGCCGAGTTACCCGGTGAAAAGTGTTTATATGGGGAAATGTTTATCCCGCTTTGCCGAGATCCCGGCTGCCAGTGCCGAGTTCTCGCCACGGCGAGTTACCCGTCTGTCTCATATAAACACTGCGGTGGGAAAAACAGTGTTTGTTCTACCGACCGGGAACTCGCCATGTGCCGAGCAACTCGCCTCCATGCATATAAACAGGCCCTTAGCCTGCCATCCACTACGCCATCAAACTCCATCGCCAATACGCCATCCATGCAAGTTAATGAGAATATACGCTTTTTATTTGGATTCATTTTAACGTTTAATCTATTTTGACGGGTTATTTTATAAAGGAAATATTTTTTTCGGTGTTCCTATAGTGTTATAGAAACACTTATATGGAAGTTTGGAAAAACTCGAAATAGTCGGTGTAATTTCTCGTTCTCCCAAACTTCCCTCGTGTTTCTATAACTCTAATGAAACACTGAAAATGTTTTCCATTTCTTAAATATACAATTAAAAATACTACGTTTCGGAAATATCTGCCTAAGACCGCCAAAAAGGTATTACCTGCCTTCTTTTCAAATGCAACAGATATTCTATTTACTTTTTGAATTAAATGTACATTTTCATTAAGAAAATATAAGGAATTAGAGAAAAAAATTTAAGTGTGCCTTGAAGTACAGGGCAACAGATGTATATGAGCGTCAATGCTACGAAAGCAATTAATTCTTATAGTTGGAGGAGCTCAGCTTCTCACTCCAAAGATCCGCCCTTCTACAGTTAAAAACATTTGTTGTAGTCTGTTATAACTGTTGTTAATGATTGATGGAACATGATCCCCCAGCCTACACGTAGGGCCGAAGGTCCGGAGCCCGGTGAGGGTGCTAATCTCGACACGGGTGGAGTCCATATTACACGCGTGTAGAAAAAGCAATGAGGGGATTTTGAGTGATTTGAATATTTATATAATTATATATACGGTAGGATGTTCAAGTTGAGGGGGACTGGTAACAATATGAAGCAACAAAAATTGATTCGCCGATGTCAACATTTAAAATCATTTAGTGATCACGATAACAAAATAAACCGTCTTTTAATATTGCGAAATCATTTATTGTTGACGAGAATCTCTGGACGAGAATAAAGCAAGTCGCTTTTTGAATCAGTTAGTACATCTCTTTCGAAGGAACAAAAAGAAAAACTGAGGGAAAACTGTTGATTGAGTAGAATAGAAACTAAAAGAGGGCAGCAAGAATAAACTCGAAGGTATAAAACACGCTCCGTATGATTGTCCCCGAGCCCGGGCGATGGGCCGAAGGTGAGGGTGCTAATCTCGACACGCGTGGAACCCACTTACACGCGAGTTTGAAAAGCCATGCGAAATCATTTGAACAAAAATTTATATATATATATATATATATATGTGTGTGGACTTCGGTCCACTTGCGCGGTTAGTTAAATTAAAAATATTAGATTTACAGGAGTTATACAGCTAAAAAAGAAATTAAGTTTTTCAACGTTTTCGTAAAGTTCCATCCAACACTTCCTTGCTTTCTTGAAGCAGATTAATTTCTTCAAGATATTTTGCAAGATCATATCGGCTAAACTTTTCATGCTTGTCGTTGTACAAATTTAAACATTTCGCTGCTTTTTGCCTTGGTTGCGGATATAATGGACTTTGAAGTACATCATCAACTTCGTTCTCAGAAAGGTTTAGTAAACCAGCCAATCGCTGCCACGAGGAGACAATGTGTGAAGCCAGTCTTTCTGTTTCCCTTGGAGATAGCGGCGTTTTGTCCGCAACTTGTTCTTTGATGTCTGATGTAAAAAATTGCAAACTTCATTATCGTTAGGTACTCTTTCTATAGTGCGTTTACACTAGCGGAGCACTCAAACCGGATTTAGACCGAGGCTAGACTAGTATATATTGATATAGGATTTACTGGTTCTGTTTACACTTGATTAACCTTGGCTCTGTATTTTTCACGGCAACTTGTTTTGTTTTGCTGGTCAGAATGACCTGCGTATATTGCTGACTAATAGTAGTATACATGCAGTGATATACTCCACTACTATAATATACCCCACCATTAAAAGCAGTTCATCAGTTCACATACTGCAGTACAAAGTCAGTCCGATTGCTTTCATTTTTGGTTGAAAGCAATACGAATCCTTTCTCAGCCCACCTGGCTCAAATCCTGCCCAATTTCAGTTCTAACTCACTGCAATTGATGTCTCCTCTGGTGCATGGATACACACGCCTAAATCCAGTTCAAATCCAGTTCGAGTCCGCTAGTGTCAACACGTCTTATGATTTCTCGCCATTCCTAATAGTTTCTAAACATATAGTCCTATAAACGTATGATTCATAAAGTGCAACGTATTGAATACGAATTATACGAATACGAATATTTATTTAACGTCGGTGGCATAGGGAGTGGTTGCCCAGTCTCCCGAGCCAGAGGCTCATGTTAAAAATGCTCGACAATAATTATTTAAAAATTACAACAATTAATATAACTAGCTATTTTACAATAAAATTTTTAAAATGTATAGTTATATATTATAATACAAAAGGCATAAGTAAAACTATGTGCAGATAATAAAAAAACTAAAGTGCAACGCATGCACTTACAACCAAGATTAATTTTGTTGGTAAAATCCAAATTACTTATGCTGTTTCTAAAAGTCGCAAAAGATTCTGAGTTCTTAATATGCGAAGAGAGTTCATTCCATATATGACTAACAATGTAGGAAAAATAATTGTGTAAATACAATGTATTATAACTTGCTTGTTCAAATATAATACAATGTATTATAACTTGCTTGCTCATGCCTAGAAGTGGATAAGCGACGGGGAAAAAAGAGTTTCAAAGTTTAGAGAATGTACACAATTGTGTAAAGACTCTATTTTCGCACTACAAACTTCTGTACATGTTCTGTGTATATGTGGAACATGTGTGGAAACTGTCTATTTCAGAGAATCCTGTTTGTACTTGATCTAGTAGCCGTGATTGTTTAAATCATTACCAGAAATTAATGACAAAATGGCCACCGCTTGAAAGCCAATTTACATATATTCCTTAGAAAATGGCGTCCCATTTTGAACAGTAAATATATAAGGCAAATATATTTATGCGATAATTCTGCTTATTGGGTAGCTTGCCAAGTATTTGCCGACCTCCTGATCTAAACAACAACTATTATTCAATCATCCAGTCACCTATTTATTAGCATCAGGTATATCTACGATCTGCCAAATTGTGTTGAAGCAGTAAACAAATAAGCAGGTCATGCACCAATGGATTGCGGTAGGATTTTGTTTGATACTTTCAAAATCGTCTTTGGTCAAATGTTCGAGAGTTGATAGAGGAACTTTTATCTTGCATGTAATAGATTAGTGGAGGCTCAAGCATTGACAAACGATAGCTCAAGAGATACAGTCATTTGGCAGATCGTAGGTATACCTGATTTAAACAAATAAGGAAGTGAATAATTTGAGAATCGCTGTTGCTTAAATAGCAAGGTCGGCAAATAGTAGGCAAGATACTCAATTAGCAGAATTTTCATTTTAATATTTCCCCTCTATATATTTACTCTTCAAAATTGGATGCCATTTTATAAGGGCTATACGTAAATTAGCCCTTAAGCTGTGGCCATTTTGTCATCAATTTCTGGTAGTGGTTTGTCAAAAGAAAAAAAGAAATTGTAAATCTAATGCATGTACGTGTTTCAATGCTCTCAACCTCAGTGCATGCATGGTTCAATGGTTAGAGCGTCTGAATGGCATTCGGAAGGTTCTGGATTTGGTCAATCACACCATGGTTCCAGTCCCGCCTGAAACTCAAAGTTTTCTCTGAGTTTAACTTACGACAGCTTGTACAGCAAAAACTATTGAAACTTTAAAAAATAATTATTTGTCAAAAAAAAAGAAAGACTACCTTGCGAACTTGATTTCGCTTCACTTGGTTTGCTTGCTTTACTTAACTCGTCTGGAACTTTTATATCAAGATATTTCAGCCAGTCAACAAGTTCAGTCACGTCAAATTCTGAATCCTCCTTGTACTTTTCAAGCAGTTTTACTGCTTTGGAACGAGCATCTGGATGCAATGCGTAGTTGCGACGAATGTCGTCAACAAAAGCCTCTTCCATGTTCAGCAACCTAGCTAGGCGGTCCCATTTTGTTGTAGTGTTACTTCCTATGAGCTCAACCAACCTTGGTGTAAGCAGTTGTCCAGAAGCTGCAAATAAGTCAATAAACATAAAAACATAATATTATAAAATCTTTATTTGAACAAGGAATTAACTAACAACAAAATCTGTTCGCATTAGAAGCTCTGATATCATAAAGAACAAAAAACTTTTAAAAATGATACTAATAAAATTAAATAATTACAAAGTATATTAAATTGTTTATTAAAAATAAGAAAAACATCACGCTGGAATAATTATTGTGGGAAGAATTATTGTCAGGTGAAGAATAATGATGTTAAGTGCTACTCCGAGTAACAAACCATACCGGGTGAGTACTCACCCGGTATGGTTTATTACTCGGAGTAGCACCTACAATATCATCACAGTTGTTTTTTATAAGTTGATTGTCATTACATGACATGCTGGTGTTATTTTTTGTAAATTAAAGTTTAAAATATCTGTATGGTACAGAAAAACATAAATTACATGTAGGCTTAACATCATTACATCCGTACTGACATGTAAGCCTTTTTTATTAGTACTTTAGTTTTCTATCCAAAAGAACTAAAGCATAAAACAACTAGAATTAACAAAGTTATAAACGCAACTAAGTAATTCTTATGTTCCCCGTAGGGCCTGTTCAGACTAGGTGCCCAGGTACGGTGCTCGAGCACGGGCCACTGGATGCCCTGGATCTGATAAGCGTTCACACAGAAAGCTTTTCATGGCTTTTGTAGCTATTTTGTGGCTTCGAATTACAAGGAATATTGAGTAAAAAGCGTGGGTACCACTTTGGACACTCCGCCACTATGAAAACGTGTTCACATTAGTGCCCGTACCTGGGGACGGTGGTGCCCGGTTTTGATTAGTTTGTGTTGGGCACCGCGAAAAAGTAGTGTTCACACTAGTGCCCGTGCCCGGGCACCTAGTCTGAACAGGGGGTAAAAGACATTCTTAATTTAAAAAAAAATTTCTTAAAATATTAAAAATTGATTTTCTTAAAAAACTAAAAAACAAAACACAACAAACAAATAAGGGAAATATATTTCTTCTCCGTCTATTGTATCTTTTGTCTGCTATACTTATTCCTACTTCACGTACCGTCTATTTATCTATTTTACAGTAAATACCGGCTATATGAAGAATCTACATTTTATCAATTATATATGATCTATATATATGTTACTGACAAACAAGCGAAAAAAGAACGAGACCGTGCAGTATCCTCCTGTACGGACCGAACAAGCTCAGTCAATAAGCTACTTATTATATGGCAAAAGCAAAAACAGAAATTTAAATTGCTTCTTAAATGATATTTAATAAAAACAGAACTTGTTTACAAAAATTCAACATTTTCAATAAAACCAGTAAATGGTTAATTAATTTAAGAACAGCGAAGGAAGCCAGCTAAAAAATTGTTCTCTAAAATGTTATTGGCTACCAAAAAAAAAAGAACAAAATGTTCAAAAATGCTTTTAATTTATTCGTCTTCGCTGTCGGATTCAATAAACAGCCGGCGCCGCTTGCGGATACATTCAGTTTTCGAAGGCGTTTGAGTAACTGGGCCGCTCATAACCTGGTTATTGAAAGAGCAGTTTTCAAACGTAGCCCCATGGAAAATACCAGCTTCTTCTACATTTTTTGTGATGCTTTGGTTTGGTTTGTGTTGGATATCTACGACCGAACTCATGGTGGAACTTGAGCTGACAGTTGATGGCTCGGTGTTTTCCGTGCGACTTAGTGCAAATGACATCTTTCGCTGGTGTTGGGTTGACGCTGATTTGTACGCATCGAGACTTTTCAGGTTGTGATGACCACTTAACTGAGCCACAAAGTTGACAGGTACATCTGAATCTAGAAGCCTTGAGATACAGGTTTTGCGAACGGAATGATTGGTAACTCGTCCAGGCAGACCAGCGTTTTGAGCAGCTTTCGAGAGCAGCTTGCCGATTTCATTCTTTCCCAATGGGGATCTCTTGTACCAAATGTTATCGTTTGGATTTCGCTGGTGTTTGATGGCCAAGTAGAAAGGAGATTCAGGCTGATTCATTAGCAAAGGACGGTGGCTTTTGAACATTTTATAATACATCACCGGGCAGCGTTCATTGCCAGTTGCTTGGGCAGTGGGATAAA
This sequence comes from Paragorgia papillata, assembly GCA_035771165.1. Classification (NCBI taxonomy): domain Eukaryota; kingdom Metazoa; phylum Cnidaria; class Anthozoa; order Scleralcyonacea; family Coralliidae; genus Paragorgia; species Paragorgia papillata. Next base: position 1,025,522 of record JAWNZC010000406.1, read on the forward strand.
ACGCACTACGTCCAGAAGACTCGTCTTGGCCATGGCGAGTTTTGGATCCTCTTTCTGTTTTCCAAACAAGGATTTCGTTGCCAGTTTCAGGGTCGTTTTCCAACGAAACGTCACCCCACAGAAGACGTCGAGACTCATCTCTGGCTCTGAACCCGAAATGCAAAGCCAACAACCACCAAACAGTGCGCTGTAAAGCAACGGGATTTTGAGAACCAAACTCTCCTTCGGCAAAAAGCTTGTCTTCCTCGACCTCGTTCAATACTCGAGTGGCTTTCGGACGGTTCCCTTTTCCGTGGTGACAACCAGCTTCTTTTTCTTCGACTTTACGACTTCTTGGGACAATTTAAATTCATCCCCCTTCAGCAAGTTTGCCGTAGATCCCTTGCTGTTGAGATACCGTTGGATACTTCGTTGAAAAGAAGTCAAAGTTGAGGGTTCGTAGACTTCGCCATTTTTTTTCGTTACATCTTTGAAGAATGAGCAAAGGAGAAGGTTCAACTGTTCAAAAGGTATATCTTCTACTTTTCTCATCTCGTTTTTTTGTTCACAAAAGTTATACCAAGTTTGTAAATCGTACTTTGTCTTCTGTTTTGTACTTTTTGGCTGTTGGTCGGCGATAAAATTGCTGAATTCATTCATGTTTGTGTTGACGTCGCGGATTTCTTCAGTGTTTGTTTCGTTTAAACTTCCCAAAACATTATCTTCTTCCGGATAATAAAAAGCATTTGGGTCCTCCTCACTCTCAGACATTTCAAACTTAAAGCCGTTTCACAAAACAGAATTTTTTTAAAAAGATATAAAAAAACTTGTCAAAGATTTAAAATCCAAAATTTCCCGCCAAACCTGAGCGGTCCGTACTGTTGGTTTCCGACCGCTCAGGAACCAATCAAAATGCTCTATTTTGGTAGATGGACCGCTCAGAAACACTTGCCATGTAATAAATAAGTATTATAAGTATATAAGATCTATATTTCAATTAGAAATAAAATAAATTAAGCACACTAAAATATGCAATAAAACTACTGATCTATCTTGACCGGATAAGTGATATTCCTGTACAAAAATAGCCAAACTGGCAAATAATTAGCAAAAACATGAGGAAGGTTGAAGGTAAGTTCTTTCATTGTAATTAATAATTGCGTGCTAAAAATGTAAACTTACTGTAAGCCTTAAAGTAAACTAAACCTACTATCCTAAGTGTATTCTAGAAAACGTTTTCGCCAGAACGTTTTCTTTTTTGCAATAAACAACTTACAGAATCCATCACTAAGTGCTCTAGCACCAGACAGACAGACAGACAGACAGACAGACAGACAGACAGACAGACAGAGGTGAAAACATAACCTCCTGGCGGAAGTAAAAAGTCAGCGGTATATATAGTATTAATATATAGCATGCTATCGGATATGAGCTTTCGCGTAATCTGATTGGTTCCCTACTACCAGGCTATCAGCTCATATCCTGCTAGTAGAGGAAAAACAAGATGGCGGCAGGTTTTTTTAAACTGCCGAAAAGAGTTATACAGAAAAACAGCAACACCCTCAAACCAATGTATAAAAAAAAAACATTGTGTAAAAATACATTAACAAATACACAATTTAGCATGTTAAATGGTAAAATTCACGTAAAAATTACGTCTTTTTACTTCAAAAACCCGACTAAATTAACGGGTTGATATTAATTTGTTGCCAAACAAAGAAACTCACGGTTAAAATCAAGCTTACAAGACACATTTCGTAGGAGATTACCAGTAAAGAGACTTTTTTTTATTCAGATAAGCATTTGGAGTAGTAACCAACTAAGTAGTTTCACTGCCGAAGGTGTTTCAGTTTCATTTTTGCATGAATCAAAACCTTTTTCACGACAGCAACGCTAATATAAACAACTGACCCACCTTTTGACTTCATAAAGGTACCTTTTATTTTTGCCTCTCGAGCAACATTTCGAAGCTGTTTACCGAACAGCTCAGCGAGAAACTCTATGTGAATGCATCATTACGCATGGCGGAAGTATTAGTTGCCTATGCCGGAAGTTTGTCGTTTGAAACATTTCGCTGTAAACATTTCTTGTACAGTGCTTGGCTATATAATAAAACAGTTATAACATTCGCTCTCGTTGTATATGAGCTCATAGCCATAGCCTTCATGGTATAACTGTTAAATATACATGAGTATAGGAAAAATGACCAATATTTCGGTTATCATTAAAGCCTGGTTTCCATATAGTCCCCGAGCCTATGGCCCGAAGCCCGGTGAGGGTGCTAATCTCGACATGCGTGGACACCATTTACACGCGAAATTACACGCGAGATGAAAAGCTGAAAGTAATTCTGAAACCTGTTTATACATGTATATATATGTATATATATATATATATATATATATATAAAATCAAATCCACAACTTGCGCAGTTCGGATAGCAGGGTACTGGTAACTAACCTGTTAAATTATTCAAATTCTTTAAATTTACGCCAGCAAATTATAATTTATAAGTTCGGTTGGATTACGAAATAGTTTTTCAACGATCATGACAAAAGAAATCTTTGCCAGAAAAAAACTGCATAAATTAGAGCACCGCAAATAAAGGTCAACAAACTATGAATAAATTGTCAGTGTGGTCACAGTTAATAGAAGCGGAGACTGCTTAGGCTAGCTGTACCACGTGACAAAATATGCTATTGATCACGGTTTATTTGTATCACGTGATGCGGAGAGGGGGTCATATTTCAGCGTCACTTCAGAAAGCTATTGTTGCGATCTTGAAAATCTGCGTCAGAAATCTTCCGTTCTGTGTCTTCTTTTTGTTCCTGTTGTTGCGGTATTGTCTTCAGATGATAGTTTGAAGGGATGCCTGGTGTAAACTGTGCGTTTTTTTGGTTGTTCGACCAGTAGAAAGCACGGGCTTTCACTTTTCAAGATCCCAGCTGTTCGCGCAGACGATGGTGAGCAGACAGCATCGCTGAAGAGGAAAGCTAGAGAAGAATGGCTTCGTTTGATATTGCGAACGAGAGAAATGACTCCGGATTTGAGACAGCGGATCGAGGAAAACAATATTTATGTTTGCGAACTTCATTTTACGCAAGATTGCATTCTTACAAGTGAGTTTTTATATATTCTGTTCTGTTGCGCGTCTTGTTATTTTCGTCGTGTGAGAACAAAGGGCCCCACACCATCTACCTTCAAAGAAAACGTTCCCTTAAAAGTCGAGATGATGTTAAAGAATTACTTTCTTTGGTTGAGAATTCCTGCCTTTGTCAAGGGTTGCCAGAAGATGATGACACCAAAGCTGTAGTTGTGGATCCAAACACAGCAATTGCTGTCCATACTCCAGGAACAATTGTTCGCCATTCTGTCCCTAAGTTGTTGTCTGAAATTCAGTTTGAGTCATCCATTTCATTTCGTTCTCCTGACTGCCAAATGATTCTGCAACCCTCCAGCCTTATAGAAGAAGACCCATGCAGACCATGTTCCATCGCCAGTGGTATTCTGAAGCGGTCATTGAGAAAAAAGAAAAGAGTTTCCTCTACCCCAGCTAAGCCAAAAGCAGCTCTTGCTGCATGTGGGCCAGAAAAGTTGCGAGCAACTGTAAAGTCAACAAGACTCCAGTGCAAGGAATTGGAGGACAAACTCCAGGTACTCCAAGCCAAGATTGAAAAGGATGGGGTGGGCATAAGTGAATCTTTAGAGAAGGACCTTCTCAAAATAATGGGAGGGAAAAATCTTGAAGCTACTCCTCACATGAATTTTTTTTGGGAGCAGCAGATGAGGCTCTTGCAAGCTGAGAAAATGGGAAGAAGATACCATCCTCAAATTATTCGATTTGCATTGTCGCTGCATGGCAAGTCACCTGCTGCTTATAAAGAGCTGAGGGATAGTGGTGCTTTGATTCTTCCTAGTGAACGGGTGCTTAGAGATTATAAGAATTATTTCAAGCCAAAAGCTGGGATAAACAAAGAAAATATTGAATGTCTTTGTGAAAAAGCATCTTCCTTTTCCGGTGTCCAACGATATGTGGCTCTCGTCATGGATGAGATGAAAATTCAGTCAAATCTTGTTTTTGACAAGTGTTCTGGTGATTTGATTGGTTTTATTGATCTTGGGGACCCAATGACTAACTATGCCAACCTTACTGAAGAAGATGCTATGGCATCTCATGCCTTGGCATTTCTTGTAAGAGGATTGTGCACTGACCTCAAACATGTCATTGCATATTTTTTTACAGGAAATGTCACTTCTTACCAGTTATTGTCAATGTTCTGGAAAGTTGTCTCCATTCTCGAGGTACCATTAAATCTTTGGGTCTGTGCTGCTGTAAATGATGGGGCCTCTCCAAACCGCAAGTTTTTCCGTCTTCATACCAAATTGGCAGTCGACTTGAAGTGTGATATTGTATATAAGGCACCTAACCTTTTTGCAATGTCACGCTTCATTTATTTCTTTGCAGATTCTCCTCATTTGATGAAGACAGCCAGTAATTGCCTGTATAATTCTGGATCAGGTTCCTGTAGTCGCTTCATGTGGAATGATGGGAAATATCTTCTTTTCAAGCACACAGCAGATCTTTTTTACAGTGACCAAGAATTTGGTTTGCATACTTTGCCAAAGCTGACCATGGACCACATCGTGCTTACCTCCTACAGCAAGATGAAGGTGAAGCTGGCAACCCAAGTCCTCAGTCGGTCTGTGGCTATATCCTTGGAGGAAAGTGGTAATGAAGAGATCCTGGGAACTGCGAAGTTCTGTATGATGATGAATGATTTCTTTGACTGCACAAATGTGAGGTCACGGACTGAACATGTCAGGAAAAGAAATCAGTTCATCAAACCATACACAGCCCAAGATGATGAAAGATTTACCTGGCTGAAAGATGTCTTCTTACAGTACCTGGAGAACTGGAGGAAGAGTACACTTGCACGCCCAGGAGATTACTCTCTTGAAGCCAGAGGGAAAATGTTCCTGTCCATCCAAACGTATGAAGGCTTGAAGATATCTGTGTATGCTCATATCAAGGCAATCCAGTTTCTTCTTGGTGAGGGGTTCGAGTATGTTCTGAGTGAGCGATTTATGCAGGATGTACTTGAAGATTACTTTGGACACCAAAGGGCCAAAGGTGGACGGTCAGACAACCCAACAGCTCAGCAATTTGGTTACAACGATTTAACAATTGCAGCCCAAAGAGATATTGCACCAGTTGTGAGAGGTAATGTTGGAGGCCGATACGAGAAACAGAAATGGTATAAAGTCAGTGATGAACCGGTGAGAAAGCGGAAGAAATAGTTGACCTGCAGATCTAGAACTTAACTTGTTCAAACACTTTTTAGATTACTCTAATTTTCTTATTCATTACTACAATCCTGGTCAATTTTCTTGAGAGAAAACATGTATCTAAATCTTTGATGCAACTTCTGTTTTTCATAAACTGTGTTTGGACCCAATTCCTTATAGAAAGGTATACAGATACATAGTATACAGTACATGTATACTGTACCATGTTCCTATAATTCAATGTTGTATGACCCTTTTGGGAGACTTCTTATGCAACATAAAATTAAAGTGGGGAAACATCAGTTTATTCAAGAATATTGAAAATGTGGGATTTGTTACATGTACTTATGTAACCTCTCTCTTCCACAGAGGCTTCTTGAGTTCTTCAATATATAGGGATTTAATATTGCAGGGGTTTATAGACTATAGAATAGAGCATAGAGTAAGCGGTATCTAGAGGGTAATGGGCAGTTTTCCTCATTTCCCCCCATTTCGTGCTCTACCGCATTACACAATTTCCATAAATTCGTTACTCTGTATTCTACAGTCAATAAACCCCTGCAGTATCAAACCCCTGCAATATTAAACCCCTGCAATATTAAACCCCTATATATTGAAGAGCTCAAAAAAGCTCAAGAAGCCTCTGCGGAGGAGAGAGTTACTTAACAGTATTTAATTAACCAATGTCCAGGATTGTAGTTATTATCTATTTTCCCCCCAATAATTTCTTCTTGTTTTGATAGTCTTTTTTAAATTTACTGTAGCTAATTAGTCAGATCCTCAATGGTAGTAAGTGTGAGACAATTTAAGTTACCACAAATTTTAACATTTGTTACAAAACCTTGGCAAAGGTTTGAATCCTTGGTTCTAGGGACTTCTCTCTTTCCAACTATTTTTTTGGTTATAAAACTAATTTACATGTAACTTGCATTTTCCTCAATTTTAAAAACTTTTAAATTCAAAAAAAATTATTTCCAGTTACATTTTATGCCACAAAACAAACAGGCAACAGTTAATGTAGAAATTGTTGTAAAGATGTTCCATCTGTTTCCGGGAAAATTTCTAAGTTCTCCAAGGTGGGAAGCAAGTGTAGTGCACAAATCACCTTGTTTACTGTAATCAAGCTTGTAACCTTGTATGCTCAGCCCAACACTTGGTGAGGTGTTCTACATGTAACTTAAACTATTAGATTTGATATTTGTAAGTAAGTAAGTCATTAAGTACCCTAAGTAACTAAAAGTAATTTTTAAAAAATGGGTTGTGGCATGGGACCAGTCACATGACTGCAGCCCATGAAAGGAGAAATGGACAACTCCTTCCCTCCATTGTCTGAGGTCACACCTTAGGCAAGTGTGAGTAACCTGTAAGCCTCCCTTCCAGGGTTACGGAATTGGTTTTCTAGGCATCAAGTTGGGCAGCTTGTGATGCTTCAAAGTGGTACAATGTAACTAGTGAGTGTCTTCGGAGATATGATAAATCAACAATGCAAATGACATTGGGGAAGATCTAGCCATCAGTTTGAAGAGTTCTATTGTAACCAGTTCCTGTTTGAACTTGAAGGTGGTGGTCTTGTGGATGTACAGTTGGTGATTGAAGTTCTTCCTGATGGCAGAATATTGTAATCAACACTGCAAGTGATGTTAAGAATGAGAGATGCAGCCACAAATTTCAAGACATCCAAAGCAAAGATTTTACACACAATTTTGTGCACCGGTTTCTTTTTAGGAACCACAAATAGCTCGACAGGGTACAAACGAAATACTTGAATCTGTCTGTTGTGTATATTTATTTTTGTGTCACGTATCATGTCATGTTTCATGTGTATTTTAAAATTCTGAAATGCACTTAAATTTCTATTTTATAATTATTTTTGGAAAAGAACATCAAGAATTGTGATATATACAACGATAGAATAGACCATAAAATCTTGGTTTGTCACTGTTAATGATACAATATTTTCTTGTTAAAACTGTCCTCAAAATACAAGGAATAGTAGTGTTTCAGAGACTACATGCAGTAAATCAAAAATTTCTGGAGGAGCATGCCCCAGCCTGGAAAGTACTAGAATAAAGTAACTTAGATTCAACCTAAGACAGCGAATTGTGAAGTGCAGTAAGTACAATTAAAATACATGTATTAACAACATTTTAAGCTTTAATTTTATATTTATTAACAACATTTCCCAAGTACAAATTTTATGTGGTCTGATTGATTGGCCACGAACAACATGTTATCTCACTCAGTGACTTACTGTAGCTATGGGAGATTCTAAAGCAGAAAGTCATAATGTTCAATTGTTTTCTCAAAATCTAGTCAAGTGATCTAAAAGTGAAAACCCACATACACATTTATACAAATTTGGAACGTGTCGCCCTAATATAAACAATTTAAAATACGAACCTTTTTGAGCCTGATATTTGAAGAATAGTTTGTTTTAATTGCATGGTGGCAAAGTATCAAACAAGAACAATATCAAAATTCGGTTAAGCTTATATATTTTTCATGTCACCAGTAAGATCAAAACAGCTACAGTATGACTTCAAATGATGATGTGGGTAAAGAAAAATATACAAACTCTTCCAATTGTATTTTGGAATAATTGCCATCAAACGTGTGTTCGTAAGTTCGTTAATACAATAATACGGGAATTATAGCAGTTTCAGCAACAGAAATATTCAAGTAAATACAAATCACCAACAAACCACTTGGCACTTGCGAGCATCATCGCGCCTTCACTCCAGACTTCACTTCAAACGACGATTAAAAACCGTGTTTGTCTTCTACAACGATTGTACCTTCTTCAACATGTTGCCAAAGGGCAGGTTAAAAGCCCATATCATGTTTCCTGTCAACACATTAGCTTCTAGCGACGGGAAAACCTCTCGTTTCTATCAAGTGCTGTGAATTCCTTATGTATCACCTTTCAATGTTTGCGAAGCGATGAACTCTCCGCATCACGTGATTTTTTCCCCTTTGATCCCCGACATCATTTGCCGCCCCCTTTGAAGATTGCCGGCTAGCCTAACCAGTCTCCGCTTCTATTAACTGTGGTGTGGTCAAGTACAGCGACTCCGACAACATGTGCTTCAGCCTAGCCTTCGCCAGTATTTTACAGCAAGACAAGCTCTTATGGCCTTCTAAGCAAGGTCTACTATAGTTTACTTTCTATATATATTGATGGTTGTCGGGTTTTGCCTCACGAGCGACATAAAGGCTGGAACACCTGAAGCGTGTCAAATATTTCTGAGGTATTTTTCTTATTTTTCTAATCTTCTTTCCTTTCTTCTTGTTAAGAACTACAATCCTGGACAAAAGTGCTTGGGACACTATGCGAAAATCGGCAAAGTGGCCCAACAATTTTGTCCAGGATTACAAATTGTTTGTGGGGTATAGAAGGTTTGGTGAATATGCAAATTAAATAGAGCTCTCGTGCGGGTGGTACCGGTGCGGGTGGGAACTCTGTAGAGACTCTGCTCCAGTGACCCCTTCCCCATTGAGGGGGTAAGGGGGAGCAGAGATGGGGGCTCTTTTATTAAACTGTATATATTTTGCAATGTTACAAAGTTAAAAAGCTGTGTTTTATTGAAAAATCATAAACTCGTCATTTTCAGACAATCCTGGACAAAAGTGCTTGGGACACTATGCGAAAATCGGCAAAATCGGCAAATTGGCCCAACAATTTTGTCCAGGATTGTAGAATACCTTGTTGGAACAACTTGCCAGTTGTTTGTGAAATGATTTCCTCGACCACGTTCCGCGGGTTGATCACAACTATGTTATTCCCGTGAGGTTTATCGATCACCAGTCAAGGTTTGCCAGTCGAGATTTCGCCAGTTGTTTGTGAAATGACTTCCTTGACCAGATGGTTCGAGGGATGATCACAAATGTTTTTCACGCAAGGTTCATCGATTATACCGGCAAGGTTTTGCCAGGGCGATCGCGAGATTTCGCCAGTTGTTTGTGAGATGATTTCCTTGACCAGCCGATGGTTCGAGGGATGATCACAAATGTTTTTCACGCAAGGTTCATCGATTATACCGGCAAGGTTTTGCCAGGGCGATCGCGAGATTTCGCCAGTTGTTTGTGAGATGATTTCCTTGACCAGCCGATGGTTCGAGGGATGATCACAAATGTTTTTCACGCAAGGTGCATCGTTTATACTGGCAAGGTTTTGCCAGGGCGATCGCGAGATTTCGCCAGTTGTTTGTGAGGTGACTTCTTTGACCAGCCGATGGTTCAAGGGATGATCACAAATGTTTTTCACGCGAGGTTTATCGATCACCAGTCAAGGTTTGCCAGGGTGAGATTTCGCCAGTTGTTTGTGATATGACTTCCTTGACTAGACGGTTCGAGGGATGATCACAAATGTTTTTCACGCAAGGTTCATCAATTATACTGGCAAGGTTTTGCCAGGGCGATCGCGAGATTTCGCCATACAGTTGTTTGCGAGATGACTTCTTTGACCAGCCGATGGTTCGAGGGATGATCACAAAAGATTACCGGCAAGGTTTTGCCAGGACGAGATTTCGCCAGCTGTTTGTGAAATGACTTCCTTGACCAGATGGTTCGAGGGATGACAAATGTTGTTCCCGAGAGGTTTCTCGATTACCGGCCAGGTTTTGCCAGGGCGAGATTTTCCCAGTTGTTTGTGAAATGACTTCCTTGACCAGATGGGTCGAGGGATGATCACAAATGCATGTTATTCCCGTGAGGTTCATCGATTACCCGGCAAGATCTTGCCAGGGCGAGGTTTCGCCAGATGTTGGTTCTGGACGTTCCTCGACCAGATGTTTCGAGGGATGATCACATATATGTTACTCCAGCTGAGATGTCTCGATTACCAGTCAAGGTTTTTCAGGGTGAGATTTTGCCAGTGTTTGTGGAACGACTCCCTCGGCCTGGTGGCTCAAGCCAAGGGATGAGCACAAATACGTTGTTCACGTGAGGATTATGCCTTTATGGATTACCGGGAAAGGCGTTGCCAGGGAGAGGAGTCTCCAATTGCTGGTTTGTGATACAACTTCCTCGTCTATATGACTCGAAGGGTGCGGGTGTGGGTTGTCGATTACTGCATGGGCAAGAATTCACCAGGGCGCGCTTTCACCAGGTTGTTTTTTTTCCTGTATGTAATTCAGAGTTGTATTCTGAAATATGGGTGCTCAAACTGAGTGCTCAAACCAGAGTGCTCAAACTGCCACAAGGGTAGTGAGCGGTATATAATATATTTATAATATATATAAGACCAAGCCATGCAAGACCAACATCAATGCCCTCCGGTTAGGAATCGACGCCGCAATCTTGCGATCCTAGTGCAGTGCACTGACCGCTTGGGAATGACCCCGTTGTCGAGCTGGAAACTAATGTGAGTAGAGTTGTAGTTGATCTCTCCTGTGCTTCGAGGGTTTGTCGCCGGGTTCTCCTGGCATTTCGCTCTGTCTGACCACCAGTTGTCATAGGCAATGAAGTCATTAAATCTAAAAACCACTGAGCTACTATTGGCAAGAGCTTAGTAACGCAGCCTCGTAGCGTGGAAGCGCCTGACAGAAAATGTGTCGATTTCTGAAACTGCTGCCGGTTTCTGAATTTTTGTCAATCTGACCCAATGGGGCGATATTTTGCCTTTTCAGATGTTTCAACCGTTCGAGGTTTACAGACTACCCAAATGCCAAATATTTGTATGTTTTTAAATTTGAGTACAGTGTGAAACTTTATTAGATTTGTCTGTTTGTGATACGTTTTATGGCATTATTTATCCGCCATGTCGTCTCAAAATGTAAGTCAACAACTTGGTTATCGCCATTTCCGTCAAATCAAATGTCTGATTCAGTACTCAGTACGTAAATTAGGTAAATATCATAGCATCAATTCTCCAATTTCACTGAATATTTTATCGTTCGTTACATTTCAGAGAGTTTCCTTTACAATCGTCATGTGTATACAATCATAACAAACACCGTTCCGCCATATTAAAAACATTTTCTGCCAGGCGCTTCCTCTCCCTGCGCGTTCTGTCATAAGCGCCTGGGTACGAGGCTGTTAGTAACGAGTTCTGTATATAATGGTGGTAATGCCAATCTCGTACCCAGCGCCTGCGATCCTTTTGGCTACTACCAAGAATCAGAGGCTCTGGTAAACTCCGATGAAACTCGTCATCTGATTGGTTAGTTTAAAAACAGTAAAATTTCAAATAGTGTGCACGTTGCTAACTTGTTTAATCGATTTCTCGACGTTCTGTAACACATAATTATACACGACAGACCCAAAATATAATTGAACACATGAAATAATTCAAAATAGCAAAAATCCCGACAATTTATAAGTTAAAACTATTATTATTGTCGCTTCGTCGCCAAACAAACATCCATCGTCTGACACGTCTGGTAATTCTTCGCAGTTTCGTCTCAGAACTTTAAAATTGTATTAGAGAATACAAGGTCGATGTAGTTTAGCCAAAATTCCTGGCAAAAAGTACAATTTCTTACCTAAGCGGCTGAGCCGATTACTGCCGAGTGCTGACGGCGACGCGGACATTTAAAACACACTCGTCAAATCGTCTGGTTGACGATTTTGAGAAAAGCGAAGAAAGGCCATTTGTATCAATTGTATTGTCGAGAGCTTTGTGAAACATGTTGGGCCTTTTTTATCGGTAAACAAATATTTTTCCTGGTCTTCGCACAAGCGAACGATCGTCGATGATTGTTACAAATTATAGGGAACTGGGAACCAGAGGACTGGGAACAAAAACCTAATTTTTGGGTCTTTTTCATCGGAGTTTCCCAGAGCCTCCGTTCCTTGGTAATGACCAAAAGGATCGCAGGCTCTGGGTACGAGATTGTGGTAATGCCAGAAGAAGAATTGGACATATTACAAATAAAGTTTGGCATTCCACTCGATTAAACTGCACGTTATAAGGATTCGCTACATTCTATCCTGACCAGCGCGCTCGGACTTCTTTACTAGACAGTGTCTTCTACATATTCCTGTCTTCCATTGCCCTCACCACATGTTATTTGTCCATGCTTTTCTCGTCGCAGACTTGCTGCACGCTTGCTTTGTTTGCCTTGCGTTGGTTCATACAGTACTAGTTAATGCAGAACTTCTTCCTTCCTTCCCCAGCAGTGTCTCACGAATAGTATAATCTTCACATTTTAATCGTCCCTGTCAACGGTGGTAGGTCCCCGTACATTATACTATTTGGTAGGTGCATGTACTGTATGTTGTTTCCAGGAGACGTTCTGTACGGTACGTATATAGAGATAGACATAGACGTAGACGTAGAGGTAGAGGTAGAGGTAGAGGTAGAGGTAGAGGTAGAGGTAGAGGTAGAGGTAGAGGTAGAGAGAGGTAGAGGTAGAGGTAGAGGTAGAGAGAGAGGGAGAGGGAGAGGGAGAGGGAGAGGGATAGAGAGAGAGACAGACAGACAGACAGACAGACAGAACATTTATTTAAACTCGGACTTTCATCAATATATACATAAATTACTTTTCGTGAAAGCCGAGAACTATTTAAAAATATATTTACATATTTTTTGTTATTTTGAAATAATATAAGATAACTTATTTAAAACACTATTGTGGGAAACTGAAGGCTGAGAGAGTTTTCTTAAATGATTGTAAGCTTGTTGCTGATCTTGCTTCTGTGGGTGAACCATTCCACAGTTTTCCTCCGCTTAGTGCAAAACTGTTTTTTGGTAGTTTGTTTTTGGCCTTGGTAAGGCAATTTTCATCATATGAGGACAAGTTTATGTTGATCCCTCATTTCTTGTAGTGTTTTCCAACCTAGTTCCTCTCTAATGACATAAGATCGGACGTCATAACCTTGTTGTGTAATAACGCGGCCAGCACGGTTTTTTAATTTTTGCAGTCTAGTTGCTTGTGATGCCATCAAATTATCCCAAACAACATCACAATAATCGAATAAAGTGTGACGAACTTCGTTCGTCGCCGTGGGTATTTATGTAGTCTTTAACACTTTATTCACTAAATAACTATAATTAATCTACTACAATCTATTTATCTAATTATATCGTTCTATAATTGGTCAACTTTAGTTCTAAGTGTTCAATTTAGTCAAGGATATAGGCAAGGATACCGGCAACCACGACTCCTTTCTACCAACAGTTCAGTACAGGACCAAGCAATCAAGATGACGGTTTGGTAGGTAACCAACGCTAGCCCAATGGCGAAATGTTCCTTACTTAAGAGAATTCCGGAGGAGAAAACCACTTCTGGTTGTAGGCATTGACTTCATAACACGAGGACTATGGTCTTTAGGGATTGGCGTATGTCTTTGTAATACTGGGCTACTTGTCACCCAAGATCTCAGCCCGATAACTACTCCTGACTTCTGCTTCAGCGAAGAAACTGCTTCAATCTAGACCTTGTCAATTTGTCTTCAGCCTGTACCTCTCTCCGAACAACGTTTTTCTCTCTCGATCCTGAATATACCCTGCCTTTTATCCCTTGTCCACGTACTTATTTACATAATTTACATAATTATGTCTACACAAACATTTCTATATAGTCCCAACGGGTTACATCTTCCCACCTAAGATCAATTTCGAATACGAAATTGATAAAAAAAATGAAAAATTATCTTACAGTGTTTTTTTTTTTCTCTACAAATTAATAATCTTGTAATAAATCTCATCCTCTAAACCAAGAAAAATAACCGATTTTTTTTTTTAATCACCCGCCTACTGGGAAGGAGTGCCAATTCGAAACTTCCCCTGGAGATTTTTTTGGAACTTTTACCTCGTTGCTCTACACTCTACTCAGCACATCCACATTTACATGCTTCTTTCCTTGTTTATGTTCCACCTCCATATCATATTCCTGTAGGGTTAAACTCCACCTTAATAATTTACGATTCTTATCTTTAGTTTGGTCTAGCCAAACAAGAGGATTATGATCGGTTTGTAAAATAAATTTCCGCCCAAAGAGATAATAACGAAAGGTCTCAACCGCCCATACAACTCCTAAACACTCTTTCTCCGTCACTGACAACCTGACCTCTCTAGGCTGTAGTTTCCGGCTAGCATATACCACGGGATGTTCTGCCCCATCTTTGTCAATTTGAGTTAATATGGCTCCCAACCCAGATGCAGACGCATCTACTTGGACTATGAACATTTCGTCCCAATGGGGGGACCTTAACACTGGCGGAGACTTCAACACTTCCTTCAATTTATGAAACGCCTTATTACATTCCTCAGTCCACTTAACGCGACTGGGTTCTTTTCCCTTTGTCAAATCAGTTAATGCACTAGCCACTTCAGAAAAGTTGGGAATAAATTTTCGGTAATATCCGGCCAACCATAAAAAGGAACGGACCTGTTTTTTCGTTTCTGGCTTAGGAAATTGCTCTATCGTCTCAACTAATGCCTGCCTAGGTTGTATCGTATCGTTGCCTACACGATGACCCAGGAAATCCACCGTTGACATTGCCACCTTACATTTTGATGGTCGAGCCCGTAATTTAGTCTTTCGCAACCTGTCAAATACCTCCCGAAGATCATTTAAGTGTTGACTAAAGCAACTAAAACTATCCACCTCAATATCATCTATATAGGCATCAGCAAATGTTTCCACCCCCTTTAATACTTTTTCTTTCATCATTCGTTGAAAAGTTGCTGGTGCCGTTTTCATCCCGAATGGCATTACTGTAAACTCATATAATCCCCTCGAAGTGATAAACGCTGACTTTGGGATGGTCTTACTTTCTAATGGAATTTGCCAATACCCTTTCGTTAAATCGATAGTTGAGATAAACTTAGCCTTCCCTACTTTTTCTAGCATTTGATCTATACGCGGCATGGGGTAGGCATCCATTTTGGTGACCCTGTTTATCTTTCTGTAATCCACACAAAATCGGATAGTTCCGTCAGGTTTTGGCACTATTACGACTGGAGATGCCCAAGGGCTAATAGACGATTGGATTATTCCCATTTCTAACATCTTGTCTATTTCATCACTAACTACCTTTCCCAAACTCTGAGGCACCCGATAAGGAGATGACCGAATGGGACTGGCCTGACCAGTGTCAATACTATGCGTGACAATGTCCGTGCGGCCAGGAATATTTGAAAAAATATCTGCATATTCTTGTAACAATTTTAGGGCAGCTTTTCGCTCATCCGGACTTAAATCACGCGAGATTTCCACGTCCTGCCACGTCTCTTCCTTCTCACCGGAGGAAAAACTTATCTCGCGCTCACATCCTGAACTAAGCCGGCAAGGGCCCGATACTGCCAGCGTACTTAATTCATCTCTCGTCTTCCATAGTGTTAACAAATTAATATGATATGTGCGTTTTTGTTTTTTTCCTTTTTCTCGATCAATCTCATAATTCACACCGTTTCCAAAAACTTTCGTTATCGTAAACGGACCCTGCCATTTTGCCTCCAACTTGCTACCCGGAGTTGATAACAGAACTAATACCTTATCTCCCACTTGAAATTTGCGCCTCGAACTTCGTGCATCATATAGCTGTTTTTGTTTTACTTGATTTACAGTGAGATTTTCACATACAATATTTTGCATATCGCTTAATCGTCTACGTGTTTCGAGGACGTGTGTTACCAAATCACTTGGGACACTTTTATTCTCAGACCATGTTTCTTTAAGTAACGAGAAGGGTCCTCGAACTACTCGTCCATATAGTAATTCAAACGGGGAATAACCGGTCGATTCACAGGGCACTTCTCTATACGCAAATAAAAGATACGGCAAATATTTATCCCAGTACTCTATTTCCTTTCCTACAAATTTTTTTAACATGTGTTTTAGGGTTCCATTAAACCTTTCTACCAGCCCATTAGCTTCGGGATGGTAAACCGACGTTTTTATGTGTGAAACACCTAAAAGTTCGTACAATTGAATCATTAATTTACCGATCAAATTTGCTCCTTGATCAGAGACAATTTCCTCTGGCAACCCCACCCGTGAAAAGATACCTATTAATGCTTCAGCGATAACTCGAGAATGGATAGTCTTCAAAGGGATAGCCTCCGGGTATCTAGTCGCATAATCTACCAAAGTCAAAATATACTTACATCCCGATTTACTTCTGGGTAACTCGCCCACCAAATCAATGGCAATTTTCCTAAAAGGTTCTGAAACTACCGGACTCGGCATGAGAGGCGCTCTATTAGCAACTAATTTTCTAGCTACTAACTGGCACTCTGGGCAAGTGGAGCAATACTGCTCCACCTCCTTATGTAAATATGGCCAAAAAAAAATGACTCGAAATTCGTTGGTATGTCTTCTCCTGACCCATGTGGCCTGCGAGTGGTACCGCATGACCTAATCTCAGTATTTCTGGTCGATACGCCTCGGGAACCACAATTCTGTCCGCATATGGCAAACCGTCATGAGCATATTTTGTAAATTTCCTATGCCAGATCATACCCGTCCTATAAAAATACCCCTCCCTATCTGTTGGACTATCTCCAACCTTTATACCACGTAAAGTTACATCTTGTTTCTGATCATTTATAACTTGGGCTCGATTTCGATCTAATATATTCCACTTCAACTGATTAACTTGTGACACAACAGGGTTTTTAGTCTTATGCATCACCACTTCTGCTTCTCTGGTATTCAAATTCATATTCTGAAGAAGTTTATCCTCATTTTTTCCCCTGGGGGTAAGAGTCTTAGTCGCCAGATTATTCTGTTGATCAATCAAATTATCAAGCCTCTCCTGTGCCTGTTTTAGCGCCTGTTGGCTTCGGGTCATGACAAATACATTGTCATTTCCCTTCCCCGACAGACCTATGACGGCTGGTGGATCCTCTACGGCTTGATTCCATTGATCAATCAGATTCTTTCGACTAACTGTCTTTCCATACGACGAACGACCTAATAAACAATCTACCGGTAGGCTCTTCATTACCCCTACTAATTCTCGATGCTCCCCATTCTCGCCACTAATATTCACCCAAGCAAGTGGAACCACTAATCTTTCCCCCGTCGCTGTTAAAACAGAAATATATTCGCCTGTATGCCTATCTAAACTGATAAATTTCTGATGTACTAGTGTAGTAGAACAACCCGAATCTACTATCATCCTAGCCTCCCTATTCTCCAGGTACCCTACCAGATAACCACCTACTTGGCTACATTCACTTCCCGACAAAGACGTCATACTCAACCATGCACCCTTTTTTCTAGGTTCTTTGCATTCATTAGCAAAATGACCAAATGCCTGACAATTAAAACACTGCACTTTAGACTTATCTCTTCCTATTGGCTTTACCAGAGAATCCCTATTCAAATTATTCTCTATACTTTCCTTATTCTCTTTTATCTGGCTCTCTCCTCTCTTCCGTGACTCGACATATTTCCCGTCAATAAGTGGACCTTTACGGGCCTGAACATATTCGTTCGCCAGAGTCGCTAATTCCTGTGCTGTTTTAGGCTTTTTCTCCTTCAACCATATCCTTAAATCTACACTAACTCCATTTACCAGCCGTTCAATAACAAACTGCTCTAATATTCCTTCAACGTTATCTGTTACTTTTTCTACCGCCATCCATCTACCTAAATACCGACGAGTTCTATGGGCCCACTGTCCAAACTCTTCATCGCTTCTCTTTTCTGAATGCCGAAACCTATAACGATAATAATCCGCATTGAGCTGATAAGCCTTAATTATTATCTCTTTGCTTCTATGATAATCCTTCGCCCCCCAACCTGCTATTTCCAAGTAAACGGATTTTGCCTTTTCCGTTAACTTCGGGACCAAACTCCCTAACCACCCCTCTTCCGAAACCAACTGTGCTTTCGCTGTCATTTCAAACACTCTAAAATAATCATCAACATCTTCATCTTCCCGCATCTCTCTCACTTTTACAAATCTCGCTAAGCCATTCTGAGAACGAATCTGCTGTTTCTCTCGTTCTAGCTCAACTTCTAACGCTCGTTCTTCCAACCTAACCTCTCTCTGTCGTTCTTCCCTTCGCATTACCATTTCCTCTCTTTCACCTGCTATTTGGCGTTCAACCTGTAAAAGTTCCATTCTCTCCTTAAAACTTAATGACCCCATGGGAGCCCGAGTATGGTCATCCATAAAACTTTCGAGACCCGAGGGAATTCTTTCCTTCTGTGTATTTTCAGAATCACTTCTTATCGAAAAATCCCGGGCATCTATCAATTTTGTTTTCCTTTTTGTTTCATCCTCATACTCCCCTAATTCCGGAGATGATTCCTTAACAGCGCTTACTTTTCCCGATTCAGCGTCAACTAAATTTCTATCATACATTCTTTACTTAGACCCAAGCGTCTTGACACCATCCTTAGTACTTATTAATATACTACGACTGGTGCATTCTTCTCTCAACTTTATTAATTCCCAGTCGTCATAATTACTCATATTAAAAATAATAAATTATTTTTCACCGCTGCCACCAAAATGTGACGAACTTCGTTCGTCGCCGTGGGTATTTATGTAGTCTTTAACACTTTATTCACTAAATAACTATAATTAATCTACTACAATCTATTTATCTAATTATATCGTTCTATAATTGGTCAACTTTAGTTCTAAGTGTTCAATTTAGTCAAGGATATAGGCAAGGATACCGGCAACCACGACTCCTTTCTACCAACAGTTCAGTACAGGACCAAGCAATCAAGATGACGGTTTGGAAGGTAACCAACGCTAGCCCAATGGCGAAATGTTCCTTACTTAAGAGAATTCCGGAGGAGAAAACCACTTCTGGTTGTAGGCATTGACTTCATAACACGAGGACTATGGTCTTTAGGGATTGGCGTATGTCTTTGTAATACTGGGCTACTTGTCACCCAAGATCTCAGCCCGATAACTACTCCTGACTTCTGCTTCAGCGAAGAAACTGCTTCAATCTAGACCTTGTCAATTTGTCTTCAGCCTGTACCTCTCTCCGAACAACGTTTTTCTCTCTCGATCCTGAATATACCCTGCCTTTTATCCCTTGTCCACGTACTTATTTACATAATTTACATAATTATGTCTACACAAATATTTCTATATAGTCCCAACGGGTTACAAAAGGGTGAATTAAAGAATTGTAAATTGCAAGAGCCACCTCTTTAGAAACAAGCGGACGTGCTTGTTTAGGCCTGCAATTGCTTGCGAAATTTTTTTTGACACATAATCTATGTGTTCATCCCAGGAGAGTCTTTCATCGATATGCACACCTAGGCATTTATTGCTTTTAACACTGTTTAGTGCATGACCGTCGATGTTAATTTGCAAAGTGTTTCGGGTTTTATTTAGGTTATCGTCCAATCCTATGAACATATGTTCAGTTTTTGTGGCGTTAAGACTTAATTTGTTTGCTAGTAACCACTGTTTTATATTGCTCAGGTCTTTGTTAGTTGACCTTTTTTAGTGATCTGCCACTTATAGTAAATGATGCACAGTTTGGCAGGTTGTTTATATAAATTAAAAAGAGCAGTGGCCCGAGAATCGAGCCTTGCGGTACTCCGCACTTTATTCTCTTAAGAGATGAGAAGTGCCCATTTATAAAACAACATTGTGTACGATCCGTAAGGTAGGATTCAAACCATTTTAGCGTTTGGGTCGATAGGCCGTATAGACGGAGGTTTTGTATAAGAATAGAGTGATCAACTGTATCAAATGCCTTCGATAGATCAAGAAACACCACAGAATTAATTTCACCATTGTCCATGTTTGATAGCCATTCCATTGTGGCATCGATTAAAGATGTCGCAGTGGAATGAGAGCTCCTAAACCCTGATTGATGTTTTGATAGTAGATTGTTTGTCTGCAAGTAGCTGTATAGCTGGTTGTAAATAATTCTTTCGAACACTTTCGCAATAGGCGATATGACAGAAATTGGTATATAATTATTCATGTTATCTTTTAACTCAGACTTGTAAATTGGAGTTACTTTTGCCATTTTCCAGTCAACAGGGAAAACCCCTGAACTTATAGATTTATTAAAAATATAACAGAGCGACACTGCTATTACCCGAGTGGCCTCAGTGGGGATCTTATCAAGGCCTGTCGCTTTGTCTAATTAAGCAGCAGTTGAACATCTGCTACGGAGATTTGGTTTAAGGTAAATGTGCTCTTTGTTGGTATAATGTATTCATCGAATCTTTTGGAGGAGGCTGGTAATTCAGCGGCTAAGCTTGGACCAATTTCAGTAAAATGCTCGTTAAACAACTAAGCTATGTCAGCTGGATTAGTGTAGGCACCTGACTTAGTAGTTACAGTCTGAATATTATGCTCTGCTTTGCCATTTCGTCACATAACTTCATTTATTGTTTTCCAAATTTCCTTTGGTTGACCTGCTAATTCTTTAAAACGGTTGAGGACATATGTCGATTTTGTTTTTTTAATTGCATTATTTAGCATATTTTTTGCATTTTTATAATCCGCCCATTTTTGTGGGCTATTTGTTTTGATGGCAAGAGCTTTTAGTCTGTCACGTGCAATCATTTGTTGTTTAATTTCTGAGTTTAACCATGGCGATTTTTTATTTCTTATTCTTCTCGTTTTAATTGGTGCATGTTTATCAACCACTGCGAGAAACATATTTTTCCAAGCTTGCCACAAATCGTTTCTCTCTGACGAAGGGCCTCGCTCAAACCTACGTTCTCTGTTTCGGCAGTATATTTACTACTTATTCACCGAGCGTGAGGTCTGTACTAGTGAAATATCGGACCGACGTTTTTGGTGCAGGAAACGGAGGTCCGATATTTCAGTAGGACAGACCGAACAAGCGAGGTCAATAAGTAGTTTATTATATGACTACAAGTGTTGTAAACGTTCTGTAAAAACTTGACAAAGTGTTAGGCTCGTATTAGCCACCATCTTACTTACGGACTATCATCATCATCATCATCATCTCGTTTGTCATCGACTTTGTCCAGATCCACCACTCTCCCGTCATCCCGAACACAATCCATCCATCGCTTTCTCGGTCGTCCTCTCTTCCTTGTTCATGGTTCCCTGCGCTCCGCTGCCCATCTAACGAACTCCATCTCCTCCATTCTCTTTACGTATCCGTACCATCTCAGCCTGCTTTCTCGTATCTTCTCTCTTAGTTCCGCCACCTTCAATTCCAACCTTATGTCTTCGTTTCTCATTCTCTCTCGTCTTGTTACTCCTCTAATGGCTCGTAGACATCTCATCTCCACTACTTCCAGTTTCTTCACATGTTCTTCCTTCACTGCCCAAGTCCCTGCCCCATATAGAATCACCGGTCTTACCATCGTTTTGTACACTTGCGTCTTCAGTCTCATCGGCATCCGTTTGTCGTGTATTATTCCGCTTACATTCCTCCATGTGTTCCCTGTTCCATGCAGCCAGTTTCCTGCAGTCCCTGTACCTCTCCATCCAGATCTCCACTCTCATGTAGCCAACTTCCTAGGTATCTGAAGGCTGTTGTTTGCTTCAGTTGCTGTCCATTCACTGCGATCTGCAGTCGTGGCACTGGCTAATCTCTTGAGACTTCTAGTACTTCCGTTTTTGCCTGACTCATCCGCATACCATGTACTGCCAGTTGGTTGTACCACTTCTCTACTGCTTGTTGTAATTCCTCTGCTATGTTGGTTCCCAGTGCGATGTCGTCAGCATAAACGACCTTCTGTCCTCGCTCCATTGGGCATTGCTTACTGATGTAATCCAACAGTATTATGAACAACAGTGGACTTAGAGCTGAGCCCTGATGTAAACCTGCTTTCACTTTAAATGACTTGGTTTTACCAAAGCATGTTCTCACTTGCGTGCTTGGTGTTCTGTACAACGCCATCACCATGGTTATCATTTATTCCGGGGCGTTGTACTGTCGTAGTACTGGTGGAATCATTCCTCTATTAATTTTGTCGTACACCTTCTCTAAGTCCAAGAAGCCCCAACAGCTCTCTTGTTGGAATTCCAGCTTTCTCTCCATCATCTGTCTCACAATGAACATAGCGTCTGTCGCCCCCTTTCCCTTTCTAAATCCAAACTGCTCTTCTCCCTTATACGGCTCCACAAACACACTCATCCTGCTGTCTAGTATTCTTTCGATCGAAGCATTTCATCATGTGCGCTAGAAGTTTGATCCCTCTATAGCCGTTGTTTTTGCCATTTTGTATCTTCGTCGTGCCTCGGTTGATGGTTGTAGTTCCAATTATTTTCTAGCCTCACGCTTTTCCTCAGTTGCTGTCTGCACTTCTTCCGTCCACCACCACTCTTCTCTATCAGGTTTCTTACCATATCTGGCTCTTCCACACATTCGTTCCGCTGTCTTCACCACCGCGTCCTTAAATCTCTTCCACTCTACCTCTACTGTCCCTACATCCTCTGCTCTCGGTTGTTGTTCTAGCACTTCTCGTCGAAATCTTTCTACTACTGCTCCGTTCAGCTTTCCGCTTCGTATCTTCGTTTCTGTCGAGCATAGTTCCTTCCTACCAAACCTCTCTAATCTCAGTGTTGCCACCACTGGTTTATGCTGCGGTGCCATTGTCTCACTCGGTATCACTTTGGTATCCATCACATACTTCCACTGGGCTTTTCTTACAATGATCATGTCTATCTGCGTCTTACTTCTACCGCTATAGTAGGTGTACAGCTGGCTATCTCTCTTCTCAAACCATTTGTTTGCTATCATCCAGCCATTGCGACTGCACATCTCTAGCAGATTTTGCCCTTCAGCATTGCGGTTGTCTCTGCCATAGCGTCCGATGCATTCTTCTAGGCCTTCCCTGTCCGATCATGTGTGTGCATTCATGTCGCCCAGTACCATAAGAAGCTCTCCGTCACTTGCCTTGTCAGTTAGGGTCTGAAGCTCATCTCTGAACGGTTGCTTCACCTCGTCCTCGAGACCTGACTGAGGTGCATATGCTGCCACCACAAACACCATCACGTTCTTCAATTGCACTCTTACTGCCATCAATCTATCGTTCACTCTGATCACTTCTATCACCGTCTTTTTTATATCACCACACAATACAACGCCTACTCCATTTCTCTTTTCATTTCCTCCTGTGTAGTAGATCTTACAGTCCATCCCCAAGTCTCGGGGTCTCTGACCAGTCCATCTTATCTCCTGCAAACTCAGTACGTCTATCTTCCTCTTCACCATCATCATCTCCGCCACTTCCATTCCCTTTCCTGTTAGTGTAGATACGTTTACAGTCGCCACTCTCAAATTGTTGTTGTTGTTCGTGGGTCCTTTTGCTTAACCTCCTACTTTCGCTTTTTGGGCTATCCCGCCCTACCCTAGGCGAGAAATAGGAGTGAGTCAGCCTGGCAGCCTATTGATTCGGGACTGCCGAACTTTATGGCGGGCACACGCTCAGGAATAGAGCTGAATAGCTCTCCCACCGTTAGGAACTGTCCCTGGCGGAACACCCGCGTAGACTCCAATCGGTGCTCCTTATAACCGGTATACTACAGTTACCCCCAAAAGACTTCTCTGTTAGTGTCGAGATATCACCTTGCACTTGATAGTACTTGCCGACTAGCGAGGCCTGTCGCGTACCGCAGTGTAACCGTTTCCGACCACAGGTGGAGATGCTGCTGTTGTTCCGGAGGGAGTCGTCCACCAGCATCCCCTACAAGCCCACCTGCTGCCATAGGCTCTCCTTTTCTGTTGGGGTGGGGACCCTTAGCCTTTGCCTCAATAGGGTTACCGCAAGGCAGCGGGTTTCAACTATGCAGGGCAGGGGCGTCAATCCCTGAGGTAATACATACCCGTATGTTTTCCCATTTTTAAAGTACTTTCCGTTTAGCTAGAATCCTGAACTTTCTACCCCAAACAGCATTTTTCAATTGCTTTTTTTTTGACAGATCGCTCAAGGTTGTACGTTACGTAGTTGAATAAAAAACATTTGAAATTCTATAATATTTGTTATATCGAACATTTTAAAAAGTTTCACATACATCAAATGAAGGCTTAACACTATACATCAAATGAAAGCTTAACACAATTATAACAACATACCTGCACGATATATTTCAACAATGAGCAGTTCTGAAATTATTATCCTTCTTGTTGCATGTACATGTATACTGACTTGACATTCATTTTGTTTATAAAATTCTCTCAGCGGTCTGGAACGGCAGATTACAGACCGCTCAGGAACCAATCAAATTGCTGGATTTCATGTTCCAGACCGCTCGCGGAAATAGCCGTATAATAAATATACATATACAGTAGCATATTTGGTGTATATGCCATTCAACTTGCTTTCGTTCGAGTCCTGTCCTGCAGCATGCAACTTACAACATGCAATCGAGTGAAATCCCTTGGTTTTACTTTTGGTGGCTTCTAATTGTCAACCAACGCACAACAGACGTAGATAACTTACTGTAGTCCTAGTGCCCTCTTATTTTTGTATCTACTGCGCATGCGCGAGTAGATACATTGCTGTCGCGCTGTTAAGTTAAGTTAAGTTAAGTTAAGTTAAGTTAAGTTAAGTTAAGTTAAGTTAAGTTAAGTTAAGTTAGTTAAGTTAAGTTAACAAAAGAATGCCTTCGGAGCCAATCAAAACATAGAATAAAACGATTGACTCACGACAGACCACCGAAGCCAAAATAACTACTGTACACCAAGTATTTCATAAGTCATTGTTGACAGCGTGGTCGCATGGAGCGAGATATTTGACAAGGAACGGGATATTCAACAAGAGAAAGTTTTTACAAATTTAGTAAGTATTTTAAGTATGAATCGTAGGCAATTCTTAATTGTGATGTACTAGACGTTGTTGGAATAATGATAAAAGTTTTTGAAAGCAAATTAATCGGGTCGTTGCGTGGACGATTTCATATTCAGACGAAGCAATTTATAATATGGCCAACATGTCTGATCGAGCTTCGTAAACTAGCTGACAAGACTGTGCGTTGCTTAACAGAAATGGATGACCTTCTTCTAAGAAAACAAAGTTAGCTTCATGGTCAAGCAACAATGCCCAAAACCTACGGTAGTCCACGAGCGAAATATGCTATGAAATAGCATATTGTCGATGTAGATGACAAATAGTCAAATTATGTTGAGAGATTGAACTGGCAAGTCTATATACAGTATTAATGGAGTAAAATTGTATACTGCAGTTGTCAATGTCATGCAAAATATGTGTTATATGAATGTGCAAACATTTATTGTACCTTTTACTGCATGTATGCATATGTCTTGAAGAACAATTAATGTATGGTTGCTCTTATAATTATGACATAATTTGCTGGACATCTTTTTCATTCACTATTAAATTTTACAGCAGTAATACTAGAGATGCTTGTTATCTCAAGCGATTTTCTTTACCTTCTAACTAGATTGCATTATTGTTTGATAAATTGTTGTAACGAAAATATTTAAATACTGTATTAGTCAATTAAGTAAAAATTTTGCGAGCTGTTGGTTATGATAATTTGATTGGCCTACTTAAAGCTTTACTACCATACTATATGACTATAGCTTTACTACCATACTTTATGACTATACCTTTTATTACCATACAATGTTGTTACAACTATACGATTCCATCAATTTTGTCAAGAATCTTGTTCAGCTATGAATACAAGATTGCTACATGTACACAGTTGCATCATTGTTTTTTACCATAGTACAGTAGCTATAGCCATTAAACGCAGTAGATACATGCACGCCTGGGCGTGCCTATTTTAATAGACTGTAGTACTGTAGCTAGCAAGTTATAAATCTTCCAGGTCATATTTCTACCTCTATATTGCTGGCGTTCAATTTCTCTTCATTGGTTAACTAACATCAGTAGAAACTAATGTGTTTTTCAGGACTATTTCAAAAAACGAAGCATAACCATCGTTTCTGTGTGAAAACAAAGGCAAAACAAATCTTTCACTCCTCGTCACCTCCATGTTGTTTTACTGCAGGCTGCGCGAGCACTGGTACTCAATTTCCTACTTGTTATCTATCATCAGTATAAATTTACAAGTTTCTATCACAAATCCTTGAATTTCATTGGCTATCGCAGGAGTTACTATCCGCTGGGGTCCAAAACACCAGAATAAAAGTCTTCATATATTTGAATGTATGTACAATTTCAATTCCAAAGTAGGATGTTTTTACTCTTTTTTTGAAATTATTTACTGTGGCTTGCTAACATCGTCTGTGAATAAACAGAATCACCACTGTTAAAATGAAAGCAGTTGTTTAAAAGTTTTTGTTTCAACGTTATTGTTTTTTTATCAACCTCTGATCAAATTATACTCAGTCTCGGTGACTATCGGTGAATATTTTTTAACAGTGGTGATTCTGTTTATTCACAGACGATGTTAGCAAGCACAGTCTTTGTCAGTAAATAATTTCAAAAAAAGAATAAACAACATCCTACTTTGGAACTGAAATTGTACATACATTCAAATATATGCTAGAAAGGCTTTTATCTGGTGTTTTGACTTCTGTGTTACGGCTTTTTTGCACTTAATTCATGTTCAATATGTTCTTCACTCTTGACGAAGTTTCCGAAAACATCGCTACGACCAAAACCTAGCCAAAACATACAACATATACTTCCTTACCTTTATAAAGTTTTGTTTTTACAATATTTGATATGTACAACATCTCAGTGATAAATGTTTTCAGTATTATGCTTTTTGTTTGTCTCAAAAACTACAGACCCCATTTTGAAAAAAAAAATCAACAGTTCAATGAATCAACAAATTCTAAAATCTCATACTTCAAAATGACAACTCCGAGGGGGAGACTGAAACGAGTAAAGTCAGTGCAGTCTTGAATAAGTACCAGTCTCTTTTCCAAAACTACTTTTGAAGAACAATTTCTTGTGATGCAATAGTCACCGCACTAGAGCGGACAAATCAGAAAGCTGGAAAGCCTCTCTTCCACTATGAAATTATACTAATCACCGTTAGTATAATTTCATAGTGGAAAAGAGGCTTTCCAGCTTTCTGATTGGTCCGCTCAGCGGTGAATCTGAGGTGATAGTCACCGCCTAGCGCGGTGACTATTGCATCACAAGAAATTGTTCTTCAAAAGTAGTTTTGGAAAAGAGACTGGTACTTATTCAACACTGCACTGACTTTACTCGTTTCAGTCTCCCCCTCGGAGTTGTCATTTTGAAGTATGCGATTTTAGAATTTGTTTGTGCATTGAACTGTTGATTATTTTTTTTCAAAATGGGGTCTGAGTTTTTGAGACAAACAAAAGAGCATAATACTGAAAACATTTATCACTGAGATGTTGTACATATCAAATATCGTGAAAACAAAACTTTATAAAGGTAAGGAAGTATATTTTCTATAATTCTTCGTATTTTTTGTATGTTTTGGCTAGGTTTTGGTCGTAGCGATGTGGCGAAAATTTCGTCATGAGTGAAGAACATAAGATTGAACGTGAATTAAGTGCAAAAAAGCCATAACACAGGATCCAAAACACCAGAATAAAAATCTTTTTAGCATATATTTGAATGTATGTACAAGTTCAATTCCAAAGTAGGATGTTGTTTACTCTTTTTTTGAAATTATTTACTGACAAAGACTGTGGCTTGCTAACATCGTCTGAATAAACAGAATCACCACTGTTAAAATGAAAGCAGTTGTTTAAAAGTTTTTGTTTCAACGTGATTGGTTTTTTATCAACCTCTGAAATTATACTAAAACAATTAGTCACCTCAGTCTCGGTGACTATCGGTGTATTTACCTCGCCGCTTCGCGGCTCGGTAAATATTCACCGATAGTCACCTCGGCTTCGGTGACTAATTGTTAAATAGTCACCTCGACTTCGGTGACTAATTGTTAAATAGAAACCTCTGGCGATAAGCCAATGAAAAGCTTTCTTTTAACGAAATTAACAATCACAAAATGCGTAGTATGTCACGAGCAAAAGCAACAATGGTGCCGAAATTCATAATGAGTGAGCAAATGACAGAAGAAATTGAACATTTAGGCGAAGAAATAAGTTCTACAGAAAACAATGGTTAGAATGGAAATTATTAATGGTAAGATCGTTAAATTGTTTATTTGTGTTCGTTTAAAATGATATAACTGCAAACAAAACACATTTAAAAATTACGCTTGCTATTGACAAGATTTCGTGATGTAAACTATACGCTAAATTTATTGCATGTTTCTTTCAACTTCTTGTCGTTTTTACAAATCAGATGAGTGGATATATATTGTTTCAATATTGTACATAAAAAGTAAAACCATGCTAAATTATGCAAGAAAACTTTACTTTTCCATCAGTTACCGTACGGGACCTGTTTTGGCAGTTACAAAATGTATTAAACGAGCCTCAGAATACGTTATGGTCGAGAATTTATTTATCTTTTGTTGGTAAATTTATACTACAACAATTAGACAACTCGGCTTCGCCTCGTTGAGTATTCGCTCATATAAAACTCGGGCTCGTTGTCTAATTGTTAATTAGATATCGAGTAGAGTATAGCCAATCAGATTACAGTATTTGTAATAGTATACTAGTAAGTTTCTACTAATATATGATATATCTATGTATGATTCTGACTATTGAACATGGAGCACTTACCTCTTCCTCTTTTATTCATAATATCTTCCACAACTGAATGGAAAGCCATTTCAATGCTGCTGACATCATTAGAAGCAGAGATCTCCAAATGTTTTGTACCTTTTTGATCAGCAAAGTTTTTCACAGTGTCAAAATCCACTTGACGTCGTTGTACCAAGTCAAGTTTATTACCAAGAATCAACATTGTTGCTTTTGGATATAGGGTTTGCACGTGTTCAACCGTTTGAGTAAGGTTAAAGTAAGAGTTACTGCTAGTCACATCGTAAATAATTATGTTTGCATCTGCGGAATATCTGTTTGAAAGTTAAAAATAATACGTTGAGAATTTAATATTATTTTACAACTAAACATTTACATATCCAAAAATATTCAAAGAAATGATCACTCCTGATTAAAACGTCACTAGTAGATTGGGGTGTGGAAACCTTACATGTACATCATGAAGCAGTAATTTTGTCTGATTCCTCACCAGTCTGCACTGGGAGTTTATACTATTTGTTGTTATTTTACTATAATCTGGCATAACTTTTTTTGTCACAGAATGAGACGACAACAAGTTTTTACAATAAATTATTATAATAAAATTTAATTATGATTTGACGTAGGCGTTGTATTCGAACAGAGATTGAACAAATGCGTTTAAAAACCCTACTATTTTACACATTTTCCTGTATTCTAAAACGTTATGTTTCCCAAACGCAAATTTATATAACAATATTTGCATGCATGGCCACTTTTTTTGTCCCCCTGTACATGTATATATATATATATACTTACCCATATGGGCGTTCTGTTATTGACAAATGTATTTTTTTGCCATCTAGTAAACATTTAAAGAATATAATATCAGTTACCCAGTGTAAATATTAAAGCTGATTAACCTACATGTACATGTATTAAAAGATCACTATAATTACTGTTACATATAGATAAGGTGCATGTGAAACGTTCACTGACCACCAAAAACTACAAATTTCTAAAAGAACCTCAATGTATATTTCAGTACTTCACAAGTCCAAAATTCCGTACAACGTTTCCTATCACTAAAATCTTCCTCTAGATACTGTATACCAAAAAATATCAAAATTCTGTAATGGGAAAAAATGTAATCAAAGAAATTTTTTTTGTTTTTGAACAAAATTGGCATCACAAATTATTTTTTTTATAATTTTATAATCTTTCGATTGATTGTTTATGATTGAAGTAAAGGTATACTGTACACAGGAAAAAAGATTGGGAGTCACTGCATGTATACTGTATGCTTATTTTTCAAATGCACAAGGTAATTCAAAACACATTTTGAAGTCATAGCAACTGACTCATTGTTACTAAAAATAAAAACAACACAAGCAACAACACATATTCTCTCTGAATTAGAATTAGTAGAGTTTGTTGTTAATTTTGGAAGTGTGTTGAAAACACTGTGTGATATCTACAGTACTGTACTGAATATGATTTTAGTGCCTCATATTAGAACTGTAAATCAGGTGCTATTTAAAGAGCAGAAATGGTATTTCCATCACTATATCAGTGGAAAATAATTACATTAGCAACTTACAAACCAAAGCAACATGAAGAATTTAATTGAATCAGTTTCACTGACTTTTTACTACTATCCATGAAATGGATGAATTAGTGGAAACAAGAAAGAAGACAGCGAAGGGCAGATGAGACAGCAGAAGAAAGGGAAGTAAGGTGAGCAAAGTGAAGGCAAAGAAACCGAGCACATGCAGCTGTTTGAGATGAAGATTCAGTTTTAATATAGTTGAACACTGTCAGACAATTATAGTATCAAGAACCTTTTCGTGAATCAGATAGCCTGCGTGCTCGCCCTGCGCTCACAATGCGGCGTTGAGATATGAGAGCCTGCAACAAAGCTAGGGGTAAATCAATCAACACCCACTTAATTAATATGCAAATGTTGCAAATCAAACCAATCACATTCTTCCGGAAGTCTGTGCAATCCGAAGATGCAAATTTCAC
The DNA here is from genome assembly GCA_035771165.1 of Paragorgia papillata. Classification (NCBI taxonomy): domain Eukaryota; kingdom Metazoa; phylum Cnidaria; class Anthozoa; order Scleralcyonacea; family Coralliidae; genus Paragorgia; species Paragorgia papillata. The sequence continues at coordinate 1,056,249 of JAWNZC010000406.1, forward strand.
ACTATCAACTATACATGACAGTCAGAGGCGGATCCAGAGGGTTGCTATCGTTGCTCAAGCAACGGTCAGAATTTCCAGATTAATTTATTCAGTCTTTTGGCGAGTATTTTTGCGCACCAACATCTTTAAAATTAACATATTCAGTCAGATATTATAATTTTTAGTGCCTGACCACGTTAATAAAATTCGTATTCTTCAATCACTTAAGGGGCGCTGGGCGATTATTTGCGCGAGAAATGCCGTGAGTTGGGTGTCTATTTTCGCGCGCCCATATTAAATCCGAAACCCGAGAACACCCGAGCCTACCTAATTAAGCCTGTGTAGCGGCCCTCATCTTTGGGTACTGACTTAGTTAGCATCAGCTAAACGTGACTATGCAAATGGCGGGAGCAACGGTTGATGCTAAATTTAGCCTTTTCTGAGCAACAGCAAAGGGATGCTGACCAATCAAATGATCAGATTCAGTATGCTGAGCAACGGTGAGCAACGGTAGAGAAATAAGTCAATAACGTAGCTATATTTTTTGGGTCTCCAGTGATGCTAAGTAGCAGCGTACTCACCAACTATCACTCGTTCAGTGTCGGTGTTCTACTGTTTAATTTTTTCAGTTCGTAATGACTTCGAACAACGCTTAATTACAACGATTGTTTGATGTATTTGATGGGAGTTATTCATCTGCGATAAAATTAGTCCAGTTCCAGACCCACTTTCCCCCCGCGGAGAAAAGAGGGTCCAGTCTTTTTTGCATGCGCATGCGTCAGCTATGTCCAATCAACGGTCACCACGAGGTTCTTCAGGAGGTTGCCAGGTTGCTAAGGTCTGTTTACGTATTCGATTCAGTGCTTCCACTTGGAAGGAAATTTCCTTCCAAAAGGAAATTTTGGCATTTGGAAGGGAAAAAAAAGGAAATAAAATTTGGAAGGAAATTGGAAGGAAATTTGGTCATATGGAAGGAAAATGGAAGGAAATTTTGAAATTCAAACTTTTTCAGTAATTAAAAGTTGATGAAACTGCTTATTTTTTACTTTCGGGTTCAAAAACGTGTATAAATTAAAAACACGAGTCACGAGTAGAAATATATGATCCGCGGGGATGCGTGGGGTTAAATTGGGTTTTAAGCGGAAGACTGCTACACAAATAGCGCAGGCTCAATGTTTGAATTTTTTATTTTCTACCCATTAACATAGACCATGCATATACCGGTAAATCATGCAAAGAATGATTGACATCATTGACTCAAGTCCAGAATCAACCTCGTCAGAAGATGAGGTTGATGATGGGGCTCCAGTTCCACCTCACTTGCAACTGCAAACCAGTACAAAGCGTGCATTGATAATGACGTTATGTTTCAAACTTTTATCTGACAATTATTCTAGTTTCCAAAGGACTAAAGAGTTTGTAAAATTTTTGTAAACTTCAAGCTTATCTTTATTTATTATATAGTTTGGGAATGTAATTGCGAATTGTTAGTTGATTAGAATTTCACATTTAGAAACTGAAAATGGCCGTTGTCTGGCTCGCGCGCATTGCATCTGCGCTTGTCCTGCCGGACCTCGGAAAGCGTCGGAAATGTTCGGACCACATTCGTATTTTCTCGTTGCGAGCTTTGCCATGCACATGCAATTTCGATCGTCGAGCCACTCGAAACTTCGAAAGCAAACTAGAAGAAGGATTTATAAGAGATTTTGGAGGGAAAACTGGAAGGAAATTTCAGACTTTGGGAAGGAAATTTTGCTAAAAAGAAGGATAAAAAAAGGAAATTTTGCTTTAGCCGAGTGGAAGCACTGATTCGATTTCGGATTTCCTAAATTTAGGAGTGGTCGAAATGGTTTGTTACTTGAAACGGCGTCGATGTTCGCGGCGCCCTCGTAGATGAAATATTTTGATCAGTTTTCGGATCCACGTTTAAGAATAGATTAAAATACGCCATGGAATTATGCAAATAAAATTTTGTGACAAAGTTTGAGCAACTACAGCCGATATCATCAGACACATGGCAAAGAATAAAGATACTATATCTTCTTTCATTTAACAACTGGTTTCAGAAAATCCCTGGAGTATTTTCGGCTACTCTGGTTTGCGAACTGCGAATCATGTGAAAATCTAAAATATTATATAAAATACAAAGGACATATAAAATAAAAAGGTGTTTCATGTTTTATGTTTTGGGACTTGTAAGTGTTGTCGAAGTAGCTTAATTATCTATATTTTTTTTATAAATGATAAAAATATATTCTTGAAATGATGTCGATAAAATAGTAATGTTTCACTTTTGCTCGGTTTCGAACGAGACGAAAAACCTATATTTTGTCATCTAAAATCTATGCAGTTACCGTCTATAACCGCTTTTTATGTAATAAATTGTACTATTATAAAATGTGAGTATCGAGAGTCGGTAATTCTCTGTTTGTACACACTGCGCGGTCACTGCTTCCTGCAAAGTACGCAAGAGTCTCAAACATGCATATACCTTCATTTACTCGTATTCAGTTCCGATCATATAGTGTTCTGATCACAAATTGACAATTTTTTCCATCACTGTATATGAATCTTCATGAATGCGTGTAATTTGATCTGTCTGCGTTGACTTCGTTCTCGATCGCAAGTCAAACGTGTAATATGTTTAAAAAACACCGTGTAAATCTTTATTAGAGTTATGAAAGAGGTATATATCAGCGTTTCCTAGACAGGTTCACAATTTAGCGGACTGAAGGCCCTGCAGAAACGACGTCTTACCAGAACCGAAACCGGAGCAGAAAAACCTGATCTGACAGATTACACACCTTTAGACAGCCGTTGCAAGTCATCTATTGTCATCTGATAATATCTCCAGATCCTGATTTCGCAAGACAGTTTGGGTTTATCTTTCCTAATCTCGAAAAACAGCAAAGCAGCTGGTGTATAATCGCCGTAATTTACAAATACGACATTCCCCCGTCGAACGCCACATCGCCTATTGCTTTGTTTACAATTTAGTAAATGCTGGACGGATAGTCGCCAAGGGTTTCCCCAGCGGCGTGAACGCATTGATTCATTTGATTGGACATAGATGGCGCATGCGCATGCAAAAAAGACTGGAGTCTTTTCTCCGTGGGGGGAAAGTGGGTCTGGAACTAGACTACAATAAAATAGGATCTAAATGTTTCTTTGTGTATTAAAGTTCGCGTCGCGATCGCGCGACGGCGACGCCAGTTTACCCACAGCCAGGAATCGCACTACCAAAACAATTTCAATTCAATTTTTTCAATTTCAATTCAATTTATTGTTCAAATTATAATAATTACAAAATTAAAACACTAACCCGCAAATAGCAATAGCTAATCAAGGCGGGAGGTGTTATTAGTAGATCATAAAACCACTACGAGTCTGCAGTAAAGGTTAGCGTATTAAATGCTTATGAATAATATATAATGCTAATCAGCCAGGGCATGTTTAATTATTTCAACTACACAACACAGTTAATGTAATGAGTATGAGTATAGATGGTATCAATGTCTGTCTGATATTTAAATATGTCTCGGTTTAATGTAAGTGTAAATCTTGGTGATTTATGAGAACAGAGTGGTTGATTTGTTTAATACTAAGCTAGCTTTATATATTTCAGTCTGCTTTATAGATCAAAAATAGAAGTACTAGCCAGAGTCTGCAGAGATAATGTATACTGTATGTATTTTTATTATAAACCAGCTACTCCAGCTAGTACAAATTCTGCTTTCTGATTGGCTGAGCTACTCACTGTCTATCGATAATAGACCACTAGTAGCAAGAGTCAATTATTCACAAGTGAAAAACAATGGCAGAAACTTGCAAATTTGTCGAGGTAATACTGTGTCCAACTACTCTGGTTTATGCAGGAATACTAGTTGCCAACAATTAGACAACTTGCCCTCAGTCATTGTTTATGAGCGATAGTCATTAACTCGAGCTCACAGACAACTTGGGCTCATTTAGTTAATTATTAGTATTAATTACTTATACAAAGTGTGTCCTGATTTTGAAATTTTCAATATGTTAATAAAATGCTGTATGGTGTTAATGTGGAATATTATTGAACCCTTTGTTTACCAGGGTTTTTCTTTTGCTAATAGAATTATCTGGTGTTAGCCATCTAAAATCACTGTAATTAAAAACTTGAAAGTTCTGTTGGTAAATAAAGGATTAAGCAATTCTTAGCTGAGTAAAGCGGCTGAGAAAACAAAAAAATGATGTATACTGTACATGTATATGATGACCAAGGAAATGTACATGTACTTAATATTGTGTTATTTGCAATGCTGCAACCAAAAGCACAGGTCTGCACATATTTTTATATACAGTACAAACCTAATCACCCAGCTTGTTCGTGAAGAAATTTTCTGTGATTTTTTTTTGTTTGAAGCCATTTTGCAGGCTTTCATTGCAACATCAGTCGAGCAATTTATATTTTTAATTAATGGATAATTGTTATCAATGAATCATACAATAATTTATTGCTCTGGTGAGTCCTAATTTATTGAATACAAAATTAACTGCCTTCAGTTAAGTTAGTTTTACAGAATTACAGTTGCAAACATAAATTAATTTTGAATAAATAATATTAAAGCTTTTTATAGTATAATTATGTTGTATTAAGTTTTATCTTCTAACACCCCTATGTTTAACTGCCAAATTTCTTGATGTGCTGCTTACCCGACACAAGTATTAATTTCAGTATGTGGTGTGGTGTTCAAACTACTATACACTTTGCTGATCAACTATGAACTATGATATAGTGCCCTTCCCGAGCTGGTTCTTTTTACAAATAAAAGTCTGGCGGTAATTTAGTAGTTATTGATTTAGTCGTATAATGATAATTTATAGTATTGCTTCCATACAAGATAGTAATATGTTATATATAAAATTTCCAAAAATATATACAGTACTTTGCAGTTACCAGCTGATCGTTACTCCCTTACTGTGAATCCGTTGTCGAGTTAGAGCTAATATTTTTGGGTTATAATTTTTCTAAGGCTACCCAGAGACCGGCTGGAAAGTTGAAATGTTGTCTTTAAAATTGAAAAAAGAATCCTTCTGCAGTAACTTCAAATCACTCTCAAAATGCGGGAAATGCGTTTTTAGAGGTCCTAATTTTCAAAATTTTCTGGGGGTGTGTTACAGGAGGACCTGCCCACAGGCTATGAATCAGAATGACAACATGTACATTTTCGTACGTACCAAATTTATAGATGTCTTGTATTGACCGTTCCACTGATTCGATTAAATATATCCAGCGTTTGGAAGGAGATTAGTGATACTATTGGTTGATATTTACAGCAGAATATGGGATTACCTGTGACAACAAACAGTAGTTTTAATTCAGTTTACTGATCACAACATTTCTTTCGAAAGTCCCTGTAGTCGGTTGTGGCAAATTCACATGTAACTATTAGCACAAGTTTATAAAGTTTTGAATTTTGTACTGCAGGTTTTCATCAATTATAAAGGCTAAGCATTTCAAAACAAGAAGTACACAAATCGATTTACAATCCCCGACAATCTCAGCATGGTGACAAATATCTATCTCGGACGGCCACACTGCCCACACTTGTGTACACTAGTGTGTCAATATAAACAAGAACGCATTGAATGGGATTGGGCAATTATCTGTTACAAAGATGGATATAAGAAGATTTTTTCAGAGAAAAAATCTTCTTAATTCTTATATTCATTATAAGAAGATTTAAGGCAATATAAGAAGATTTTCGACATTCAAACAAAAATTTAATGACGTCACGATATGACATCATTTTAGTGATTTGTATGATATTTGTATGAATTTTTGGGTAATTTTATTGATAATTCATTAATTCTACTATAGTCTATTACTATTTAGTATTTACTATTTACTAAATTAAGTAAATTTACTGATTTTACAATTTTAATCCCTTTTATAAAGCTATAGAAAAATAAAATAATATAAGAAGATATAAGAAGAAATTTGGTCAAAAATAAAATCTTCTTAAAATAATATAAGAAGATATAAGAAGAAATAATATAAGAAGATTTGCCATCCTTGATCTGTTCTGTTACGAACAACAAATATACGGTATAGTGTAACTGGGGTCTTCAATATACAACTTACCCAATTCTATTACTTTTGTCGCGTCAAAATATGACCTCGCTCCAGATAATTCTTCTTGGACATTCCCATTTTCACCAGCAAACTGACGAACAATAAACGATTTTCCCACACCAGAATCACCAATGACTCCAATTGAGCACGAAATACGTGTGTCGTGTTCCATGATAATTTAAAATGTTTATTGTGGCAATTATTTTACCCTACAATTTCACATTTACTTTACTGCATGGCTGCGAAGTTCGTTCGTACGGAATTACGTTTAGTATAAATCACAGAATAAATATTGAGCAGAAGGTTTGCAGAAGGCCGCGGAAAAACGTCTGCGCATGCGCGTGATTCGAGCACATTGCACACAAATCTCGTTCCCAGAGCCAAATATGCCCGGCCGCGCGGGCAAATCAAATGGCTCTGGGACAATTCATTTGAAATACCATAAAAAGTGTGTATTTTGGGGCATGCGCAGTTGGTATTTTTGTACCCAGACCCACGAAAACCTTCAGCACGGCCGTTCAATATTCTGCAAAATACATCGACATGTTGTGGCTGATTCTGGAATTTAATAGTAACAAATAGCAGTAGAAATGTTGTAAGAATATAATCGTGGCTGGTTTGTGATGCGATAAATTATTACTTGGCAGAAATTTCTGGATAAGAGACTGATAAATGGAAAATAATGCACCAGGCGTGATAGTGATCGATGACCAGTTCATGACCTTCTGATGAAACCCAGTTTGAATTCTTGTTTATTCAAACTTATGAACACGAAAATATCGTATTATTGTTCTGAATATTATTCGAATATTCGTAGACAGCTACAAGTTAAATTACAACGAAATCTGGAATTTTAAAAACTTATTTCATGTATATAGTACTGCATGTATGTCTTTCAAATAAAACGTGACCTACAATCAGTGCATTTATTCGTTGAAACGCTTCATACAAATGATCCTTCAATTCCTTACTAATTTAAAATTTTCTATTCCCCCCCCCCCTCCCACCCCCCCCCCCCCCGTTTAATGTTGCAATGTTGATGATGGCAATGAAAGAATATGCCTTTAACATTTCTTAAAGATATGAAAATGGAAAATTAAGCTCAAATCAACATTGAATTGGGGGGGGTGGGGGGGATGCACCAGTTGAATTTCCTTTCGTTTCAACATTTTTTGCACTGATTGTCTGAATTGAAAATTACCCAAATGGCGCAATAATGTGAAAGCAAAATCATATTTAACGTTTTCATGGAGAATAATCTTTTTAAAATTTTTATTAATTAATACTCATATATTTTTAAAAACTATTTAGTCGTTAACAAGGTATACGTTTACTTTCATTTTTCACAAATGTTTTATTACTTATTCACTAAAATGTGCATGGGCGTATGCAGAACTGTGAGCTGTGTGTCACGTGGAAACCAACAATGGAATGTTATACACGCAATTAATTCGTAAACCGCAATTTAATCGCAACTATACACTTATGGAGTATCTCTCTGAGTATCATAGCGATAGTTCTTCAACAAATTCTGAAGCAGAAGAATTGCGTTCTCGTGACAATCGACAAGTGTATCTAGTAACTTATAGCCAGGCAAACACCGAAAAGTTTCCAACCAGGGAATCTTTTGCCAACGCCGTTGTTGCTTCTTTCTCATGCGGTACCGCCAAAGTAAAACACTGGTGTTGTTCAAAAGAATCACACAAAAGATCTGGGGTTCATTACCACCTGTGCTTGAAGCTAGACCGAGTTCAACGATGGCTACCTTCGAAGAGATATCTAGGGCAGCATCATGGCATTTCAGTGCATTTTTCCACCGTCCATGCAAATTATTACACGGCGTGGAAGTATGTAACGAAAGAAGATAGCACCTTTCAAGAAAGTGATAATCACCCAGATTTGAGAGATAGTAAAGGCCCATCAACAACAAAAGCTCATGAAGCCATTCAGAGACGAAGGAATAAGAGAGTGCGCGACAACGAACTTCGAAATAGTGGAGAAGAGCAGTCGGAGGGAGAAATGGGAGAATGCATACATGCAAAGGGGCAAAAGAAAGGGGTTTCGAAAAAGCGGAAACGTCTCAGTGCTTTCCAGGTTTCCGAAATTATAATATCTCAAAATCTTCGTGACAGAACAGCTTTGTTAGCTTTTGCAAATATGCAGAAACGTGAGGGGAAAACTGATTTGGCAGAGTTCATTATCAATCGGGGCAGTAAAGTTGTTAACGAACTATTGAGTAATGCCTGGGAGATGGCCAACGCAGAAGTCATGCAAAAGCGGAATGAGAAATCACGCATGGACTTGTTGCGCATTGCATATGCGGAGAAGTGTATTTGTCAGGAAGAAAGGGAGTGGATGGCTTGTGCTGTAGAACTTTTGGCCAACAATGGAATTTCTGAAGAGGCATTTGTTAACAGTACGAGAGAGCTGCTGGAAAAGGGAAGAGGAAAATATCGCAATATAATGTTGACGGGGCCGGCAAACTGCGGTAAAACATTTCTCTTAAATCCGTTGAACAAAATTTACGAGACTTTTACCAATCCCGCATCCACTAGTTTTGCCTGGGTCGGCGCGGAGAAAGCTGAAATAATTTTTCTCAATGACTTCAGGTGGTCTCCACAGATCATAGCGTGGCATGATCTCCTTCTCATGTTAGAAGGTCAGTTAGTGCATTTGCCGGCGCCCAAATCCCACTTCGCTAAAGACGGCGTGTTCGATAGAGATACGCCAATATTTTGTACCGGCAAGCGGCCTTTGGTTTATGTTCGAAACGGCGGGGTCGATGAACGAGAAACAGAAATGATGGCTGTGCGATGGAAGGTTTTTAACTTCTACCGACAGATCCCCTGTAGCGAGCAAAAGGAGATTACTGCTTGTCCTTCCTGTTTTGCGCGTCTTATACTTCAATGACATTATTAGGTAAACTTAGGCTGTTAGGCAGAGAAATTGGGGACAAGAACTGGTTTATTTAAACTTAGAGCAATATATGTAATATATTGACGCACTTTACCACCCTTCCTGACGGTTTTATCTCACTTTACCACAGTTTACCACACTTTACCATTTTCCAGCATTTAATAAGATTATTTGCTTTGTGTCTTTATTACTGAGCGGTAAAGTGTGGTAAAGTGTGGTAAAGTGTGGTAAAGTGTAGTTTTTTTAAGTCTATCCACGGTAAAGTGTGCGCAAGTGAAAGCTCTTTCCCTGTAAAATGATTTACATACACAAATCACTTTCAAATGTTGTAAGTTCCGTTTTTTACGTCATTTTGTTATAAATATATATCCTATATATATAGGGAAAGACATTGTGCAACTTGACACCACTCATTAACTCAAGATATTTTATTGAATATTTCCTTCAAGTGTGTAATGACAATATCAATATTTTATGCGTCTTCCCTTGGAGTTAACGATATCTCTTATTCTCTTAGACATTGAAGAAATAGTTTTATCTATGTACTCTTTTGATACGGACCAGACATTATATTTTACAGCGTCTGTAAATTGTTCCCAAGTCTGATGCGTGATGTTATTCTCTCGAATTTGTGCTTGTAAACGTTTCCTCACGATATGAAACATATTTTCAATAGGGTTGATATCAGGGGATCTTGCTGGAATGCCTACCATTGTAGCACCAATTTCTGTCATGGCATCCTTTGCTTTCTTTGACGTTTGTGATGGGTCGTTGTCCATTACAAACAACTTTGGCTCATTTGACGTCTTTCCTGCTATCTCAAATAGCGTTGGGAAGTTTCTTCTCACAAATTGCGCAAAGAAGGACCCGTTCATTTTCTCGTAAGGCTCCGCACATATTACACCTTTTCCGTAGGCTATTGCAACTATTAAATGCAGTCTCTTTCCCCCTGCCAGATCCTTACTTCCTTTTGTTGTGATTGTTAACCCCTCATTCCTTTTGCGCCATATTTTCCCTTTTGGTTTCAATGCATCACTCATCGGATTAGCTTTGTAAACGAAAGATACTCCGTCCAAGTAAAAGGCCACGTCACTTTTCCAATAAGACTCATCTTTTTTTAACATATTTCGAGCAAATTTTTGACGTCGTTTGTAGTCTTTTTCTGTCAAAATACCTTTTCTCCTTGTCTGTAAAAATTTGTATCCAAATTTCTGTATGTTGTTCACAAACGTTCTGTACTTGGCCGCGTTAGGAGAAATGCCACTCTCTTGCACTACCTCCATAACAGTAAAATTGGCATGTTCTTTCCTTAACTTTATTATACTTCGCTTAAGTTTTCTCTTGTCACGCAAACTTAAACATTCAGGCCTGCCACGTTTCCTTTTCCCTTTTGTTTTTGGATCTGTAACTTGCTTTTCTTGTACTGCTCTCCAAGCACTTGCCTTTGACATATTTGTCTTTCTCCCTATCTCCGCAAACGAATATTTTTTTTCTAGCCAAAGAAATTTTGCCAATGCAAGCTGTTTTCCGCTCAAATATTGTTTAAAAACCATATTGGACGTTTATGTAATTTCACAATAATGGTATCATGACGTCATCTAATCAATTAAAATTAATTTTTTTTTGAATTTCGTTAATGTTACACTTTAATTACATGCACCGATTAGTTTGGTAAGCGAAGCGTACATAATGCGACAAATACAGGGCATTGATCATTCGAGAATGTATGAACTGATTTTCAGACATGTCTGAATTGAAAATTACCCAAATGGCGCAATAATGTGAAAGCAAAATCATATTTAACGTTTTCATGGAGAATAATCTTTTTAAATTTTTATTAATTAATACTCATATATTTTTAAAAACTATTTAGTCGTTAACAAGGTATACGTTTACTTTCATTTTTCACAAATGTTTTATTACTTATTCACTAAAATGTGCATGGGCGTATGCAGAACTGTGAGCTGTGTGTCACGTGGAAACCAACAATGGAATGTTATACACGCAATTAATTCGTAAACCGCAATTTAATCGCAACTATACACTTATGGAGTATCTCTCTGAGTATCATAGCGATAGTTCTTCAACAAATTCTGAAGCAGAAGAATTGCGTTCTCGTGACAATCGACAAGTGTATCTAGTAACTTATAGCCAGGCAAACACCGAAAAGTTTCCAACCAGGGAATCTTTTGCCAACGCCGTTGTTGCTTCTTTCTCATGCGGTACCGCCAAAGTAAAACACTGGTGTTGTTCAAAAGAATCACACAAAAGATCTGGGGTTCATTACCACCTGTGCTTGAAGCTAGACCGAGTTCAACGATGGCTACCTTCGAAGAGATATCTAGGGCAGCATCATGGCATTTCAGTGCATTTTTCCACCGTCCATGCAAATTATTACACGGCGTGGAAGTATGTAACGAAAGAAGATAGCACCTTTCAAGAAAGTGATAATCACCCAGATTTGAGAGATAGTAAAGGCCCATCAACAACAAAAGCTCATGAAGCCATTCAGAGACGAAGGAATAAGAGAGTGCGCGACAACGAACTTCGAAATAGTGGAGAAGAGCAGTCGGAGGGAGAAATGGGAGAATGCATACATGCAAAGGGGCAAAAGAAAGGGGTTTCGAAAAAGCGGAAACGTCTCAGTGCTTTCCAGGTTTCCGAAATTATAATATCTCAAAATCTTCGTGACAGAACAGCTTTGTTAGCTTTTGCAAATATGCAGAAACGTGAGGGGAAAACTGATTTGGCAGAGTTCATTATCAATCGGGGCAGTAAAGTTGTTAACGAACTATTGAGTAATGCCTGGGAGATGGCCAACGCAGAAGTCATGCAAAAGCGGAAGGAGAAATCACGCATGGACTTGTTGCGCATTGCATATGCGGAGAAGTGTATTTGTCAGGAAGAAAGGGAGTGGATGGCTTGTGCTGTAGAACTTTTGGCCAACAATGGAATTTCTGAAGAGGCATTTGTTAACAGTACGAGAGAGCTGCTGGAAAAGGGAAGAGGAAAAATATCGCAATATAATGTTGACGGGGCCGGCAAACTGCGGTAAAACATTTCTCTTAAATCCGTTGAACAAAATTTACGAGACTTTTACCAATCCCGCATCCACTAGTTTTGCCTGGGTCGGCGCGGAGAAAGCTGAAATAATTTTTCTCAATGACTTCAGGTGGTCTCCACAGATCATAGCGTGGCATGATCTCCTTCTCATGTTAGAAGGTCAGTTAGTGCATTTGCCGGCGCCCAAATCCCACTTCGCTAAAGACGGCGTGTTCGATAGAGATACGCCAATATTTTGTACCGGCAAGCGGCCTTTGGTTTATGTTCGAAACGGCGGGGTCGATGAACGAGAAACAGAAATGATGGCTGTGCGATGGAAGGTTTTTAACTTCTACCGACAGATCCCCTGTAGCGAGCAAAAGGAGATTACTGCTTGTCCTTCCTGTTTTGCGCGTCTTATACTTCAATGACATTATTAGGTAAACTTAGGCTGTTAGGCAGAGAAATTGGGGACAAGAACTGGTTTATTTAAACTTAGAGCAATATATGTAATATATTGACGCACTTTACCACCCTTCCTGACGGTTTTATCTCACTTTACCACAGTTTACCACACTTTACCATTTTCCAGCATTTAATAAGATTATTTGCTTTGTGTCTTTATTACTGAGCGGTAAAGTGTGGTAAAGTGTGGTAAAGTGTAGTTTTTTTAAGTCTATCCACGGTAAAGTGTGCGCAAGTGAAAGCTCTTTCCCTGTAAAATGATTTACATACACAAATCACTTTCAAATGTTGTAAGTTCCGTTTTTTACGTCATTTTGTTATAAATATATATCCTATATATATAGGGAAAGACATTGTGCAACTTGACACCACTCATTAACTCAAGATATTTTATTGAATATTTCCTTCAAGTGTGTAATGACAATATCAATATTTTATGCGTCTTCCCTTGGAGTTAACGATATCTCTTATTCTCTTAGACATTGAAGAAATAGTTTTATCTATGTACTCTTTTGATACGGACCAGACATTATATTTTACAGCGTCTGTAAATTGTTCCCAAGTCTGATGCGTGATGTTATTCTCTCGAATTTGTGCTTGTAAACGTTTCCTCACGATATAAAACATATTTTCAATAGGGTTGATATCAGGGGATCTTGCTGGAATGCCTACCATTGTAGCACCAATTTCTGTCATGGCATCCTTTGCTTTCTTTGACGTTTGTGATGGGTCGTTGTCCATTACAAACAACTTTGGCTCATTTGACGTCTTTCCTGCTATCTCAAATAGCGTTGGGAAGTTTCTTCTCACAAATTGCGCAAAGAAGGACCCGTTCATTTTCTCGTAAGGCTCCGCACATATTACACCTTTTCCGTAGGCTATTGCAACTATTAAATGCAGTCTCTTTCCCCCTGCCAGATCCTTACTTCCTTTTGTTGTGATTGTTAACCCCTCATTCCTTTTGCGCCATATTTTCCCTTTTGGTTTCAATGCATCACTCATCGGATTAGCTTTGTAAACGAAAGATACTCCGTCCAAGTAAAAGGCCACGTCACTTTTCCAATAAGACTCATCTTTTTTTAACATATTTCGAGCAAATTTTTGACGTCGTTTGTAGTCTTTTTCTGTCAAAATACCTTTTCTCCTTGTCTGTAAAAATTTGTATCCAAATTTCTGTATGTTGTTCACAAACGTTCTGTACTTGGCCGCGTTAGGAGAAATGCCACTCTCTTGCACTACCTCCATAACAGTAAAATTGGCATGTTCTTTCCTTAACTTTATTATACTTCGCTTAAGTTTTCTCTTGTCACGCAAACTTAAACATTCAGGCCTGCCACGTTTCCTTTTCCCTTTTGTTTTTGGATCTGTAACTTGCTTTTCTTGTACTGCTCTCCAAGCACTTGCCTTTGACATATTTGTCTTTCTCCCTATCTCCGCAAACGAATATTTTTTTTCTAGCCAAAGAAATTTTGCCAATGCAAGCTGTTTTCCGCTCAAATATTGTTTAAAAAACCATATTGGACGTTTATGTAATTTCACAATAATGGTATCATGACGTCATCTAATCAATTAAAATTAATTTTTTTTTGAATTTCGTTAATGTTACACTTTAATTACATGCACCGATTAGTTTGGTAAGCGAAGCGTACATAATGCGACAAATACAGGGCATTGATCATTCGAGAATGTATGAACTGATTTTCAGACATGTCTGAATTGAAAATTACCCAAATGGCGCAATAATGTGAAAGCAAAATCATATTTAACGTTTTCATGGAGAATAATCTTTTTAAATTTTTATTAATTAATACTCATATATTTTTAAAAACTATTTAGTCGTTAACAAGGTATACGTTTACTTTCATTTTTCACAAATGTTTTATTACTTATTCACTAAAATGTGCATGGGCGTATGCAGAACTGTGAGCTGTGTGTCACGTGGAAACCAACAATGGAATGTTATACACGCAATTAATTCGTAAACCGCAATTTAATCGCAACTATACACTTATGGAGTATCTCTCTGAGTATCATAGCGATAGTTCTTCAACAAATTCTGAAGCAGAAGAATTGCGTTCTCGTGACAATCGACAAGTGTATCTAGTAACTTATAGCCAGGCAAACACCGAAAAGTTTCCAACCAGGGAATCTTTTGCCAACGCCGTTGTTGCTTCTTTCTCATGCGGTACCGCCAAAGTAAAACACTGGTGTTGTTCAAAAGAATCACACAAAAGATCTGGGGTTCATTACCACCTGTGCTTGAAGCTAGACCGAGTTCAACGATGGCTACCTTCGAAGAGATATCTAGGGCAGCATCATGGCATTTCAGTGCATTTTTCCACCGTCCATGCAAATTATTACACGGCGTGGAAGTATGTAACGAAAGAAGATAGCACCTTTCAAGAAAGTGATAATCACCCAGATTTGAGAGATAGTAAAGGCCCATCAACAACAAAAGCTCATGAAGCCATTCAGAGACGAAGGAATAAGAGAGTGCGCGACAACGAACTTCGAAATAGTGGAGAAGAGCAGTCGGAGGGAGAAATGGGAGAATGCATACATGCAAAGGGGCAAAAGAAAGGGGTTTCGAAAAAGCGGAAACGTCTCAGTGCTTTCCAGGTTTCCGAAATTATAATATCTCAAAATCTTCGTGACAGAACAGCTTTGTTAGCTTTTGCAAATATGCAGAAACGTGAGGGGAAAACTGATTTGGCAGAGTTCATTATCAATCGGGGCAGTAAAGTTGTTAACGAACTATTGAGTAATGCCTGGGAGATGGCCAACGCAGAAGTCATGCAAAAGCGGAAGGAGAAATCACGCATGGACTTGTTGCGCATTGCATATGCGGAGAAGTGTATTTGTCAGGAAGAAAGGGAGTGGATGGCTTGTGCTGTAGAACTTTTGGCCAACAATGGAATTTCTGAAGAGGCATTTGTTAACAGTACGAGAGAGCTGCTGGAAAAGGGAAGAGGAAAATATCGCAATATAATGTTGACGGGGCCGGCAAACTGCGGTAAAACATTTCTCTTAAATCCGTTGAACAAAATTTACGAGACTTTTACCAATCCCGCATCCACTAGTTTTGCCTGGGTCGGCGCGGAGAAAGCTGAAATAATTTTTCTCAATGACTTCAGGTGGTCTCCACAGATCATAGCGTGGCATGATCTCCTTCTCATGTTAGAAGGTCAGTTAGTGCATTTGCCGGCGCCCAAATCCCACTTCGCTAAAGACGGCGTGTTCGATAGAGATACGCCAATATTTTGTACCGGCAAGCGGCCTTTGGTTTATGTTCGAAACGGCGGGGTCGATGAACGAGAAACAGAAATGATGGCTGTGCGATGGAAGGTTTTTAACTTCTACCGACAGATCCCCTGTAGCGAGCAAAAGGAGATTACTGCTTGTCCTTCCTGTTTTGCGCGTCTTATACTTCAATGACATTATTAGGTAAACTTAGGCTGTTAGGCAGAGAAATTGGGGACAAGAACTGGTTTATTTAAACTTAGAGCAATATATGTAATATATTGACGCACTTTACCACCCTTCCTGACGGTTTTATCTCACTTTACCACAGTTTACCACACTTTACCATTTTCCAGCATTTAATAAGATTATTTGCTTTGTGTCTTTATTACTGAGCGGTGCGGTAAAGTGTGGTAAAGTGTGGTAAAGTGTGGTAAAGTGTAGTTTTTTTAAGTCTATCCACGGTAAAGTGTGCGCAAGTGAAAGCTCTTTCCCTGTAAAATGATTTACATACACAAATCACTTTCAAATGTTGTAAGTTCCGTTTTTTACGTCATTTTGTTATAAATATATATCCTATATATATAGGGAAAGACATTGTGCAACTTGACACCACTCATTAACTCAAGATATTTTATTGAATATTTCCTTCAAGTGTGTAATGACAATATCAATATTTTATGCGTCTTCCCTTGGAGTTAACGATATCTCTTATTCTCTTAGACATTGAAGAAATAGTTTTATCTATGTACTCTTTTGATACGGACCAGACATTATATTTTACAGCGTCTGTAAATTGTTCCCAAGTCTGATGCGTGATGTTATTCTCTCGAATTTGTGCTTGTAAACGTTTCCTCACGATATGAAACATATTTTCAATAGGGTTGATATCAGGGGATCTTGCTGGAATGCCTACCATTGTAGCACCAATTTCTGTCATGGCATCCTTTGCTTTCTTTGACGTTTGTGATGGGTCGTTGTCCATTACAAACAACTTTGGCTCATTTGACGTCTTTCCTGCTATCTCAAATAGCGTTGGGAAGTTTCTTCTCACAAATTGCGCAAAGAAGGACCCGTTCATTTTCTCGTAAGGCTCCGCACATATTACACCTTTTCCGTAGGCTATTGCAACTATTAAATGCAGTCTCTTTCCCCCTGCCAGATCCTTACTTCCTTTTGTTGTGATTGTTAACCCCTCATTCCTTTTGCGCCATATTTTCCCTTTTGGTTTCAATGCATCACTCATCGGATTAGCTTTGTAAACGAAAGATACTCCGTCCAAGTAAAAGGCCACGTCACTTTTCCAATAAGACTCATCTTTTTTTAACATATTTCGAGCAAATTTTTGACGTCGTTTGTAGTCTTTTTCTGTCAAAATACCTTTTCTCCTTGTCTGTAAAAATTTGTATCCAAATTTCTGTATGTTGTTCACAAACGTTCTGTACTTGGCCGCGTTAGGAGAAATGCCACTCTCTTGCACTACCTCCATAACAGTAAAATTGGCATGTTCTTTCCTTAACTTTATTATACTTCGCTTAAGTTTTCTCTTGTCACGCAAACTTAAACATTCAGGCCTGCCACGTTTCCTTTTCCCTTTTGTTTTTGGATCTGTAACTTGCTTTTCTTGTACTGCTCTCCAAGCACTTGCCTTTGACATATTTGTCTTTCTCCCTATCTCCGCAAACGAATATTTTTTTTCTAGCCAAAGAAATTTTGCCAATGCAAGCTGTTTTCCGCTCAAATATTGTTTAAAAACCATATTGGACGTTTATGTAATTTCACAATAATGGTATCATGACGTCATCTAATCAATTAAAATTAATTTTTTTTTGAATTTCGTTTAATGTTACACTTTAATTACATGCACCGATTAGTTTGGTAAGCGAAGCGTACATAATGCGACAAATACAGGGCATTGATCATTCGAGAATGTATGAACTGATTTTCAGACATGTCTGAATTGAAAATTACCCAAATGGCGCAATAATGTGAAAGCAAAATCATATTTAACGTTTTCATGGAGAATAATCTTTTTAAATTTCTATTAATTAATACTCATATATTTTTAAAAACTATTTAGTCGTTAACAAGGTATACGTTTACTTTCATTTTTCACAAATGTTTTATTACTTATTCACTAAAATGTGCATGGGCGTATGCAGAACTGTGAGCTGTGTGTCACGTGGAAACCAACAATGGAATGTTATACACGCAATTAATTCGTAAACCGCAATTTAATCGCAACTATACACTTATGGAGTATCTCTCTGAGTATCATAGCGATAGTTCTTCAACAAATTCTGAAGCAGAAGAATTGCGTTCTCGTGACAATCGACAAGTGTATCTAGTAACTTATAGCCAGGCAAACACCGAAAAGTTTCCAACCAGGGAATCTTTTGCCAACGCCGTTGTTGCTTCTTTCTCATGCGGTACCGCCAAAGTAAAACACTGGTGTTGTTCAAAAGAATCACACAAAAGATCTGGGGTTCATTACCACCTGTGCTTGAAGCTAGACCGAGTTCAACGATGGCTACCTTCGAAGAGATATCTAGGGCAGCATCATGGCATTTCAGTGCATTTTTCCACCGTCCATGCAAATTATTACACGGCGTGGAAGTATGTAACGAAAGAAGATAGCACCTTTCAAGAAAGTGATAATCACCCAGATTTGAGAGATAGTAAAGGCCCATCAACAACAAAAGCTCATGAAGCCATTCAGAGACGAAGGAATAAGAGAGTGCGCGACAACGAACTTCGAAATAGTGGAGAAGAGCAGTCGGAGGGAGAAATGGGAGAATGCATACATGCAAAGGGGCAAAAGAAAGGGGTTTCGAAAAAGCGGAAACGTCTCAGTGCTTTCCAGGTTTCCGAAATTATAATATCTCAAAATCTTCGTGACAGAACAGCTTTGTTAGCTTTTGCAAATATGCAGAAACGTGAGGGGAAAACTGATTTGGCAGAGTTCATTATCAATCGGGGCAGTAAAGTTGTTAACGAACTATTGAGTAATGCCTGGGAGATGGCCAACGCAGAAGTCATGCAAAAGCGGAAGGAGAAATCACGCATGGACTTGTTGCGCATTGCATATGCGGAGAAGTGTATTTGTCAGGAAGAAAAGGAGTGGATGGCTTGTGCTGTAGAACTTTTGGCCAACAATGGAATTTCTGAAGAGGCATTTGTTAACAGTACGAGAGAGCTGCTGGAAAAGGGAAGAGGAAAATATCGCAATATAATGTTGACGGGGCCGGCAAACTGCGGTAAAACATTTCTCTTAAATCCGTTGAACAAAATTTACGAGACTTTTACCAATCCCGCATCCACTAGTTTTGCCTGGGTCGGCGCGGAGAAAGCTGAAATAATTTTTCTCAATGACTTCAGGTGGTCTCCACAGATCATAGCGTGGCATGATCTCCTTCTCATGTTAGAAGGTCAGTTAGTGCATTTGCCGGCGCCCAAATCCCACTTCGCTAAAGACGGCGTGTTCGATAGAGATACGCCAATATTTTGTACCGGCAAGCGGCCTTTGGTTTATGTTCGAAACGGCGGGGTCGATGAACGAGAAACAGAAATGATGGCTGTGCGATGGAAGGTTTTTAACTTCTACCGACAGATCCCCTGTAGCGAGCAAAAGGAGATTACTGCTTGTCCTTCCTGTTTTGCGCGTCTTATACTTCAATGACATTATTAGGTAAACTTAGGCTGTTAGGCAGAGAAATTGGGGACAAGAACTGGTTTATTTAAACTTAGAGCAATATATGTAATATATTGACGCACTTTACCACCCTTCCTGACGGTTTTATCTCACTTTACCACAGTTTACCACACTTTACCATTTTCCAGCATTTAATAAGATTATTTGCTTTGTGTCTTTATTACTGAGCGGTAAAGTGTGGTAAAGTGTGGTAAAGTGTGGTAAAGTGTAGTTTTTTTAAGTCTATCCACGGTAAAGTGTGCGCAAGTGAAAGCTCTTTCCCTGTAAAATGATTTACATACACAAATCACTTTCAAATGTTGTAAGTTCCGTTTTTTACGTCATTTTGTTATAAATATATATCCTATATATATAGGGAAAGACATTGTGCAACTGGACACCACTCATTAACTCAAGATATTTTATTGAATATTTCCTTCAAGTGTGTAATGACAATATCAATATTTTATGCGTCTTCCCTTGGAGTTAACGATATCTCTTATTCTCTTAGACATTGAAGAAATAGTTTTATCTATGTACTCTTTTGATACGGACCAGACATTATATTTTACAGCGTCTGTAAATTGTTCCCAAGTCTGATGCGTGATGTTATTCTCTCGAATTTGTGCTTGTAAACGTTTCCTCACGATATGAAACATATTTTCAATAGGGTTGATATCAGGGGATCTTGCTGGAATGCCTACCATTGTAGCACCAATTTCTGTCATGGCATCCTTTGCTTTCTTTGACGTTTGTGATGGGTCGTTGTCCATTACAAACAACTTTGGCTCATTTGACGTCTTTCCTGCTATCTCAAATAGCGTTGGGAAGTTTCTTCTCACAAATTGCGCAAAGAAGGACCCGTTCATTTTCTCGTAAGGCTCCGCACATATTACACCTTTTCCGTAGGCTATTGCAACTATTAAATGCAGTCTCTTTCCCCCTGCCAGATCCTTACTTCCTTTTGTTGTGATTGTTAACCCCTCATTCCTTTTGCGCCATATTTTCCCTTTTGGTTTCAATGCATCACTCATCGGATTAGCTTTGTAAACGAAAGATACTCCGTCCAAGTAAAAGGCCACGTCACTTTTCCAATAAGACTCATCTTTTTTTAACATATTTCGAGCAAATTTTTTGACGTCGTTTGTAGTCTTTTTCTGTCAAAATACCTTTTCTCCTTGTCTGTAAAAATTTGTATCCAAATTTCTGTATGTTGTTCACAAACGTTCTGTACTTGGCCGCGTTAGGAGAAATGCCACTCTCTTGCACTACCTCCATAACAGTAAAATTGGCATGTTCTTTCCTTAACTTTATTATACTTCGCTTAAGTTTTCTCTTGTCACGCAAACTTAAACATTCAGGCCTGCCACGTTTCCTTTTCCCTTTTGTTTTTGGATCTGTAACTTGCTTTTCTTGTACTGCTCTCCAAGCACTTGCCTTTGACATATTTTGTCTTTCTCCCTATCTCCGCAAACGAATATTTTTTTTCTAGCCAAAGAAATTTTGCCAATGCAAGCTGTTTTCCGCTCAAATATTGTTTAAAAACCATATTGGACGTTTATGTAATTTCACAATAATGGTATCATGACGTCATCTAATCAATTAAAATTAATTTTTTTTTGAATTTCGTTAATGTTACACTTTAATTACATGCACCGATTAGTTTGGTAAGCGAAGCGTACATAATGCGACAAATACAGGGCATTGATCATTCGAGAATGTATGAACTGATTTTCAGACATGTCTGAATTGAAAATTACCCAAATGGCGCAATAATGTGAAAGCAAAATCATATTTAACGTTTTCATGGAGAATAATCTTTTTAAATTTTTATTAATTAATACTCATATATTTTTAAAAACTATTTAGTCGTTAACAAGGTATACGTTTACTTTCATTTTTCACAAATGTTTTATTACTTATTCACTAAAATGTGCATGGGCGTATGCAGAACTGTGAGCTGTGTGTCACGTGGAAACCAACAATGGAATGTTATACACGCAATTAATTCGTAAACCGCAATTTAATCGCAACTATACACTTATGGAGTATCTCTCTGAGTATCATAGCGATAGTTCTTCAACAAATTCTGAAGCAGAAGAATTGCGTTCTCGTGACAATCGACAAGTGTATCTAGTAACTTATAGCCAGGCAAACACCGAAAAGTTTCCAACCAGGGAATCTTTTGCCAACGCCGTTGTTGCTTCTTTCTCATGCGGTACCGCCAAAGTAAAACACTGGTGTTGTTCAAAAGAATCACACAAAAGATCTGGGGTTCATTACCACCTGTGCTTGAAGCTAGACCGAGTTCAACGATGGCTACCTTCGAAGAGATATCTAGGGCAGCATCATGGCATTTCAGTGCATTTTTCCACCGTCCATGCAAATTATTACACGGCGTGGAAGTATGTAACGAAAGAAGATAGCACCTTTCAAGAAAGTGATAATCACCCAGATTTGAGAGATAGTAAAGGCCCATCAACAACAAAAGCTCATGAAAGCCATTCAGAGACGAAGGAATAAGAGAGTGCGCGACAACGAACTTCGAAATAGTGGAGAAGAGCAGTCGGAGGGAGAAATGGGAGAATGCATACATGCAAAGGGGCAAAAGAAAGGGGTTTCGAAAAAGCGGAAACGTCTCAGTGCTTTCCAGGTTTCCGAAATTATAATATCTCAAAATCTTCGTGACAGAACAGCTTTGTTAGCTTTTGCAAATATGCAGAAACGTGAGGGGAAAACTGATTTGGCAGAGTTCATTATCAATCGGGGCAGTAAAGTTGTTAACGAACTATTGAGTAATGCCTGGGAGATGGCCAACGCAGAAGTCATGCAAAAGCGGAAGGAGAAATCACGCATGGACTTGTTGCGCATTGCATATGCGGAGAAGTGTATTTGTCAGGAAGAAAGGGAGTGGATGGCTTGTGCTGTAGAACTTTTGGCCAACAATGGAATTTCTGAAGAGGCATTTGTTAACAGTACGAGAGAGCTGCTGGAAAAGGGAAGAGGAAAATATCGCAATATAATGTTGACGGGGCCGGCAAACTGCGGTAAAACATTTCTCTTAAATCCGTTGAACAAAATTTACGAGACTTTTACCAATCCCGCATCCACTAGTTTTGCCTGGGTCGGCGCGGAGAAAGCTGAAATAATTTTTCTCAATGACTTCAGGTGGTCTCCACAGATCATAGCGTGGCATGATCTCCTTCTCATGTTAGAAGGTCAGTTAGTGCATTTGCCGGCGCCCAAATCCCACTTCGCTAAAGACGGCGTGTTCGATAGAGATACGCCAATATTTTGTACCGGCAAGCGGCCTTTGGTTTATGTTCGAAACGGCGGGGTCGATGAACGAGAAACAGAAATGATGGCTGTGCGATGGAAGGTTTTTAACTTCTACCGACAGATCCCCTGTAGCGAGCAAAAGGAGATTACTGCTTGTCCTTCCTGTTTTGCGCGTCTTATACTTCAATGACATTATTAGGTAAACTTAGGCTGTTAGGCAGAGAAATTGGGGACAAGAACTGGTTTATTTAAACTTAGAGCAATATATGTAATATATTGACGCACTTTACCACCCTTCCTGACGGTTTTATCTCACTTTACCACAGTTTACCACACTTTACCATTTTCCAGCATTTAATAAGATTATTTGCTTTGTGTCTTTATTACTGAGCGGTAAAGTGTGGTAAAGTGTGGTAAAGTGTAGTTTTTTTAAGTCTATCCACGGTAAAGTGTGCGCAAGTGAAAGCTCTTTCCCTGTAAAATGATTTACATACACAAATCACTTTCAAATGTTGTAAGTTCCGTTTTTTACGTCATTTTGTTATAAATATATATCCTATATATATAGGGAAAGACATTGTGCAACTTGACACCACTCATTAACTCAAGATATTTTATTGAATATTTCCTTCAAGTGTGTAATGACAATATCAATATTTTATGCGTCTTCCCTTGGAGTTAACGATATCTCTTATTCTCTTAGACATTGAAGAAATAGTTTTATCTATGTACTCTTTTGATACGGACCAGACATTATATTTTACAGCGTCTGTAAATTGTTCCCAAGTCTGATGCGTGATGTTATTCTCTCGAATTTGTGCTTGTAAACGTTTCCTCACGATATGAAACATATTTTCAATAGGGTTGATATCAGGGGATCTTGCTGGAATGCCTACCATTGTAGCACCAATTTCTGTCATGGCATCCTTTGCTTTCTTTGACGTTTGTGATGGGTCGTTGTCCATTACAAACAACTTTGGCTCATTTGACGTCTTTCCTGCTATCTCAAATAGCGTTGGGAAGTTTCTTCTCACAAATTGCGCAAAGAAGGACCCGTTCATTTTCTCGTAAGGCTCCGCACATATTACACCTTTTCCGTAGGCTATTGCAACTATTAAATGCAGTCTCTTTCCCCCTGCCAGATCCTTACTTCCTTTTGTTGTGATTGTTAACCCCTCATTCCTTTTGCGCCATATTTTCCCTTTTGGTTTCAATGCATCACTCATCGGATTAGCTTTGTAAACGAAAGATACTCCGTCCAAGTAAAAGGCCACGTCACTTTTCCAATAAGACTCATCTTTTTTTAACATATTTCGAGCAAATTTTTGACGTCGTTTGTAGTCTTTTTCTGTCAAAATACCTTTTCTCCTTGTCTGTAAAAATTTGTATCCAAATTTCTGTATGTTGTTCACAAACGTTCTGTACTTGGCCGCGTTAGGAGAAATGCCACTCTCTTGCACTACCTCCATAACAGTAAAATTGGCATGTTCTTTCCTTAACTTTATTATACTTCGCTTAAGTTTTCTCTTGTCACGCAAACTTAAACATTCAGGCCTGCCACGTTTCCTTTTCCCTTTTGTTTTTGGATCTGTAACTTGCTTTTCTTGTACTGCTCTCCAAGCACTTGCCTTTGACATATTTGTCTTTCTCCCTATCTCCGCAAACGAATATTTTTTTTCTAGCCAAAGAAATTTTGCCAATGCAAGCTGTTTTCCGCTCAAATATTGTTTAAAAACCATATTGGACGTTTATGTAATTTCACAATAATGGTATCATGACGTCATCTAATCAATTAAAATTAATTTTTTTTTGAATTTCGTTAATGTTACACTTTAATTACATGCACCGATTAGTTTGGTAAGCGAAGCGTACATAATGCGACAAATACAGGGCATTGATCATTCGAGAATGTATGAACTGATTTTCAGACAATCAGTGCATTTATTCGTTGAAACGCTTCATACAAATGATCCTTCAATTCCTTACTAATTTAAAATTTTCTATTCCCCCCCCCCTCCCCCCCCCCCCGTTCAATGTTGCAATGTTGATGATGGCAATGAAAGAATATGCCTTTAACATTTCTTAAAGATATGAAAATGGAAAATTAAGCTCAAATCAACATTGAATTGGGGGGGGGGGGGGGGGGGGGGGGGGGGGGGGGGGGGGGGGGGGGGGGTGGGGGGGATGCACCAGTTGAATTTCCTTTCGTTTCAACATTTTTTGCACTGATTGTAGCTTGGTGGTATATTTGTCATTTGTTGATTTGCAACATTTAATTTGTTACATGTTTTATAATCCACTTGTTTGTGTGTAATCGAAATAATCGACACTGTAGCTTTCTGAGGTTTAATCATTTATGAATTCATATTACATCTGTTTATACTGATGTATGTGATTGAATATTCAAACACCAGTAGCTGAACCTCACTATGAACCAGCCATATTTGTACGGCCTGTTTATCTTGCCCATTTGAGTATGGCGAAAAAATTATATGCATAAAAAAATAACAAAGTGAGAGGTTCTTCTTTTACTTATTTTTTTAAACATTAACTTTAAAGTACTTAACACCAAAGATGTGAGGGGCAGGTGGCACACATGCTCACATTTAGCTAATATATGATTTATAATGATATTGGATTTTGGTTTCATTTGTCACAGCTGTCTAGTTCAGTTGTAAAATTTACTAAAGTTTGTGGAGCCCTTCATCAAAGTAAAACCAAAGGCACCACCTTTTTAACTTTATACCTAAAACACTGCTTAATTATATCAACTTTACTCTTAAAAACATTACAATTATATGATTACTGGTACATGTGTATATACTGTAATAAAGCAGCTTCTGGTACAAAAAATACCCTTTAGACTTGGCATCTTGTGCAGTCTGGTAACTGATAAGGGTGTAACAATAGAGGGACTAGGGGGAGATACAGCCCACTTAATATTTTTCCTAAGCTCCATTGGTAACTCTGAAAATGGGGCTAAAATGTGACTAAAGCCTGGTTTCCATTTGGTCACTGGTGGTCATTGACAGAGTTGCTGCTGGGATAGGATTTATTCTATCCCAGCAACTGCAATCGACCACTTTTGACCCACCAATGTACAAATGTCAGTCAGGATTAAAATTTCCAAGGGAAAGCACAATGCACCCCACCTTTAATACTATTAATTTTGACAAATTAGGCTAACCTGAAGTATCTTCTGCCAGCACTAGGTAGATAATGCTGGCATGCGTGTAGTCCCCATTTATAACAAGGGTGTCCACAGTTAGTAAGGCTCTCATTTGTACTGTATACTCTACTGATAAATTTACTTTTGGATGAAGTGCCAACTGAAGATATTTGAACCAAGGCTACATTATGTGCAGCCTAATATGAGTAAAGTCATAATCGACAGCAATAAATTATGAGTTTTAAGAAATCATTTTATTAACCTTTTCACCACCAGGTTAAGCTATTTAGAATTTTATTCTTGTTAACATGCCAGATGATTTTATTCTACTGCAGAGGGAATGCATTAGCTGGTTGGGCTGGCCTTGCAAGCTCACATTGAATGGGTCAACTCACTGTTGCTTAGGTTTGCTGAGAATCCCTGTTAATCAGCTAATTAAGTTACAGTAGCCAGTATAGGCAGGAATGGGTTATGGTCCAAATCAAAATGTCAAACACAGTAAATGTAATATTAATTTTATTGTGTAAACAACCAGAGTTAGTAGTGGAAAATTGTTCTCTCGAGGTGGGAATTCTTAACTTCTGGCTTTTAAATACATGGATCCGAATGCAGCTGTTCAGTACATAAGAAATAATACAGAGATTGTTGTTTGCAAAAGTAAAACTACAGTTGGTGACTGTACTATGAAAAGAACTTTGGCTGAACTGATTTTCAAAGGAATTTTCTTTAATTTAGAAAGCAGACTTTGGATATACAGTGTGTACTAAAACATTGACTGTAACCATCAATCACTGTCTGTTTATGATCAGGGATGCCAGGAGGGGCATAGGGGTGTAGGAACTGGAGGGGAAATGGGGCATGTGCCCCCCCCCCCCTCAAACTTTGTCATGAAGTGCCCTTTTTGCAACAGGAAAGTGCCCTTTTTATGTTAAAACATGTGCCTCAAGTGTCCTTTTGAAGTCCTACCCCCTGAACAAAGTGCCCTTTTGAAGCTGTGCCCCTCCAAGATCAAATTGCTTAGTACACCACTGGAGGGGCAGCTTCCACTCATTGCCTTTCAGTGCTAGGAGGGGTGAGGGGGGTTATCACTTAATATGGATATCACTTAAAACAAGATATTAAAAAGGAAACTATATGGAGTCACTACATAGAGTGGGTATCTCCTTGTATTTAAATTATAATTAAATAGAAAAATAAGTTCACCATTTATTATTTTATTATCATATGTTTTATTTATTAACATTTGTACTGAACTGATACTGGAGAAACAACAATAGGACTCAAGGTCCCTTACAAGGTTGTTCTCCTAAGATTGAATTGTTGATTTTATGGAGGGGGGGGGGGGGGGAACCAGAGAACCTGGAAAAAAACCTTGAAGCACAGGAGAGATCAACTACAATAACTCTACTCACACGAGTTCCAAGCTCAAGCCTGTGACAAGGTGTCCAAAGTAGTCACCCATCCAAGTACTAATGCCATCCAATCAAGCTTAACTTTGGATCACAGTGGTCAGGCAACTCTTCACCACCCATGCTTCCCATATGGTCACATAGGTATAGTACCAGTTTAAAACTGGTGTAAAATGTATAAATCAGCAACTAATGCTTACCCCATATGGATATAATACTTCAAACCAATGTATATTACTTGTAGATACAAATTAAAAAAACAATGCCTTGTAGTACATTGTACAGCTATAAGAATATTATGTCACATATAACATATATAAAAAGTAATAAACACAGTGTCAACAGCCATAAGGCAATATATTTTTTTGTTAAAAATATGAGGAGATACTACATACATGTTGATATAAACTTGATCAGTCACTCAGCTAATTATGAATATTTGAGGTGATTGAAAGATGTAGCCATCATTTACACGTTCCAAATGATACTTCTTGAAGTCAAATCCAGTGTCCATATGACGATATACCATAAATATTTAATTATTTTACATACACGTACGGAAAACTATGAATTCTGAAAAGTGAACTCGTCACGAAGCACGGTCACGATGCATGGGCCACAATGAATCTGTTATCTGTCATACTTTAAACTCGAACCAGAGTTCCAAAAATACCACATAGGCAAGTAAGTATTTCTTGTCTCCTTGAAATGACTTTTGCAAAGGAATAACTCTCAATTTCTCAGATTAAATCCCAATAAACATGTTATTTCGCTTCACTCCTTCTCGAAAACAACCATATGACATGAAGACCGCGATGGGAGAATGGGTGTGAAATTATCTGCGCAGCGCAGTAGGCGTCAACGCGTTAAGCCAATCAGAGTCGATTTTCAAATGGATTGTCCCAGAGCCATTCGCTTGCCGCGCGCGTATGGCTCTGGGTACGAGATTGATTGCACACGTCAAATTTGTTCTCAAAAATGGCGGTTGAGGAAGTTTACTCGGTTTGTGTGTGAATTTGGGAAAGTTTAAAGCACAATTTTTTTGCGATCGGAGGACAAAAAAGGTTTGCATTGATTCTAAAGAGGTAGGTTTGTATTCCAAACCTTTTTAGGATTGATATTTAATAACGATTTTCTTCAATATTATACTTTACATATTTACATATATTTACATTTTGAATTTAATAGAATCATTCATCACTTTCAATTCAAGGAAGATACTTCACAAAGGTGACTGTACACAAATTTATTGTCTGGCTTATTCGAGCCTTTATCCAAGCAAGAAGATTTTCCAGATTCTGCTTGGGTGCCATCGAAACAGTTGCTCCAGTGTGTGTTCTTTTATGTTTTACGAAATGTTTTGATACAAACTTTTTGACTATGCAAGCGTTTGCCTTGTGTTTTGTTGGATAACTTTTTTTGCGTAGCATGCATAATTTTTGCGTTGACTATATTTAAGGGTAATGATTTACTCTACAATTTAAGCGTGTGCAAATGCTTAACTCTTTGATAGTTTGCTTAACTCTTGTGTCTTAAGTTCGGTATTCGACAATTTTTCAAGAAATGTTCGCACGCCTCCCGGTCTAAAACGACAATTTTTAATTTAAATTCTGTTTCTTTTTAGATTTTAAATGTTAGAAAACTTTTTATTAATGTCCAAACTACCCGTCTAGTGTATTTTTTTGTTTGTTTCACTTACCTTGAATAATTAAAAGCCATGTTTTTGTTTACGAAGATGGGATTTAAATTCCCCGCCATTTTTTCTAGTACACGCGCATGCGCAGACGTTTTTCCGCGGTGTTGCAGAAGGCCCACTCAGGGGTACGAAGTGTCCTCACTTTCTTAGTGCGCATGTCAGACGCCGCCATGTTGAAAGCAAGTAAACTCCAGCGGATCAACAAGGAACAACATGGCGGAAAACGAAGTCGGGTCACCAAAACGGCTCTAGCAGGAAAAGTTTTTGGACGATTTCCTTTTAACTTTGATATTTTACAAATGAAAGGTAAGTGACCAATTTACTTGAGGTTAGAAGGCATACAAACACGTTTTCGCGTAAAATTTAGCAACTTTTGAGCGATGACCTGCCCGCTCCTCAATGACTGAAGTGCGACAGTCGGGTACGGTATCTCGGTACATATTTCAAATTACAGAGAACTTTATCTACATATTTTTAATTGAGAATTGCACAGTGAAGTAAAGCGTGCTCTTGTTTCTACGAATATTTTAAGGATATTATAATATGCGCACGAGGGCTCACACTCACTCCAAATTTGTTACATGTAAATTGATGAAGTATTTTAGTCTGGTTCAGTTCAATTGGTAAAAATACCAATTCCACAGAATTCCATCTTTATGTGTTTGTTTACCTTCTTCTAGTAACGTTCTTACTCCAATTATTTGTCTGTTGTATTAAGTGAATTGTGATTGAAGACATTGAACAAGATTTATTTTTGTCATTAGCCTACATGGCTAAAGTTGATACACTTGACAAGCTGTTGAAATGTTGATTTGATTTTGTTCTTTTCTTGTAATTTTCGTAAATAATTTGTTTGGATTGTGCGTGTATTTGGACATGACAACTTACAGGATGAAAATCAGAAGCTTCCATTAGAAAAGACACAGTTTGATGCCTGAATTGATGGAGACTTTTATAAAACTCACGTGTTTTTGATTCACTTGTTTCACTTTTAAAGTGCCATTAATAGTCGAACTTTATTTAAGTATTGTTGTATTACTGGATTTCAAAAAAGAAAAACTGATAATAAACACCACCTAAAACTATTCAAGTGTATATGTGTTGTCAGTTGTGATTGTGATGATGATATAATATTATTGCAGTACATATTAAAACTATCTGTTTCTAAAAGTCTCAAAACCCACACCTGTATTTGCTAGAGTATCAAAGGCTTGCATAGTGTACTGTACATTTAATTTAAAAGCATTATTTTAAATATGTCAAGTTGATGTGTAGATGATAAATTGCAAAAATGTTGACAGCTGTTAACAGAAACAGCTGTTGGAAATGTGTTCCAAATTCTTAATGTAGATTAATTTAGGTATAAACCATCCACCCTATAATAGAGGATATACTGTACATTTGAGTTGTTGTTGGTATACATTTAAGCATTTGCATTATTTATATACATATTGCAAACCCCATATACCTGACTGTGTTTACCACTGACTACAAAACGTTTTTGCAAACAAGTTACAATGTTAACCAAACCCAATAAGTTTTAAACATTTATTTCATATATACAGTACAAAATAGGTAAAGGTCAGTTCTTTTGACCACTAAATTTTACTGTTACAAGCTCTGTGAAAACAAGGTGCAAAATTAAGAAAATGTATTATTACCAGTTTGCCCACCACAGGACAAATAGTAGTAACTGGTCCTTTACTCTTTTACTGGCCAACACCCTATTAATTAAATTAACCAGTAGACCAATTAAACTTAAACCTTTTTTCCTTATTTATTATAAAGACATGAAATTAACACCTTTTTGTTCTTAAACATGAAGTAAGTAGAAAGTCGTTTGTTCAAAATGTTTACACTCAGTATGACTGAAGCTGTTGACGAACATTTGCCACTATTCCTGTGTCAGTGGTCAGTGCTGTGAGGAATCCCCTCTTGATTTTCTATAGTTCATTGTTTCTTAAGATTTCATTTCAAATCTATTCTCAGCTAAAAAAAGGAGAGAAACTATCAGAAAGTTGCACATCGATAATCTAAACCTCCATCTAAGCAACAAATCATGAAATATTTAAAAAACTTGGGGAACAAAACTCAAGACGAACTGTCCAACCTAGAGAATTAAGATACAGTAGGCCATTTCAATTAGCTAACGTGCAAATTCGTTCATTTTATAGTAGAATAAAGTAAAATACCTAGACTTCAACACTAATTAGGACCTGATATTTCAGGTTAATCGTTTTATCATCAGCAACGTTTACAAATATTAAATGAAATTGTAGAAATACTGGCACTTGTTTGTCAGCCTTCAACAAATATATGTCAAATCATAATTGCCTAAAATCCGTCCAAATAGAGAGCTATAGAGTTGCTTCGTTCTTCAAAATTGCTTGTCCGATTAAGATAGAACAACCAATACGTGTAATTTTATCATTATACTTTAAATTTAAACTGTTTTTAAAGAGTTTCCTCACTTATTTATTCTTGAAAGTACAACTTCAAAAGTGGACGGGTAGCTCCAGCCGGACCGATTAACAAGATAATTTAATCGGAAATTTCCCGTTCAAATTTCGTTAAATATCTTCCTTACCACAATAAATTTGATTACTTACCTTCACTTTCAATGTACTATCCGTCCCAAGAAATATTACCACCAAAATTTTGAGTTAAGCCATTTAAACGATCAGAACGCACTTTTCGCCATATTGTTTACTGTTGAGAGTAGCGGCTTTTACTTGCTTTCAACATGGCGGCCAACATGCGCGAGGCGACCAGCGCGAGGACATAAACGTCAAAGGTTCCGACGAGAGTGGGCCTTCTGCTTAGTATTTATTCTGTGGTATAAATAGACAGGTGATTATAGAAAATCACGCGCGCTGATTGGTCGAGCTACTTTGGATTAATTCAGTGATTAATACCAATTAATTCTCGATAATCACCAATCTCGTTCCCAGAGCCCACGTTCCCCACCCGGGAAACGAGACTCTGGAATAATCCGTTTCAAATCACAGGATTCTTGTTATTCCGCTTGAGGTACGCATGCGTAAATATCCGAGCGGAATCTGGATAGTATGTTCTCCTTCTTTGAGTTTTCCCCAAACAAGTCAATGGGGTTGCTGGCGAAGCTCGAATCACAGCATCTACACACATACGGCGAAGATATCGATCGCGGCGACATCTTTGTTATTTTGGTTTTATTAATTCTACTTCCGGTCACTTCAGACCAACTCATGCTCACTATTCAGCCAATAACGTAACGATTTGAAACGGATTATCCCAGAGTCTCTCGTTTCCCGGGTGGGGAACGTGGGCTCTGGGAACGAGATTGGATAATCACCTACAGCGTTTATTCAAAATGGCCGCCAGCCAAGTTGTCAATGCGACAGACGACGAGGAAATTAACAATTTTAAAGAAAATGTTGTTCCTAAAAGTACTAAAATGTGTATTTATACTAAAACAATTAGTCGCCTCAGGCTCAGTGAATATCGGTGAATAATAACCACGACTTCGTCTCGGTTATTATACACCGATATTCACCTCGCCTTCGGCGAATAATTGTTAATTAAAAAATGGCGATCAATAAAAGACTACAACGGTGAAGATCAGGTGCGGTTTTCTCAGTGTCTGAATGTTCATCTACGAAACTAGCTTAGCCTGCGTCGGTTCGCGTTGCCCGCCTACCGCCCGCGCCCGATAGGAAAAGTGTCCCCCAAATCGTTTGCAAAATGGCGGCATTTATGGGTTACTGACCTATATATATATATATATAACTAGACTGCGTGCTCCTATTACCTTTGAGTTGGGAAACGTGTCCCCCAAATCGTTTTCAAAATGGCGGCATTTATGGTAGCCTCCCTCGCAGCCGTGTTCGGTGTTCGGCCCCCCTCCACTACTACGTATGCTCAGACGAGCGCCACATTCGATTCCCTTTGTGTAATGGACCATTGAAATTACACCATTGTCTTGCTAAATATCAATTTCGTTCCCAGAGCCCACGTTCCCCACCCGGGAAACGAGAGACTCTGCGATAATCCGTTTCACATCGATATTTCATTGGCTGATGAACACAGTGAACCCTATATAACTCTTCTTCCGGATATCCCAGAGCCTCTCGTTTCCCGCCCGCTGGTAAGGGGAAACGCACGTTGCTATGTTACGATTGTTCAAAGTCCTCGACAGGAAGTAAAGCACGCTGTCTGGCACACTCGTTCGTTACTTCGTTTTCGATAAGGAAACTATGGATTTTATCACAATTCCAACTCACTGTGAGCTGAAAACGGCAATCCGAGACTCAGAGGTGTATGGTTTAAGTTTTTAATATTTTTAATTACTCACGGTCACGCGTGACTTGCTTTGATTAACCAATAGTAACGCTTTCAGAAATTTAGGCCAATCAAAAACCGAGTTCAGATATTGAACTCACCAAAATGAGATTTGAAGCTCGCGAGACCCATGCGAGACCAGAGGCTCCTCGCCCCAAACACAAACTCAGAGCCTCTGGTACTCAGGGTAATATGTTAATGGCTAGAAAATAGAAATTGCAAACATTGAGCCTGCGTTATTTGTGTAGTAGTCTTCCGCTTAAAACCCTATTTAACCCCACGCATCCCCGCGGATCATATATTGCTATTCGTGTTTTTTATCAGTATACACGTTTTTGAACCCGAAAGTAAAAAATAAGCAGTTTCATCAACTTTTAATTACTGAAAAAGTTTGAATTTCAAAATTTCCTTCCATTTTCCTTCCATATAACCAAATTTCCTTCCAATTTCCTTCCAAATTTAATTTCTTTTTCTTTTTCCTTCCAAATGCCAAAATTTCCTTTTGGAAGGAAATTTCCTTCCAAGTGGAAGCACTGCTCAAACATGACATTCGTAGATAATTACATGAAGTACTCAGCTCAGTGTAAACCGTTAGGAACAACATGGCAGAAAACCAAGCGATTCGGCGAGGATATCTCTTCGGATTTCTCCTATTTCTTCTGAAGATGTTTTGTTTTGCGTACAAGAAATGAAGACGAAGCAAGAAAAGCCTACAATCTTGAATAAGGTATCAGTATTTTTTTTCTAAATAGAGATGTAAACATTAGTTTCGTACATGCGCAGAACGGACTGGAGGGCACATTTAACTGTATCGGTAGTTAAAACGGTCAGCTCAACCGCCCAAGGTCAAGAGGTTAGCAGTCTGCAGATTTGGGAAGCCTGATCTCTGATTGGTCAATGAACGGAATGGAATGTGGCGCTCGTTTGAGCAGACGTACTGTAGTACGAGGGATGCTACATTTATGGGTCCTTTTGCTAATGGTGAAGGTCGCTGACCGATACCTAAGAACCGGACTGATGACACATGTTTTTGACACTGCCTGCATGTATTTTGCTCGGAATTCAGACCCCGTTTACACGATGCCGGTACAATTTGAAAACGGAACAAAATCATGCCGTTTAGGCCTTGCGTTTACACGATAGGGGCAAAAAATGACAAAAAAACGGCACAAAATGAAGACGGGTTCCTTGACGGCATGAAATGAAAACGGAGCACTAACCGGTATCGTGTAAACGCCCGTGCCGTAACAGTTTGATGACTGCGGTAATCACGATATATACGACCACAGTATTTTGGTCAGCAGTATTCACAAAGTCTTCTCAATTCTCATTGGAAGAGAATAGTCACATGTTAATCCGTCATTATATTACACCTGCACCGTGTAAACCTATACTATATATAACCTATATTACACATAGGTGTGTAAACGCAATACTTTTTGGCCTTTGTTTACACACCGGCATGATTTTGTTCCAGTTGTACCGGAATCGTGTAAACGGGGTCTCAGTCGAATTATGTTATTTATAACTCGATAAAGTCTTCATATTTATAGAAGGTGAAAGCTTCCTGACTGACGAGTTTTGACGGTCTTCCACTGTCCCAGTCTGATATAGTTTGTCGTCCAGCTTTCTTGTTTGAACGATGGGAAAATAGACGGACGAACTCGCCGTTTTCCGGATTTAAAACACCTGACAACTGATGAGTTTCTCGTCTGCTATTAACACTTGGAAATGGTTGATAAAGACACTCTAAGGAGAATTCGGTACGCCTCGCTTCTTTACGATTTCCTCGTGATCTTCAGCGATTCTTTATAGAACTGACTACTTCATAAAACGAAATGTTTGTAGATTTCCATGACCATGTGTATTGACAGTCTTGTTATTTTACTGCCAAGTGTTCGTGCCGTACGCCGGTCTTTAATTCAGACTGCTAGAAAGCTACAACAGTAATTGTCTAGGAATATTATTATTGTAGTTCAGAACTACAATAAGACTCTAATTGGCATGAAAACGTCCCGGGCCGCTCAGCAACAAAGATAAATAATATACATGGAAAAACCACCGAAATATTTTGTTTACACAAACTCGAGATCATGTTTACTGATATTCCTATTTGGTCAGTCCCACAAGAAAATAACAATGACCAACCATGCATGCATTAACTCTTTCCTGTCCGAATTGGTCTTTAGTATTTTATTGTTAAACCGGTCATGATTTAGGGGTAGACAATACCTACAGAATACAATGGATCGTTTTCACTCACGTGATCGGTGGCCCCATTCGGGTGGTGAAACAATACGAAATTTTTTAATAAGAATAGAGCTAAATTCCCATAGGATAAAGATGGTACACCAATATGGCCGCCATTTCATTGTTTCGGTACACCAATATGGCCGCCGTGACGTCAGATGAAAACGATCTATAGACAATATACTCTAAAAATAGTAAATGCCCCTAAATCGTGACTCATATGTTTATTCTGGCTAACGCCAGACGATTTTATTCAGATAGTGAAATAAAAGCAGATTGCTGCGTAGGCAATGTTGAAACAACAATCGAAATATAGTAAGGTTAGCGCCACACGTGACTCCACCACATGTTGTTGTCATAACAGCGTCTTACACTTATGACATTTACTTCCGCTAATTATTACTTGGATTATTCGCGCCCTATCTTTGGCGCTTATCTTTATGAATAAATGTTGTTGTTGTTCTGTGATTCGTCTTAGTGACTATTCTTATTTACTGGCGTAGTTATTACATGCCTCTTTCCGCGAGCGGTCTGGAACGTGAAATCCAGCAATTTGATTGGTTCCTGAGTGGTCTGGAATCTGCCGTTCCTGACAGCAGAGAGAATGTTATAAACAAGATGAAAAGTCAAGTCAGTATACATGCAACAAGAAGGATAATAATTTCAGAACTACTCATTGTTGAAATATATCGTGCTGCTATGTTGTTAGAATTTAGAAATTGTGTTAAGCTTTCATTTGATGTGTAGTTTAAGTTTCCATATTATGTGAAACTTTTTAAAATGTTCAAAACAGTGTTCGTAGCAATGTTCGTAATAATATAACATTTACTTCTCACAGATATTATAGAATTTCGTCAAATGTTTTTTATTCAGCTACGTAACGTACAACCTTGAGCAAGATGTCAAACAAAAGCAATTGAAAAATGCTATTTGGGGTAGAAAGTTCAGGATTCTCGCTTGTTCGGTCTGTGCTAGTGAAATATTGGTCCTCCGTTTCCTGCACGAAAACGTCGGTCCGATATTTCACTAGTACAGACCTCACGCTCGGTGAATAAGTAGTAAATATACTGCCGAAACAGAGAACGTAGGAGTCTCACGTTTCGAGCGAAGGCCCTTCGTCAGAGAGAAACAATTTTATTCACCTCTGGGGAAGTCCTCGGACAGGAACGATTTATGAACTATCTCTATAAGCCGGGCTAGCCCGGTTAATTGAGCTCACGCGATTGATTTAGGATTTTACTGTGAAATTGAAACAGCCCCTAACTCTTTCGATCCTGTGCGAATTAGTCTTTAGTATTTTATTCTGGCTAACGCCAGACGATTTTATTCACCTCTGGGGAAGCCTTCGCACAGGAACGAGTTATTAATAAAGTAAGAAAATCGCTTGGTATTGTAGCGACCACTGACACAACCTCGCACCCAGGCTGCGCCCGCTGGAGGAAAGACCCTAATTTAATACGGGAGGGGAGGTTCTTTATGTGCAATTGTTATTTTGGTGAGTTCAGTCGTTTACGCCGGCTAATCTAGTTGTTATTAATAAGACACACTGAAATTGGTTGTCGATTATCATTGCAAACACTGGTCAATAATTACTTTTTTAAAAATGGAGACATCAATTGAAGATTACTCATATTGGAGATTTCATTCCTAAAACATTGTCTTGCTTTAAAGCAGGTTAGTTTTTGCACTTTATTTTTTACAATAGCAGTGGCAGGTCGATCAAACAGTTCGTAGTGGCGTAGGCCCACCCAATGGTCTTTAAGACCGTTCTCGTGAAAAGTTTAAATCCGTGGAGAAACTTGTAAAGGGGAGGGGGGGGGGGGGTACAGTTGTTTTAAGTCCAAGTGAGTAGATTAGCAATGTGTTATATATATATTGCATGCATGCATATGCTATAGTTACAATACTAAGGGTCTATACAAAATGCCTCCAACCTGTTTTTACATTTACGACTTGTTTACTTAAATAAATCTAAAGATATTCTGACGTGTATCATTCTATGTTCTGGTTTGATTTCAACAAAATTATGTAATTTATGGCTTTCAGATTACTTTTAAATACTTGCCTCAAAATGCAGGAAATAATGTTTCTGAGACCCTGGAAATCCAAAATTTTCTGGGGGGGGGGGCATGCCCCTAGGAGATCCAGGTTCTCGCCCCCCAAACCCAAGACCCTGGCTACGCCACTGACAGTTCGAAGTCTGGCATGTTCATTTGGTACTAAGTATAGAGCATTGTTTTCAATTTAAAACCAGTATAAATATAACGCCAATGGATATTGTATTAAAAACTTCAGTTATCTGCCATTTTTCGGTTGACTTCACTCCATGCAATGTTTTGGCCCAACCTTATATATGACCTTTCAGTCAGTTCATAATGAAGTAAAGTTTTGTCGAAAAAGTAAGCAGAAGAGTTTTTCAGTTCCGGTCTGTTAAGCGTTTGTACGTGTCGTTTCAATAACATTTCTTACAAAATTCTAAGCCTCAAATGCCAAGATATAATTACACAGTAAAACCAACTGCTGTTTGAATTCACTAATAAACAGGTAGTTTATATTGTGCCGAGTTTCAAGAGTTTTTCATTTTTGATGAGTTTCTGTTGGTTATTGTCGGGGAAGGATCGAGGGTTTTACTTTTGCTATAATCGGTCGCAAAAACATATGAAAACGAAACATATGAAAGAACAACAGCCCATTTTTTTACGTACCTTTTTGTCATGTTGGTTTTCGGTTGAAGTAAATAAAGGTCCCATTTTTATCTTTTTTAAATGTCGTTGAGGAGTGGAAGTACTGCATCTTTTAACTCTAGTAAAAGTGGCTTTGCTTTCAGAAATAACATACTTGAAGGTCTCGAAACTGTAACGTCGCCTTTCACAAGCTCTGCAGACCAAACGTGGAAGTGAGTCGACATTGGGAATTGAAGCACAGTATATATATCTTCCGCGGCCGAAAAGATCTTGTTCTTTATTTTGAATACATTTTTTTGAGTGTCGCACATCACAAACAGAACGACACAGACGGCAGCAATTTGCGTTTATATTTTGAGTTGCGTAGATTTTTCTTGGTATTTCTGGTACAGCTTTACTAACCTGAATGTCAGGCCTTTATTTGTTCCCGCCTTCCGCTAAACCCGTCAGCGCGGGCAGATGTGCGGGCGAGCGAGAAGGCGAGAAAAACAAAGGCCTGAGGAAACTCTTAACAAAACTGTCTTCCGCCCACTTTGCTATTTTTAAACATGAACGATATGATTGATATGAGTTGTCAAAAGAACAAAGCGTATGTTTTGATTTCATCCCACAGAAATATATAGTCTTTCTCCGCCTCTGGTTTTAGTCCAGACCAGTCTAGGTAGAGTTGCAATAAATACACGAGCTCGAATTGAAGGCGTTTGTCCATGGTATCTAGACCCGATCTAGAGAAGAAGTTGAAGAAATATTGATTCAAAATTCTACCATAATAAAAGATAAACACGATTTGATGATAGCCGCCTTGATATAGTTTCGACTAAATTAATAAAATATATAATTTTGTAGCACAGGCTAGAACGTTGGAGAAAAGGATCGACTGGATATTGATATTTTATATTAAAAACAAATGCAATAGTTTGGAATTATTTTATACAGTTTTAGAATTAAAATTTTAGAATGCAGGTAGGCCATTTAATATTAATATTGATACATATTAAATTATAAACACGTCTCAACCGTATAAACTCAGTCATCCACAACTAAGACTATGCTCCAAGATTCTCATTTCGCAACTTACGGGTCCACTTTTCTGACAACTATTGTTCAGCACTGTCATAAACAACTTGGACTTTCGCATCGGCTTCGCGTTCACTGAGTAGCCATCGTCCCTGATCATCGAACGAAGGACCCAAGTAGACTGCTTTTCGCAAGCTAGGTCTCCACCTGCTACAACGAAATTCCTCACTGTGCATGTTGAAGTCGATGAAGTTCAGAGAACACAAATGGCAATATCTGATATATCAGACTTTCACCAAAACCAGTGGGCAAAACAGCAAAGATATATCTTGGCTGTCAACAGCGAGGTCAACAGGCAACAGCGAGCTTTCGAATGCACGCCGTTTGTTCTGGTTTCAAAGACTCATTGCCGAAATGTGTCAATGAATTTAACAAAGCGGTTTCGAAAAGTCCTTCTATGGTTTGATTTCCGACATAATAAATGATTAAATGAATGAATTGGTCACAGAATCGTACACGATAAACACATTCGAGAAATGGCGATGACCTTGTCACGTGTAGGTGCACCTTCATGGTGCACCTTTGGGCAAGTTGTTTATCTGAATGAACCAATCAAAATCCTAACTTCAATTAGTCAGCCAATCAGAGCTCCCGTCCATGAGATGGACGGATTCCCCACAGTTTTGTTAAGAGTTTCCTCAGGCCTTTGTTTTTCTCGCCTTCTCGCTCGCCTACACATCTGCCCGCGCTGCCGGGTTTAGCGGAAGGCGGGAGCAAATAAAGGCCTGACATTCAGGTTACAGCTTTACTTAATGACATTGCCCAAGACTGATATTATGTTTTCACATTCAATGGGAAATATCGCGAGTGATAATATTTATAATAAAAGTAGGAAAATCGTGACGCTGACGCTAGCCGACTCCGAACACAATATTACTTTGCATCCCCTCTCAGAAAAAAATAATTGTCACTACCCAGAATCTGGGTGGTGGCGTCAGCAGCTCCTACCAGGGTACGAGGTTGCCACTGACATGTACTTATCGCAGGAAAAACTAATATTTATGTAAATACAAAGCGATTTTCTTACTTTATTAATAACTCGTTCCTGTGCGAGGGCTTCCCCAGAGGTGAATAAAATCGTCTGGCGTTAGCCAGAATAAAATACTAAAGAGTAAAGACCAAGAAATTCGGACAGGAAAGAGTTAATGCATGCACGGTTGGTCATTGTTAATTTCTTGTGGAACGACTCAAGAGGCCAGCTGGATTATTTGTCTGACTAAATAGGAATATCAGTAGAACATGATCTCGAGTTTGTGTAAACAAAATATTTCGGTGGTTTAATTTCGTGTATATTTAATATTTATGTTCGTTGCTGAGCGGCCCGGGACGTTTTCTTGATAAGAGTCTTATATAGTCTTAATTAAAGCCGTGCCGGCCGGCGTACGGCACGAACACTTGGCAATAAAATAACAAGAATCAATTTTCATTTGATTAAAGGTTCAACATTGAGATTTGAGAACCAATGAACTCAGTCTAAGGGGCTGTTTACATGGGAGGCGGGACGGGACGTTTGCCGGGACGGGACGTTTGCCGGGACAGGACCAGTAGCGTAGGAAGCAAGTTGACCTTGGAGGGGCACAGCTTCAAAAGGGTACTTTGTTCAGGGGGCAGGACTTCGAAAGGACACTTTAATTAAACACGTCTTTTATCATAAAAAGGGCACTTTTCTGTTGCAAAAAGGGCACTTCACGACAAAGTTGGGGGGGCACATTCCCCGTTTCCCCCCGGTTCCTACGCCCCTGGACGGGACGTTTGCCGGGATCTCACCATGCATGTATATCTCTCTTATTTATCCCGTTCCGTTTCTAGGGAAAGATGTTTGCCGGAACATTTTTCATCCCGTCCCGACTAAGCGGTATCCCGGTTTTCTCAACCGGGATCCCGGGAAATCCAAGACAATTTTTCTCATGTAAACACTCCATCCCGCTTTGCCGGGACGATATTATGCTGACTTTGCAAGATTTGTCATGTGATGCAAAAACAAAAATGGCTTCCATGCACAGAGAAGAGGAGTGCCTAGTCGTTTGCCCTAGTCCGTCTATCCAAACGTTTTCTCAAGAAATAATCCACTGTAGAAGTTATAAAATATATTGGCAGAAAGATAATTCACCTTGCTACAACATACGTACAGTTTATCCGCCCAAATAGCTTAGTTTTCTTAAAAAAGCGAAATACCGAACATGTCCAACACGCACTAGAGATGTTTGTTGAACGTCCCGGGTATTCCAGGGTGAAATCGTCCCGGTAGAAACATTCTCATGTAAACCCGGGATGAAAAACGTCCCGTCCCGCCTCCCATGTAAACAGCCCCTAAGACGTCTTGCACATTTTTTAATATATGCTGATAGTCTGCATCAACATTCAATCATGTTTGGTCTAAAAGAAACTAAGAAGACGAAATGATTGATGTGATTGGAAGAGCATGTTATTGTACATTTGTTCATTTAGTCGGATTTTTTCGGATAGGATCGGAATGCTTTACCAAGCTCGGTTCGGTTTCGGATCTAAGAATTTCGGATTGGATCGGATTCGGATTTATAACCAATTGTCGGATTGTAACCGTCCAATCCAATCCGATGCAGACCTCTACTTTGTACATGCAGTCCTCCATTTCGTGATATAAAGTTGATAACAGTAGTCAGTATACGTGTATATACTGCTGAGTGCTGAAATATTCACCATTTGTTTGTAAAAGGACAAACTGAATAGTTTTTTCTATTCACTCAATTTTTAGGCCAGTCGAAATTTGGGGCTGGCGGCATTTGCCCCCTTTTCCTCATAAATAATCCGCCACTGTCAAAGTAGGTCATTCTCGCTCGAAATTTTTACTCGTTCTTATGATTGTGTTTGCGTTTCTGTTTTAATTTGGGTCGATGTTATTAGTCCGTATCATCATTTTCATGTTTCAATACAAAGATGCTATTTAGATTAACTACGTTTTGCTCAAACTTGACGCTACATGTGCCAGTAAAGAGTACTAAAGACCTACCTAATATGAACGAGTTCCTGATTGGCTATAAGTAACCAATCACATTGTCCATTATCGATTCGTTTCTATGCTCCTTATAGTGATTAGGGTAGGGGAATACCGCTGCCAAACGTTTGCGCATGCGAATTCGCTACGTAAACATTGCAAGAGAAGTGGGAACTAGCCGTGGCGACAACAACCAGACAGTGAAGACTAAGTAAGACTCGACTATTCATTTGTGTTTTAAAAAAAGGGTCATGAAAATTACGAAGGG
This sequence comes from Paragorgia papillata, assembly GCA_035771165.1. Taxonomy (NCBI): domain Eukaryota; kingdom Metazoa; phylum Cnidaria; class Anthozoa; order Scleralcyonacea; family Coralliidae; genus Paragorgia; species Paragorgia papillata. The sequence continues at coordinate 1,098,820 of JAWNZC010000406.1, forward strand.
GTAAATTCAGAATATGTTACAATATTGACAAAGAAGCCATGTACAAATTACGTACCTTATCTTTTTGGTGGTATGCTTATAATTTTAACTTTTGTGTCGGACTCTCGGACCAGTCCAAATATTTCAGTGTTTTCCCGCTCTTTTTCCGAGGACGAGCTCGGACGTCGCACATGCTCAAAACGTTTGGCAGCAGGGTTGGTTAGGGGAAGGTGTTGGGTTAGGTTATCTAAACCAATCAGAAGCCTTCTTAATTAGTACATGTAGCTGATGATTCACATGTGCCGTCTTACTTACGTTATTTGCCTATTTCTGGAAAAGTGAAAGTGATAAAAATATTTACAAGTAGCGTGCTGCGTAGGCAGTGTTGAAACAACAAACGAAATATAGTAAGGTTAGATATACTGCCGAAACAGAGAACGCATAGGAGTCTAACGTTTCGTTTCTCCCTGACGAAGGGCCTTCGCTCGGAACGTTAGACTCCTACGTTCTCTGTTTTGGCAGTGTATCTAACCTTACTATATTTCGATATATATATATTTACAGCGGATTCATGTGACCGTTTAGGGACTCTTCTAAGGTAAATGTTTGAAATTTAGAGTCTCGGTAATGCCATTTCCTGCATTCTGGGGGTGATTTTTAAGAACACTGAAGGTCATAAAATGTCATAAAAACTAGTTAAAATACAACACATTTCCGACTGTTTCGCTTTATGTCAGGACTCATCCGCTTGTTCACTTTCAACTAAAATATGGAAAATTTTGTGAGGAACTATAAAAAGATTTTTCGTCACCACAAAATCTTATCAAAATGAAAACTATTTAACTAATATAAAGATTTATCTATACCTGTTTATCTATATCTATAATAGGTAATAGCTCAGGTAATAGCCTGAGTCCGAAATTTTCCTTTTATATCCTTATTGCAATTGCTTTATTCTTTGTTCATTTGTTTCGGTACTTCAGCAAAAAGAAACTTTTCCTGGGGGCAAAAAGGGACTTTTACTGGGGGGGGGGGGGGGGGGGGGGGGTAGGGGGCAAAATCAATTCGTAACGCCCCCTCCCCCCCCCCCCCCCCCCCCCACCCAAGATTGTGTGTTAAAAAAGGCCCTGCGTTGCTGGGCGGGACTTACAACGTTGTCTAAAAAAACCTGCGTTGCGTGTGAATTTAATAAGAAGTTGTAAACCCCGCCCGTTAATCTCTATATACACTGGATAGCGCAATTCCTTCTGTCTAACAATCAAAATTTTTGAAGCCAGATCCGCCACCTTACTACTTAGTAAGAGTTAACAATCATATATAGGTCAGTGGAATTAACCGGGGGACCTGGCCTGTCTTCATTTTTGGAGCCAGATGAGCAATCCAGTTATATAGAGATCAGTGGCCCCGACCGACAGCCATGTCTGACATTTTGCCTAGAAACGTCATAATTAATCAGTTGCAACTAACGCGACAATAATTGCCGTTAAACGCTCAACCTGAATCCGCTGCAAATATATATAAAAAAAATAGGAAAGAAATATAAATTTTCTAGTACCTCGTTGCACCTTTACTATTTCCCCATATTTATCTTTGAATTCGTGCGTAAAACACGATTCAGAGTCGTATTTTGATTTCTGTTGTCTTCCTCTGTGGGCAGAGGAAGACGTGATATCAATGATTGAAGTAAAACAATTCGAAATTTGTCCAAAACGTTGTTTTTTATTCATTAACACTTGTATTGTGGCTATTGTGAGACAGCCCCTCAGGTCATTTTCTCCCGTTTTTAAATTAATAGTATATTTATATACTTATAGCGAGATTCTTAACAGTTAACATGCTTAGCAAATCATGAAACTAAAATAACCATAGTATAGAGTTCCCTGCTGGCAGAGGTCTCTACAGGAAAGAGACCTTGTCGGATGTTTGCAGCATCCGACACTTTTCCTGTCACGCATGCGCGATGTTACCTTTTGTTACCTTTTATGTTACCTTGATGTTACCCTGTTACCTTTTGTTTTGGCAACAAAAAGTTCAGAAATACGAGATATGCGTGAATAAGACGAGGCGATAGCCAAGTCTTTCACCAACTCTGTGAGTCGTCTTGTAACTTCCCATGCAAGCAATGTAAATAACTTTATACCGACTGTGTGACAAAGTATTCTTATTTCTTTAAGGAAATAATGTTGAATAGTAAATAAAGAGATAAAAACAGGGTTACAGAAGCTCAACTGCATGGCTCAGGAACGCTAATTTTTACACTCTAGCACCACCAAGCGGCACGACGTAAACAACTCGTCAGTCATTGCGTAAGCACGCTCAGTAGCCAATCAGAATGAGTGTTGCACCAAACCTGTTTTCAAAACTGATTTGAGACGTCCAAGATCATGGACGGCGGCTACATCAAACAAAGCGTCGGATATTTGCAGAGGTCTCTTTCCTGCATGTAGTATAGAGCAACTGTAGCCGAAAAAACCCCGATAAACTAGACGCAGTGAAATTACGTTTAATTGAAAAATCACAACAGTGTAAATTTATCAGGAAAGTTAAATTTATAAAACACGTCTGCTTGTCATTGCTTGCTTGTCGCAAAGCATTCTGGAAGAGCGCAACACCCTCCTTTGACCACACCACACCAGTGAACTCTATTCTGCATATCTGGAACGCCAACTTCAGTCATTAACAGGATTTGTCAGTCATTAGCAAATTGGAAGTCAAGATATTTTTGTATATCACGTCGGATTCATTCCAAATATGCTGTCTGCATATACTTTTTGACCGCGTAGGGCAACATACCTCTCATCTGCAATTCAGGCATAGGATCGATAATCCTGAATTCTAGACACTTTGACAATCCAGGACAATCCTAAATTCTAAGGGAGTGTTCCAGCCCTGCTAGGCGAGATCTCGGGTTGTCGATAGCGAGATCTCGCCTATCAAGAGGACTGGCCGCTATGAGTTCAAAACCCAAGAGTCTGGGATCGAGTATACACAACGGACACAAATTTTGTAAATAACTTCGAAAACGTTAAATAAAATCAAAAGGAACTGAATTGAAAATAAATTACGGTTTAATTGATCAGTGTCTGTAAATGCACAGCGCAAATGGTATGGCTGGGACAAGAAACGTGCATTAAAGAACGGCATAAAATATAAAAGCCTGTCATATATAAAAAGTAATTATTTTAATAAGTGTTCTTCCATATAGGTGAATTTTGTCACATAGACATAGGTGCTTTAAGTGGCTCATTAAATTTACATCTGAAATAACAGTGATTCTAAAAGGCATATGTAAAAATCATTTTTTATTACATTAAGTGTTCTTCTAAATACAATCATAAAAGACTGAGGTAAATTTTCGTTGCTTGGGCCTGTACTTTAACGGTGCGGACTGAGACTTTGCACCACTCGCATCGAGTTGCCAACAAAGGCCATATTAAATTTGCCGGCATAGTCTTTGGGAGAAAAAAAAGTATGGCTTCAGTTATTTTTAACTGCCTTTCCAATTTATAAAATAACATTTTGAAAACGGAAGCGGGGATTGGTTAAAAACCGTGTTTCTATAACTCTATGGAAAACATGGATAGATGACGCCATCCAATACACCATAGTTCTAATTAAAATTTGCACAGAAACACCATTATACGCCATCACTTAATCTGCCATCCACTGCGCCATCCAATACACCATCCATGGAGGTTAATGAGAATCTACGCTTTTTATTTACATTCATTTTAAACGTTTAATCTATTTTGAGGGTTATTTTATAAAGGAAATAGAAAACATTTTTTCGGTGTTCCTATAGAGTTATAGAAACACTTGTGGAAGTTTTGAAGAACTCAAATTAGTGCGTAAGTTCTCGTTCTTCCAAACCTCCCCCCGTGCTTCTAAAACTCTATAGAAACACGGAAAATGTTTTCTATTTCTTAAATATAAAATATTAAAATGCTACGTTTCGGAAATATCTGCCTATTAAGATCGCTAAAAACGTATTACCTGCCTCCGTTTCAAATGCAACAGATATTATATTTACTTTTTGAATTAAATGTACATTTTCATTAGGAATTAAAGAAGGAAAGAAATTTAGAGAAATTTTAAGCGAAAAAAACTGCCTCAGTGTGCGTTAAAGTACAGGGCAACAACAGATGTTATGTCTCGTAGACCGTAATGCTATGAAAGCAATTAATTCTTAGTTGGAGGAGCTCAGCTTCTCACTCACACCTCCATGGCTAAGACCCGCCCTTCTACAGCTAAAACATTTGTTGTAGTCTGTTATAGTTGTTAATGATTGATGCAACATGATTTATGGACTTATATGTGCGTTACATCACATTTGTATTAATAAAAATACTAGATTAAAAATATTAGATTTACAGGAATTACAGCTAAAAAGAAATTAAGTTTTTTTTTATCTTTTTCGTAAAGTTCCATCCAATAGTTCATTGCGTGCTTGAAGCAGATCAATTTCTTTCAGATATTTTGCAAGCTCTTTTCGGCTAAAATTTTCATGCTTGTCGTTGTACACATTTAAACATTGCGCTGCTTTTTGCCTTGGTTGCGGATATAATTGATTTTGAAGTACATCATCAACATCTTTAAGGTTTAGTAAACCAGCCAATCGTTGCCATGAGGTAACAATGTGCGAAGCCAGTCTTTCTATTTCCCTTGGAGATAGCTGCGTTTTGTCCGAAAGTTGTTCTTTGATGTCTAATGTAAAAAATTGCAAACTTCATTATGGTTAGTTATACAATAACGTGACTTCTATGTACATTCTCATTGGTTGTTGACCGTGATCTATTAAAGGACACACCCACAGCTGGCGTCACATCACGTCAGACACGTCAGTAGACTTGTTTTTCTTTTTTCATGCCCCAGAAATTCTTCAATAAACCACTTGACGTCCTTATTGTATAAAACAAATAGATTACATTTTTCCGTGCGTGTGTACTGTAATAGATCACAGAAGACGTCACAGCGTGTAAAGAACAACAGTCACGCCTCTCGACTTCGTCTCGAAGAATTTAATCTATTTGTTAAATACAGTATATATATATATTAACTTCTTATTAACCGAGAGCGCGGTCATTACGGGAAAATATCAGACCGAGGTCTGTACATAAAGATCGAGGTCTGATATTTTTCCGTAATGACCAAGCGAACGAGGTTAATAATAAGAGGTTTATTATATGGCATTTTCAAACAACATACCTTGCATTTATACCTTGTCATGACTCAACTTTAGTCAGTTTAGTGTGGCCTCGAGCCATCCTCGTACCCAGGGTCTTATCTCCGCTTCCCCGCCCCCGCCTACGGCTGCGAAAAGACCCTGGTTTAGGCTGGTCACGTGGCTCCCAGAATCTGGGTGCTAACAAACTTTTCTTGTCAGGGTCGGGTGGTTATTTTGAAAATTGTCGCAGTACCTTCGGTGCAAGAATAAAATATCGAGGAAGCTCATTGTGAAAATTAAACACTCCATGGAGAACAATCTGGTATTAGTGAAGGAACAATTCGCTGAACTTCGACCGAAAGTCTTCCGTCGTTCAATCCGACGAGCAGCAAATTAAAAGAGATTTTATTCTTCGAACGGATTTCTACAGTCATCAGTGATCTGATAAATTACAGCCGTAAGCCGCCTGAAGATGGAACAGAGAGTTTCAAATTTTACTGTACGCGGGTTTAAATTTCCTCACTATCAAGACTATGCGAAATTCGCAAATTCTATTGGTTAACAATCGTTTGAAACCTCCATTCGAAAGAAAGTGGAAATTATCTCACTGCATCACTTGCAACGGCCAACACTCGCCGAGAATACATATACCAATTCAATTAACACCTTGGGCTTGCAGCTATCAACAAAGCTTTAGATTCTTATTCTGTGCTTTAGAAATTCCAAGAGGTTAGTTCATTACATTTACTATTTTAAATCGCATCAATGCAACAGTTTCGTGCCGTTTCGTGCAGCGGCGGGTGTATAAAGTAGGCACTTATATTTGAATTGTATTGCTGATTTTTAAAACGCTAACCTTTTAATAACATTCATCATAAAAGGAGCCACAAGTTCATGTTATCAACTGTTATTTGTTAGCCTCAGTTTCATTAAAGTTGTCCATCAGTATTCAGTATCGCGTTTTACTTACTCATGTTAACATTTTACAGTATTATTATATCGCTTGCTGCATGAACGTTGTTGCTTGTTCAATGTTTTTCTTGTCACTCATGTCTGTATTAATAATACAAACAGAACTTACCACTCAACCAGCGCGAATGTTACCGTTCTATGTTTCCTAAATTATGGAAAATTACTTCGTTATGAACGTTAAATTTCGAAAGATCCAAATTATTGCATGACCACCGTTCAAATTGTATATTTTAGTAAATATGTTTATATTTTGCTTCAGTCAACATCTTTCTTGAGACTTTATAAACAGCTCAGGCACATTTGTATTACCTTTAAATATTACTTTGTTCCTGTATTCCTTCAGAGTTTACTGATACTGTCTACTCTTTGTTTTTTAGGCAAACATTTCGTACAAACAAACGCGCAACGAAACGCTTGAAAACATTGACAGTTGGCACAATATTAAAAACAACAAAGGCGAAGCGGCGGGACACAAATGACAAATCACACAAAACGGCTAACGAAAAATTGACGGTGTATGAAGGCGCTAATAAACTGAAGAGATTTACGTCTTATATACTACTCCAAAGAGCCAACCGAGACTTTTAAGCGGCCTTCAAGTTCAGGACGGCGAATTCTGTTTCTACATGTACACACGTACGGTTCTACAGTATCGCATATAAACACTGAGGAAACCGACGTGAATAAACATCGATTTAGGCATGCAGTCTGGCTTTCTTGAGAATTATTAACGTACACCTTGTCTTGTCACAATAAAATAATCACATAAAAACATTGTCTTTGTGTGATTCAGTTTAGCCACGTTTCTAAATAACCCACCCCCAGTAAGTTATATTTTTGCCCTCGAAACACGTGACCAGCCTAAACCAGGGTCTTTTCGCAGCGGTAGGCGGGGGCGGGGAAGCGGAGATAAGACCCTGGGTACGAGGATGACCTCGAGCGTGTGACATAGACTCACCGTTTTCAATGTTGTTGCTCTTGTTGTCATCGCTTTCGGAATCCTAAAACTCACTGCCAGATTGCTCATCGTCCCACTCATACATAATTTATTCCTCAGGTTATTGAATTCACAAAATTTTTGCGGTTTTCTTTCATTGTTTAGTTGCAAACAACATGTCTGCCAAAATCCGTAATCGACCGGTCGAAAAGCAAATGAGAACACACGATTTCAACGGAAGTAACTTGTGCCATATAATAAATATATATAATGACAAGCCTAGATGCAGTTCAAACCAGTTCGAGTCCGCTAGTGTCAACACGTCTTACGACCTCTCGCCATTCCTAATAGTTTCTAAACCTACTGTATAGTCCTAAAAGCGTATGATTCATAAAGTGCAACGTATTGCAAAAAAAAATAGAAAAGTAATCATTGCTCATGCCTAGAAGTGGATAAACGATGAAAAAAAGAAAAAAGTTTCAAAGATTAGAGAGAGAGAGAAAAATGTACATAATGTGTAACGAATATATTTTCGTAAACTACAAAGAATCCTGTTTGTCACTTGATCTAGTAGCCTTGATTGTTTAGATCATTTCCAGAAATTAATGACAAAATGGCCACTACTTGAAAGCCAATTTACATATATTCCTTCGAGGATGGCGTCCCATTTTGAACAGTAAATATATTAAAGTGAGAATTCTGCTTATTGAGCAGCTTGCCAACTATTTGCCCACCTCCTCCTCAACTATTATCCAATCATTCAGTCACCTATTTAATTGCATCAGGTATATCTACTATCTGCCAAATTACATGTGTTGAAATAGTAAATAAATAAGCAGGCCATGCACCACTGGGTTGCGGTAGGATTTTGTTTGATAGTTTCAAAATCGTCTTTGATCAAACGTTCGAGAGTTGATAGAGGAACCTTTATCTCGCATGTAATAGATTACTGGAAGCTCAAACATTGACAAACGATAGCTCAAGAGATATACAGTCATTTGGCAGATCGTAGGTATACCTGATTTAAACAAATAGGGAAGTGAATAATTTGAAAATCGCTGTTGCTTAAATAGCGAGGTCGGCAAATAGTAGGCGAGATACTCAATTAGCAGAATTTTCATTTTAACATTTCCCCTCTATATATTTACTGTTCAAAATTAGATGCCATTTTATAAGGGCTATATGTAAATTAGCCCTTAATCGGCGGCCATTTTGTCATCAATTTCTGGTAATGGTTTGTCAAAAGAAAAGAAATTGTAAATCTAATGCATGTACGTGTTTCAATGCTCTCAACCTCAGTGCATGCATGGTTCAATGGTTAGAGCGTCTGCATGGCATTCGGAAGGTTCTGGATTTGGTCAATCACATCATGGTTCCAGTCCCGCCTGAAACTCAAAGTTTTCTCTGAGTTTAACTTACGACAGCTTGTACAGCAAAAACAATTGAAACTTTAAAAAATAATTATTTGTCAAAAAAAAAGAAAGACTACCTTGCGAACTTGATTTCGCTTCACTTGGTTTGCTTGCTTTACTTAACTCGTCTGGAACTTTTATATGAAGGCATTTCAGCCAATCAACAAGTTCAGTCACATCAAATTTTGAATCCTCCTTGTACTTTTCAAGCACTTTTACTGCTTTGGAACGAGCATCTGGATACAATGCGTAGTTGCGACGAATGTCGTCAACAAAAGCCTCTTCCATGTTCAGCAACCTAGCTAGGCGGTCCCATTTTGTTGTAGTGTTACTTCCTATGAGCTCAACCAACCTTGGTGTAAGCAGTTGTCCAGAAGCTGCAAATAAGTCAATAAACATAAAAACATAATATTATAAAAATCTTTATTTGAACAAGGAATTAACTAACAACAAAATCTGTTCGCATTAGAAGCTCTGATATCATAAAGAACAAAAAACTTTTAAAAATGATACTAATAAAATTAAATAATTACAAAGTATATTAAATTGTTTATATAAGAATAAGAAGAACATCACGTTGGAATAATTATTGTGGGAAGAATTATTGTCAGGTGAAGAATAATGATATTAACTGCTACTCCGAGTAACAAACCATACCGGGTGAGTACTCACCCGGTATGGTTTATTACTCGGAGTAGCACCTACAATATCATCACAGTTGTTTTTTATAAGTTGATTGTCATTACATGACATGCCGGTGTTATTTTTTGTAAATTAAAGTTTAAAATATCTGTATGGCACAGAAAAACATAAATTACATGTAGGCTTAACATCATTACATCCGTACTGACATGTAAGTATTTTTTATTAGTACTTTAGTTTTCTATCCAATAGAACTAAAGCATAAAACAACTAGAATTAACAAAGTTATAAACGCAACTAAGTAATTCTTATGTTCCCCGTAGGGCCTGTTCAGACTAGGTGCCCAGGTACGGTGCTCGAGGACGGGCCACTGTATGCCCTGGATCTGATAAGCGTTCACACAGAAAGCTTTTCATGGCTTTTGTAGTTATTTTGTGGCTTCGAATTACAAGGAATATTGAGTAAAAAGCGTGGGTACCACTTTGGACACTCCGTCACTATGAAAACGTGTTCACATTAGTGCTCGTACCTGGGGACGGTGGTGCCCGGTTTTGATTAGTTTGAGTTGGGCACCGCGAAAAAGTAGTGTTCACACTAGTGCCCGTGCCCGGGCACCTAGTCTGAACAGGGGATAAAAGACATTCTTAATTAAAAAAAAATTTCTTAATATATTAAAAATTGATTTTCTTAAAAAACAAAAAAACAAAACACAACAAACAAATAAGGGAAATATATTTCTTCTCCGTCTTTTGTATCTTTTGTCTGCTATTCTTATTCCTACTTCACGTACCGTCTATTTATCTATTTTACAGTAAACACCGGCTATATGAAGAATCTACATTTTATCAATTATATATGATCTATATAAGTATTATAAGTATATAAGATCTATATTTCAATTAGAAATAAAATAAATTATGCACACTAAAATATGCAATAAAACTGCTGATCTATCTTGACCGGATGAATGATATTCCTGTACAAAAATAGCCAAACTGGCAAATAATTAGCAAAAACATGAGGAAGGTTGAAAGTAAGTTGTTTCGTTGTTATTAATAATTGCGTGCTAAAAATGTAAACTTACTGTAAGCCTTAAAGTAAACTAAATCTACACTGCTATCCTAAGTGCATTACAGAAAACGTTTTCGCCAGAACGTTTTTCTTTTTTTTAAATAACTTTACTGAATCCATCACTAAGTGCTCTAGCACCAGACAGATAACCTCCTGGCGGAAGTAAAAAGTCAGCGGTATATAGTAATATACATGAGTATAGGAAAAATGACCAATATTTCGGTTATCATTAAAGCCTGGTTTCCATATACGTAGTCCCCGAGCCCGGGCGTAGGGCCGATGGCCCGGAGCCCGGTGAGGGTGCTAATCTCGACATGCGTGGACACCATTTACACGCGAAATTACACGCGAGATGAAAAGCTGAAAGTAATTCTGAAACCTGTTTATATATATATATATATATAATCAAATCCACAACTTGCGCAGTTCGGATAGCAGGGTACTGGTAACTAACCTGTTAAATTATTCAAATTATTTAAATTTACGTCAGCAAATTATAATGTATAAGTTCGGTTGGATTACGAAATAGTTTTTCAACGATCATGACAAAAGAAATCTTTGCCAGAAAAAACGGTTTGGGCTAAAATGTACATTAATAATGTTACTATGGAAAAAGACCAAAGAAAGAGGCTAACAAGAGATGTGGCAGCGAGAAGAGACAACAATAAATACGACTTAAAACCACTGAAAAAAGCCTATAAAAATTACGATAAAGACCGAAAACGATGCCGACCGAAATGTAACCACAGGTCGCTCAAACTCATGGTGTGGCAGGTTATGTATACAAGAATTTAAGTCGAAATGATAGAATATTTCCTCTTAATTGCTTTAAATTTTTCAAATATACTGAAATATAGTTTTCTTATCTCTAGTACAAAGTGTATTTGTCTTTCTGATGTGGTTTCGGTGAGATTTTATAAACAGTCTGGGACTGCACGCAGGCTACATAATTATAAACCCGACATAGCCATGTTTTATTATTAAAACGCTACTGTACGAATAATATATTCAACAAAATAAAACTTTATGAACATTACTGATTTGCCTTCATGTTTATTGTGTCAATACGTTTGTCTTTGTGAAATTTTGAACATTCCGCCAATTATTCCTCGAGTTTCGAAACCCGAAGTACGCTCCACTGGAAATAAAAGAGAAGGTAGGAAGGCTTTTGTCAAATTCGACAGAGGTCCACGACAATAATGGGCCATAAAATCAACCCAAACGCTTCCATCGACACCAAATTCGGCCAGCACCATGTCAGATAGTTCCTTCAACTGACAGACCCCCAAAATTGTCCTGCTCTTCGCTTAACGTAGACCTTCACAATTTTCGATGTGGCACAAGGCTTACATGGATCTGTGTGGACACCAACGGTTTCGGGGATGCGTAGTAACCATGCATCCCATTCAAATGTTTATACCCAGCCCTCCCGGGATATAGCAAAAACCTGATCGCTCCAGGAGTCCCCAAGGGCGGTTTTGTCAAGGGCGGTTTTGTCAAGGGCATTTGTCTTGCAGCGATCAGGTTTTTGCCTTTTCTGAATGATGCCTTGTCATGTTTATTTGTAAACAACGAAAAAAGTAAGTAACCGCGAACGAGAAAAACAATCTGAAAAGAGTAGACTGAATTGGCAGTGTTTGTGGTGACAAAAGCCGAGAAGAAAGTTTAACGGTAGGAGATTCATATTTAGGCCTACCAGTTTAGCTGAGTTAAAACGGAAGAAATCTTGACAATTAATATAAATAATATCTTGTCTAGAGTTGTCTTTGAACGCTAGGACGTTGGCATTGTGTCTTTTCTTGGCCACTGTTTATATCTATTTTTGAATGAAAATTTGTCATTTGGTTCATCTCGTTTTTTTGTTTTTTTTAATATTGACTTTGCATTTTCTTTCGGTGTGTCAATACAGATGAACCTTGCTAACTAATTTTCTGGGATGTTTTCTGATTTGTTTGTCATAGTTAATACAACAAAAAACAGAAATTAGGGGTGGGGTGGCGTGGGAGTGTGTATGTGACAAAATGCATATAAAGCGAGCGAGGGGTTGTTGCGTTCATGTATTTCTAGTTGTAATTGTTGTAATTCAATCGGCGACTGTTGTAGAAATTGAATCAGGTTCAGTCACAATTATGCTTCAGTCATTTGAGACCACGGCCCCCCGACCCCCGGGACATAGCGGGGAATTAACGCTGTTAAAGCGGGGGTTTAACACAATTTAACGATGTGTTATCCCCAAGGGGCCGTGGAATTAACAATAGTTTTTATAACCGGGGGCATTGAGCGGGGATTTAACAGCCAGTACCTGAAATATGGCGGGGGATCTTCAGCGGGGATTTAACGTGAAGGACTGGAGCCGACTACCGAGTTCATTCGAAAATCACGAGTTTATAGAGAAGTATGTGCATGCGTTTTGAACTATTTTATATGTCTATATAATCCCCCCAGTTCCCCCTTGAGTCTACCCCCACGAATTGACCCCCCCCCCCCTAGTAAGTTCCTTTCTGCTCCAGGAAAAGTTCCGATTTGCTGAAGTACCGAAACAAATGAACAAAGAATAAAGCAATAAAGATATAAAATGAAAATTTCGGAAAGATATTTATTATAGATAAACAGGTATAGATAAAAAAATTTTTTAATTAAATTGTTTTTTATTTTGATAAGATTATGTGGTGACGAAAAATCTTTTTAAAGTTCCTCCCAAGTGAACAAGCTGATGAGTTCTGACACAATGCGAAATAGTCAGAAATGTGTTGTATTTTAACTAGTTTTTATGACATTTTATGACCTTCAGTCTTCTTAAAAATCACCCCTCCGAATGCAGGAAATGGCATTTCCGAAACTCTAAATTTCAAAACTTTCCGGGGCAACATGCCCCAGAACCCTCCTAAAAGAGTCCCTTTTTGGGAACGGCCCCCCACAGGAAAATCCTTAAAAAAGTCCTGACTGGAATAGACTACCGGTAAGCCGTATAAATTCGGAAATATTGGAGCCCGGCTATACGGGGTTTTTAACAGACCACTTTTCCCCAGTGGCGGGGAAATTTATGTTTTTTAACATTTGGGAAATGTTAAATTCCCCGCTATAACCCGGGGGTCGGGGGGCCGTGCTCTCAAATGACTGAAGCATTACATGCAACAGTAGCCGATGCGACAACAGTTCATGGAAACATCAATCGCCAACAGGCGGCGAATTTTAAGCTAGATGTTTGCAACGTAAAACACAAAATTATTTACAAAAACTGGTCAAATCCTTTCAAAAAAGCCTCGTTTTGTTAAAGAAGTCTACTAAATGACTAGTTCGAAGACTTGAATGCCTACAAACTGTGAGAATGATCACAAACAAAGTTTTAGTCATTCAATTTGTTTTGAATATCAAACTCAGCTCATCTGAACCTTGTCAAAACCGCGAGAAGTCCTCAGTTTGAGCGGATCGGCGATTTGAATTACAACAATTACAACTATATGGAATTTAACCACTCTCTGACAGTCATTGGAACAGGAGCCCCGCAGTCCAGCTATAAACAGACGCTCCCCTAGACATTAAATTGATTATCCATAACGTACCGTCTTCCAGCATCACCTGAAATAAAGAGAGAGTTGTTAATATCAATTAAAACGTATTTTTAACAGACATTTATTTATGCATGAACACAACTCAAAAAGTCTATTTGCTCATAACAATTTTTTTTAATCTGTCAATCAGTTCGTTCCTTTTATTTAATTTTTGATTACCAAAAAACCTGTCTTAGTTACTAAAATACAATATATATTTTATTTACCATTTCTTTATCACCCTTAAACGGAAATTTTGTACCAATGAGCTTTCTCTTTCCCAATAAATCTATTATTGCCTATAGAAATAGAAACCGCCAATCACTTCTATTAATATAGAAACATGAACGATAAAGATAGATATATAATGGATGCAGTATTCGTTAATACAACAATAGAGTTGATGTTCACGGGCATAAATATGTTTTTGGTCCGACTCAGGCTCATTTTAAAGCCAATTAAGTAGTAATACCCCCCCATCGGGAGTACAAAGGGATGCCGCCTTATTAAATATTCAACTTATAATTTATTCATTCTCATGCTCCTGTGGGACCTCCTAACCCTAATCTCATTATTTATGCATACGTCATTATTTCTCAGGTTCCTTTGGGACTCTCTAAACCCTAATTTTTATCCAACCCCCAAACCCTAGCTGTTACTCAACCCCTCGTGTAGTACGTCATAACCGATAGCTCTCCGACTAATTTCCTGAGTTACGTCATTATCAAAAGGCATCCCACTTTCTTCCTTATAAGTATTAGTAATTACCTTTTCATTTATACACTTTACCCCACTGTCAGTCAACACTTGTGTGACACATAGGTACAAAGAGCATGCGTACAGTAAGCTTTAATGTTTTTAAATCCGGTACTTTACCGATTGGATTAAGTGATCATTTACCTATTTTTCGTTACATGGTTCATCCGAGGCGTTTTCCCGAAGTCCTTTAGTCATAAGTCCATTTTTTATCGTTCGCTTAAGGACTTTTCTGCTGATAGTTTCGTAGCTGATTTAGACAATCTACCATGGAATACCATGGAAATGTTTACAGATGTTAATGAAGCGCTTGAGCAATGGTATGCTTTGTTTAACGATGTACTCGATAATCACACACCCTTGAAGAAGAAACGTGTAAAAAGGCTCCATCAGCCTGAATGGTTTACCGATGAAATTAGTGATGCAATTAAGAAACGCAACAATCTACATCAGCGCGCTATTTCTATTAATACTAGCATTTGTTGGCGCGATTTTAGATCTGCACGTAACCGTGTGGTGCATTTAATTAGAGATGCTAAGCGTACTTTCTATAGTAATTCTATTAATGCTAATCATGATAACCCAAAAAATCTCTGGAAAATAATCCGTAACATTGCTCCCTCAAAGTCTTCTAACTTGCCTAACCACTTAACTATAGATGGGAAGACATTTACTGATGCTAAAGATATCGCCAACCTGTTTAATCACCACTTTGCTAACATAACAAACTCTGTAAAGCTTAATAATTCTCCTAGCAACCCAAATTGGGACTACCTTGCAAATTTTGTTTCTTCTAAACTTTCACCAAATACCACCTTTACTATTCCCCCAGTTTCAGAGGATTTTGTACTAAATTGTCTTAACCATTTGTCTGTAACGAAAGCCGCTGGGTTGGATGGAGTTAACGGATATTTTCTTAAAATAGCTGCACCAGCTATTTCGCCCATTCTGACGAAGATTTATAACCTCAGTATTACCTCAGCTATTTTTCCTATATAAAACGGGCTCGCTTTCTGACCGTTCTAACTTCCGTCCTATCTCTGTTTTAGCCATTATCTCTAAAGTTCTTGAACGTCATGTTCATGTTTCGTTTTATAATTTTCTAACTGACTACGATCTTCTTGTTGATAATCAATTTGGATTTAGGACATCTTGCTCATGTGAACTAGCAGTCACTGATCTCACTGATAAGATTCTAACTAACATAGATAACAAACTATTAAACGGACTTCTTCTTATTGACTTCAAAAAGGCCTTTGATCTCGTTGATCACCGTATCCAACTTCTTAAGCTTAAGATGTGCGGATCTTCTCCACTAGCGTTGGAGTGGTTTACTTCTTATCTTAGTGATCGCTGTCAACGTACTTCTTTTAAGAGTACATTGTCTGATATGCTCCCTATTACGATCGGGGTTCCTCAGGGAAGCATTCTAGGACCCCTTCTTTTCATATTATTTATTAATGATCTTCCTTCTCAACTATCACACTCAAATTCTACAATGTTTGCAGATGACACCACTATACTAACAACAGGTTCTTCTATTCATGATTTACATGTAAATCTTAATCTTGTTGCTAATGATATCTCAGCTTGGACCGAGCAAAACAGGATGGTAGCTAACACATCCAAGACTAAAACCATGCTCATCCATTCCATCCAACAATTAAGGGGTATTTCTGATCGATCTCTCTCGGTCACATTAAACAGCGAAGGAATTGAACAGGTCACGCAAGCTAAAGTACTGGGTGTGACCTTAGACAGCCATTTAACTTGGACTAATCACGTCGAAAACTTATGTTCAACCCTCAATAGTAGGCTTGCATTACTGCGCCGGATTAAGCCTTTCTTAACTAAAGATTGTGGTCTTCGTTTTCATAACTCCTGCATTCATGCCAATATTATTTACTGCTCTGTCACTTGGGGTAATTGTTCCAAAACACTTCTGCAAAGAATTCTTCGCCTTCAAAAGCGTGCAGCACGCATTATCTTAGATGCTGAGTATTCTACTCCTCTTCTCCTTTTTTCCCAACTTAAGTGGATTCCAATTTTTGATCTAATTAAGTTTAGGAAGCTTCTTCTACTATTAAATATACTAATCAATCCTAATGCTCCACCGTCTTTTAAATTTATGTTCAATTTCTTATCTGCCACTCGACAACACGTTCGTACTAGAGCCTGCTTATATGACCTTAAGCTTCCTTACCCGCGCACTAATTCTGGTAAACGAACATTTCTCTACAGCGCCTCAATTCTCTTTAACGCCTTAGATAGTGATTGCAAACAGCTTGCCATGTCACCTGCATGTACTTCTGATGCTTTGACGTTAACGCAAACTCCGTAATTACTTTCTTCATAAACTTACCTGTATTAACCATCTGGAAGACCTTTTTTGCGTCAATTGTAATTTTTTATTGAATTGTAAATGTGTTTCTACTTGACCACTTTATCACTTTATCAACTGACATTATTTCCATATATAGTGTATTAGTTATGTCTGTTGTATTTGTAAATTAAAAGTAATATTGTGAGGGCCGTATGTTAGATAACCTTTACGGTTAATACGTCTTTTCCCCTCGTAAAATAAAGTTTTTACTCTATTCTATTCTAACGAAATAGACGTTCTTTACAAGGAACGAGAGAGAAATTGATAGAGACATTTTATATTTTTTAACTGAAACATCATCTGTGTGAGTATAGAGAGTTTGGAGCAATCTAAATGTCTGAATTGGGCAGAGATAACTTGAGGTAGTTCTACTTAATAACATATCATGAATATTATATTAAGGTTAGAACCTAAATATTCAAACAGAGTAAATCATCCTAGAATCATTGCTAACTAAACCCTCGTTTATAAAGCAAGTCAAGATATCGTAAGAAGAATTTAAGATATATTTTAGATGAGGAATCACTTCGAGAAGTCGAGAAAAGAACGATTTTAAGTGTCGAAATATGAACTAAAGGCAAAGCGATTTATTACTTTGACAGCGTTGCTACACTTTCTGTTACTAAGTGTGATATTTGTATATTTATCCTCAGTGCTCGTGCAGGAGAGAAAAGAGAAACTCATTAGGGGTCATTACGAGGATTAAGCGTTTGGGCAAGTCTAGGCGAGAAGGTCATTAGCAGTGTTACCATAGCGAAACCGCGTCGCGTCCTTCATTCGTCTCAGGCTCCTTTAGGACCCTCTAGCTGTTACTCAACCCCCCGTGTAATACGTCATAACCGATAGCTCTCCGACTAATTCCCGAAGATCGTCATTATCAAAAGATCGTCATTGGCAGTGTTACCATAGCGAAACAGCGTTGCCGGCTCTGAGCGGCTCCGAGCCCTCGGCTCTTGGCTCCGAGCAGCTCCGAGTCCTGTAGGAGGAGGAGAAAGAGGAGGAGGAGGAGAAAGAGGAGGAGGAGAAGGAGGAGGGGAGAAAGAGGAGGAGGAGGAGAAAGAGGAGGAGGAGGAGAAAGAGGAGGAGAAAGAGAGGAGAAAGAGGAGGAGGAGGAGGAGGAGAAAGGGGAGGAGAAAGAGGAGGAGGAGGAGGAGAAAGAGGAGGAGGAGGAGGAGGAGAAAGAGGAGGAGGAGGAGAAAGAGAAGGAGGAGGAGGAGGAGGAGGAGGAGAAAGAGGAGAAGGAGGAGAAAGAGGAGGAGAAAGAGGAGGAGGAGGAGAAAGAGGAGGAGGAAGAGAAAGAGGAGGAGGAGAAAGAGGAGGAGGAGAATAGGAGGAAAAAAGAGGAAGAGGAGGATGAGAAAGAGGAGGAGGAGGAGAAAGAGGAGGAGGAGGAGAAAGAGGAGGAGAAAGAGGAGAAAGAGAAGGAGGAGGAGGAGAAAGAGAAGGAGGAGGAGGAGAAAGAGGAGGAGAAAGAGGAGGAGGAGGAGGAGGAGGAGAAAGGGGAGGAGAAAGAGGAGGAGGATGAGGAGAAAGAGGGAGGAGGAGGAGGAGAAAGAGGAGGAGGAGGAGAAAGAGGAGGAGGAGGAGGAGAAAGAGAAGGAGGAGGAGGAGGAGAACGGGGGTGTTTGGGTAACAGACAAATACCAAATTTTACTCTTTAATAATTGTCCACCACTCATTCTACACTTACTCCTCTTTCTCCTCCTCCTTCTCCTCCTCCTCCTCCTCCTTGTCCTCCTCCTCCTCCTCGTTCTTCTCCTCCTCTCATTTCTCCTCCACCTCCTTCTTCTCCTCCTCCTCCTCGTACTCATCCTCCTGCTTCTCTTTCTCCTCCTCCTCCTTCTATTTCTCGTCCTCCTCTTTCTCCTCCTCCTCCTCCTCTTTCTCTTCCTCCTCTTTCTCCTCCTCCTCTTTCTCTTCCTCCTCCTCTTTCTTCTCCTCCTCCTCCTCCTTTTTCTCCTCCTCTTTCTCCTCCTTCTCCTCTTTCTCTTTCTCCTCCTCCTCCTCTTTCTCCTCCTCCTCCTCCTCCTCCTACAGGACTCGGAGCTGCTCGGAGCCAAGAGCCGAGGGCTCAGGGTCGCTAGGAGCCAAGGGCTCGGAGTCGCTCGGAGCCAACAGCCGAGGGCTCGGAGCCGCTCAGAGCCGGCAACGCGGTTTCGCTATGGTAACACTGCTAATGACCTCGCCCGAACATGCCCACGCATTAATACCTCCTCATGCCCCTTATTATCCTCCTTTAACCCACCAAAACAATTAAATATTCTACCATATATGGAAATCCGTGGTGTTTTGTTCATTAGTAACATCTAATGAGATTCTAATGGCTTTTCTCCTTTGTGTTCTACACGTACGAGTCTGATTTTTTTATAAACTACCAAACCATAGCATCGAATTATTTAACCAAGCTCTGTAATATTCCGAAGTAGACTCCGACAATAAAATATATTTAGATTAACAACTCGCTAAGAGTTATCATCCAAAGCGAACGTTGATGCACAGTTCTTAAACGTATAAACACCACAAAAGCGAACCAAATATCTAATATAATATTCACATAGAAGCTTTACGTTGCTATGTGCCAGTGTTAATACGTTTCAAACCCCTTAGCTCACGGCTTTTCGAATTGATTCCTCACACTATCTTAAGTTATTCTTATATACGGCTTAAAGTGATTCCTCATTCTATCTTCTCACGAATTCTTCACTTATAAACAAGGGTTGGCACGCAATGATTCTAGGATGACTTATTCTGTTTGAATAATGCCCCACAACTGCTGACTGTCGATCAGTAAGGCAAAGTGCATAAATGAAATTTGGTTCCTATTACTTATAATAAGTCGAGCATCTTTTGATAATGACGATCTTCGGGAATTAGTCGGAGAGCTATCGGTTATGACGTATTACACGGGGTGTTGAGTAACAGCTAGAGGGTCCTAAAGGAGCCTGAGACGAATGAAGGACGCGACGCGGTTTCGCTATGGTAACACTGCTGATGACCTTCTCGCCTAGACTTGCCCAAGCGCTTAATCCTCTTAATGACCCCTAATGAGTTTCTCTTTGTCTCCTGCACGAGCACTGGGGATAAATATACAGATATCACACTTAGTAACAGAAAGCGTAGCAACGCTTTCAAATTAATAAATCGCTTTGCCTTTAGTTCATATTTCGACACTTAAAATCGTTCTTTTCTCGACTTCTCGAAGTGATTCCTCATCTAAAATATATCTTAAATTCTTCTTACGATATCTTGACTTGCTTTATAAAGGAGGGTTTAGTTAGCAATGATTCTAGGATGATTTACTCTGTTTGAATATTTAGGTTCTAACCTTAATATAATATTCATGATATGTTATTAAGTAGAACTACCTCAAGTTATCTCTGGCCAATTCAGACATTTAGATTGCTCCAAACTCTCTATACTCACACAGATGATGTTTCAGATAAAAAATATAAAATGTCTCTATCAATTTCTCTCTCGTACCCTTGTAAAGAACGTCTATTTCGTTTAAAGCTTACTGTACGCATGCTCTTTGTACCTATGTGTCCCACAAGTGTTGGCTGACAGTGGGGTAAAGTGTATAAATGAAAAGAAAAGGTAATTACTAATACTAATAAGGAAGAAAGTAGGATGCCTTTTGATAATGACGTAACTTCGGAAATTAGTCGGAGAGCTATCGGTTATGATGTACTACACGGGGGGTTGAGTAACAGCTAGGGTTTGGGGGTTGGATAAAAAATTAGGGTTTTAGAGGGTCCCAAACAGTGTTTCCACTTTGAAAAACTGAAATTTCCTTTTTTTTGTCCTGATTTGACCAAAATTTCCTTTAAATTTATCAAAATTTCCTTCAAATTTGCTTTAAAAATTTAAGTCAAACCAAGGGAGCACGTTAGAATGTGATACGTCTTGTGAATAAACTAGGAGACGTTTTGTGCGAGTCGCCGAGTTCGATAAAACCGCTGACGATATGAGCCCACGACGAGCGAGCCGAATACTCTCATATCGTCAGCGGTTTTATCGAACTCGGCGACTCGCACAAAAACGTCTCCTGGTCAACAACTTTAGGTAAGTAAAGTTTAGTTTATTCAACAAGACGTATCACATTCTAACGTGCTCCCTTGGTCAAACGAAGCACAGTTTTGTAACTTTTGTTCTTGAAATATGCTAAAGAACTCTATCCTCGTTCCTAGTATCAAATACTAGTAGTCACGTGCATCATGGCACCATCGCTATGACGTCACCATAAAGTTCTAATAATTTTTCATGAATATATATAATTTTTCATGAATATATTACAAACAATCAAACATGGAACAATTAACTGCATAATATGAAGATAAAAAAATATAATTTGATTATAAACAGTATACTGTCTATTTTCGTGGTAATGTGCCTAATGTATATTACAAATATGAAATTATAAGTAACTACAAATCTATAATATAACGAAAGAATAGAAAGATGAATTATTTATAATATGTTCATATATGGAGTCATTAGGTTTAGATCTCGTGCAAGTGCGAGTTCAAGTTGGTTCGAGATCCCCTGCGAGAAGGACTAAATCACACTCGAACTCGTACTTTGATTGGACAAAATTGTGCAGATCTATTGCGCAGTAGCATACTCGAACTTAAACTGGATCCTGAAATCAAGGCATTGTGAAAACCTAGTACTCTAGCTATTTGCTCGGGGCTCCCTACTATTAATAGATTGTTGTTCTGTTGCTGATTTATTCTTTTATTCGTGTGTTTTTCGGAGTTGTGAAGTGAGTTTTGGACGTTAGTGTGTAAAGAAAGTCAAGAAACTGCAGAAAACATGTGATATAATTAACAATTTTAAAAATTCCTTCAAATTTCCTTTATTTTTCAAAATTTCCTTCAAATTTCCTTCAAAATTGCATGTCCTTCAAATTTCCTTCATTTTGTCAAAATTTCCTTTCAAAAGGAAATTTCCTTCAAAGTGGAAGCACTGGTCCCAAAGGAACCTGAGAAATAATGACGTATGCATAAATAATGAGATTAGGGTTAGGAGGTCCCACAGGAGCATGAGAATGAATAAATTATAAGTTGAATATTTAATGAGGCGGCATCCCTTTGTACTCCCGATGGGGGGGGGGGGTGGGGGGGGGGTATTACTACTCAATTAAAATTAGCTCTGAGAAGGGTCAAAAACATATTTATGCCCAAGAACATCAACTGCATTACTATTATAATAAAACAGTGCCACCTTCGCGCCAGCGAGTATTTTATTGCAATAAATATTTACATACCACATATTTTACATGTAAAACTTGGTCGAAAAAACGCAACATTTGTCATCAAAACAATCTTTGCTCCACAGTATTGACAGAAAAGTATACAATTCCATAAACAACAAACCAATAGTGATTTAGAACTATTAAAACTGATAGACTCGGATCAGCAGGCTAAATCCTGATCGGGTCGAGAGGAGTGCAATTTAATGTAATACAGTGCAGAAATTAAAATGAAATATAGTGCAAACTACCGGAAAGCCAATGAAATGCCTATGCGAATTTTGAAGGATGGTTTTTCCTTCACGAGAAAATCCAATATGGCGACAAAAACAGAGTTGTCGAAGAACATTTCGATGAAATACAGAATGAAATTTGCTTTAATATTGTCTTTAAAGTTGCTGCAAGAAGACTAGAGGAGGATAGAGGATATGAGTAAAACGTTTGACGTTTAAGTGAACGAAGCGAAGCAGTTTTAAACCATTGAAGCTTCGAGAAGTGGAGCAATGAGGGGTATGTATTAACTTCGTAGCTTGAAGAACATTTGACTAACATTTTCATGTATATTATGTAATATTTCATAAACGAGTGGGAGTGTGTTACCAGGGGTTACAAACTCGAGAGGACAATGAAAATCACGAGGCCGTTAACCAAGTAATTTTCATTGTTTCTCGAGTTTTTGTAAAACATGAGAGAATAATGAAAATCACGAGGCTGCAAGCCGAGTGATTTTTACTGTTTTCGAAATTTTTACAAAGACGAGAGAACATTGAAAATTACGAGGTATTAGGCCGAGTGATTTTTATTGTTTTCAGATGTTCGCAACGCCTGGTAAAACACGACACACGAGTTTATGAAATAGCTTCTCAATCATCAATTATAGTAGAGGGAATTGGTGATATTGGTGCATATTAGATTAGACAATAGTTTCACATTGAATTTATAATTAAGAAATATGGTAATAAACGGTTCTGTTTGTGTCGTTTATTATCTGATTTCTTAATTATGAATTCAGTTTACGCGATCTTTATCGGGTTTCAAAACTCATGCACATGAACAAATATTTTCTTCTGATTGGCTAATTAGCTCATGAGAACAATAAGTAAATAATAGCATGGTTTCGAGTGCAAAAAAACACGCACTCGTGAGTTTGTCAAAGACCTCAAATAGCACTCGTCCTTCGGAATTTTGACAGTCTTTGAAAAACTCACTGGTGCATGTTTTTTCCAAATTGCACTCGAAACCGTGTTATCACCTATACTTATTTATTGCATGGTTATGCATTAGATCATAGTCAATCGAGATATGGTCTGGAAACTCAGCTAAAGTCTTTGGTCTATCTTTTTGTTCGCCTTTATGCATTTTTGTCCACGGTGCACGGTCACTGAACACATTGTATTTTAGTATAATGAACGAATTGTCCAATAGCAACGTTTCAGTTCAATCACTCAACCGTGCTATTTAAATATTAATAAACGTACACGGGACGAAAAGTTAGATTTGCAATAGATTTGCATGCTTGCAAATTTATTGCAAATTTAATAAACTAAATTTGCACAACTTTGCACATGTGTATTTTCAACTTTGCACTTAATCAAATTTGCATCATCTTTACCCATAACTTTGCATCCATGCAAATTTAAATCAAAATTTGCAATAGATTAGCACATAGTGCAAATTTTAGTGCAAATATGACACCTAAATTTGCACAACTTTGCGCATGTGTATTTTCAACTTTGCAGATTAAAAGTTTGCAACAAATTTGCAACACTTATTTGCATACGAAAAATTCAATTGCAAATCTGTAGTTAAATTTGCATTAACTTTGCAATATAGTGCAAATTTACTGCAAATATAACGTTACACAAATCAAATTTTGCACATGTGTTTTTTTTTTTTTCATCTTTGCATAGTCCGGATTTGCAACAAATTTGCACACACATTTGCATATGAAAATTCAATTGCAAATCCGTAGTTAAATTTGCATTAAATTCGCACTATGGTGGAAAGAGTTACTGCAAAGGTAATACGCCAAAATTGCACAAACTTGCAATACTATAATTTACAACGTCTTAGTCTTTTGAAGATTTTATAAAGAGATTTTCCATAGAGATTTTTAACAAAATAAATATCAGTCTTCCTTTAGATTACGATTGTTTTGAGTGCATTTTGGTGTCAAAATGTATGTTGGTAAAGGTACTTAAAGAATTTGTACAATATATATGCTTTAGCCTGGTTCTTTCATCACATGCTAACATTCAAACGCCCTAACATGCAACGGTTGCCGGCTGGCGATGACCTAATGTATCGTATTTGTATCTATGTGCTAGAGCCATTCTGACATCCCACAAAAGGACCAGGCGTAATGCCTAAGCCAGATGCGATATGCAAGTGTACTGTGACTTGAATGTGCACCAATGCTGGGACAGAAATACTGCAGCTCATTGGGAGGAATCAAGCGCCTCAAACATGAAATGTATGACTTTCAAGCGAGCACAAGCACAAAGTTCTCTAAGGGACAGCTGAGCTTGACAAGTTATGAAGACAACCACAATCTTTCATTAATACTAAGAAATCTATGTTTTTCTTTAACAATGCCACATTCTTCATTTTCAAAGAGTGCAGCGCAAATAAACTAACTAAAAACTGCTTATTTGTTACACAAATCAATTTGCACATGTTGTCTTATCATCTTTGCGTAGTCCGGATTTTGCAACAAATTTGCACACACATTTGCATATGAAAAATTCAATTGCAAACCTGTAGTTAAATTTGCATTAAATTTGCAATATAGTGCAAATTTACTGCAAATGTAAGGTTACACAAATCAAATTTGAACATGTGTTTTTTCATCTTTGCATAGTCCGGATTTGCAACAAATTTGCACACACATTTGCATATGAAAAATTCAATTGCAAATCTGTAGTTAAATTTGCATTAAATTTGCAATATAGAGCAAATTTACTGCAAAGGTAATACACCAAAATTGCACAAACTTGCGCCAGTGATTTTTTATTAACTTTGCTGATTTAAATCTGCACATAAATTTGCTTATGAAAATTTTTGGTGAAAATTATTAATATTACATATCCAATGTACATGTAACAGTGCAAATTAATCAAAATACAATAATTTAGAACGTCTTACGTTTTGAAGATTTCATAAAGAGATTTGTCATAATTTTAACAATATAAATATCAGTCTTTCTTTTCTAAATCCTCTATTTTATTAACGAGAGATCTTGTGTTTGAAAGGAACAAAGAGGGCAAAGAAACCCTTGATGAATGAACAGATGCAGTTTGCATATTGGAGACTGGCATATCGGTACAAAGGGATTGGTGTTAGATTGCACAGATTACGGTTTCTCCCTACTATATTACCAAACGCGCGAGGCGCATTATCAGAAGGATGAGTAACTCGGACAGGAACAATGTGTGTCACATCTGAAATCTGAATGAAGAGTATTTAGTTTCTCATCACGCCGGTTGTTCGTGATGGGTTCACATGCCGTGGGATACTGTTCGCAAAACCTGTTCGAAAAAAATAACCCATTTCTTTGGTACTGGTTGTTGCTTCGTTTAATTGATTGTTTCTTTACGTCGCTAGGTTTACAGCGTGAATTAGCGTTAAAATATAAAATTGATGACGTCACTGCATGGACGTCACTGTTCGGCCTTCTTGGATTCTGCCATATTGAATTTGTGACGTCATTAGATGAACTTATATAACACAAAATTCATTGGAATTATATTAAAAAATACTAAAGTTAGTCAAATACTCAAGAAAATAAAAAAAATATATACTATATTTAAGCAGAAATTCGAAAGTTTTACAATAAACGTCATCAAAAACGTGGTTGCTACGGCAAACGCTAATCAGTGTAAAAAAAAATTTAACACCCAGAAATGTTCTGCACTGTTTATTAAGCGGGCACTGTATATTAAGAGATTCCGATTTATGTACATTTCAACGATTTCCCGCCAAAAATATTTAATTAGACTCAAAACCCTGTAAGTGAGACAAGACCGCCTCTCGTCTCCCACCTTTCCGATTTCGCCCGCCTGCCTTTCTCCGTCAGAAAAAGAGAGGCGGACTTGGAGCAAGTTTAGAAGTTTCTTAAAAAACAGTAAATCACTTGTGCCCAGACGCATAAATTAATGGCCATGGTGTGCTTTATTATGCAGAAATCAAGATGGTTGATTTCAAGGGAGCTTATTATGGTGAAGTTCGTTTTAAAGAAATTAAAGAAACAAAAAACGTCATTTAGATGACCAGGCTTCAGGGCTAGCAGGGCACCCCAGCCCTAGAGCCGGGTGGAGCACCTAGAGTTACGCCACTTAGTCTGCGCACAATTTGAACATCAAAGGTACACTATAGTAACCTAAGAAATGTTTGCGCCAAAACACAAATAGTTGAAAATATTGCTTGGATCAACCGCTATAAAATATATGAAACATTGCACTGCGGGATACAAACATTAATTCCACCCACTTTGTCATACCCAGCTATGAATTTTCTGGAAATTCGTTGGACTGGTATG
Organism: Paragorgia papillata; assembly: GCA_035771165.1. NCBI lineage: Eukaryota > Metazoa > Cnidaria > Anthozoa > Scleralcyonacea > Coralliidae > Paragorgia > Paragorgia papillata. The sequence goes on from JAWNZC010000406.1 coordinate 1,125,475, forward strand.
AACGATGCAGGACCAAAACTCTCGAATACGTTAGCGCACCAAACTTTAGGGGTTCCTCCGGATCTTCCACACAGGAACTGATGAAGGTGGCGCTGAAAGCAGCTAACGCGTGCAAAACAAAAGGTACATCTACGAAGATGGGAGGAAATGGACTGCTTTTGCAAATGGACTGCTTTTGCAAATGGACTGCTAGCGCTGTCGTATTCGATGTTTCCATGGATGCGTCATCGGAAGTCGTCGGAATAAAGTCGGAGCCTTGTTCACAGTTTTATTGGCCAATCATATCTCAAGAAATTTCCCGCTAAAACACACTAATTCAAGCAACAAGATGGCGGGTTGGTTTAGTCTAAATGGACACAAGGAAAAAAATCATTTTTTTACAGTGAACATCTACAAAAAACGCCGTCATTTGTCATCAAAGTGGTGCCTTAGGAAACCTCTGTTGTTTATCCCGTACTATCTGTCTGAATATGTGGATTTTTGACGTCAAAGAAGCTTGTTAAACACTGCAGTGACGGCACTGTACAAACAAAAACAGAAAACGAAGATTGATCACGACAAACGACGTCAAAAAGTTGAAGAAATCACGTTACTTTGATAAAAAGAGGTTAGTAAACTGAAGGAGTGTGAACTATTAGTAATCAGTATTCTGTATCTTGGATTAAATTCCAGTATTCTACAGCGGGATAAATAGCGTTTGCATCATCGAAGTCTTCGAAAAATATAAATTTTGACAGTGTTTGACCCATACATCAAATATCTAAGTTTGGCATGTAAAAACAAGTTAAATCGTTACTAGTTTTTGTATTTTATGAATGTATTTTATAAGTTAAAACATTTTGTGGTTACTCTTTGGAACTCTTTGTTTCATAAATAAAAGTTTTTATGTCAAAGGCTGTCTTTTTCAATTCTTTTTTTGGGCCAGAGCTTAACAAAACAACACCAAATTAAACATAAAGCCAGAAAGATATTCTACCAACTAAACAAAACAAGTAAGTAGAAAGAAAGAAAAAATTGTTTATATTTAAGTGCAGCTAATCCCATACCTATATAATACTTTTAATAGCTGATGCATTATTTAAGATGATATTTATAATATTGTACTGTATTGCATTGTATTTTACTTGAATGTATTGCAGTTTTGTAAATATTTATTTTATTATTGTATAGTTTTACAGTGTATTCAAAGGTATAAACATTCTCTTTGCATTTTATTGCAGAGTGCTGTATTGTATATTGCATTGTGTTGTGTTGTGTTGTATTGCTTATTGTACTGCATCGCATTGTAATATTGTATTATATTATATATTATATTATATTGTATTATATTATATATTATATACAAGCATTTATCTTTTCAGTGCTGCTTAACTCATACCTATTTACTACCTATTTTTAATTATATAAATAATTTTTATAATATTGTACTAATACTGCACTTCACTGCACTGTATTGTATTGTACTCTACTGCACTGCACTTCACTTCACTTCACTACACTACACTACACTGCACTGTACTGTACTACACTGCACTGTATTGTATTGTAGTGTACTCTACTGCACTGCACTGCACTGCACTGCACTGCACTGCACTGCACTGCACTGCACTGCACTACACTGCACTGTACTGCACTGCACTGCACTGCATTGTATTGTATTGTATTGTATTGTATTGTATTGTATTGTATTGTATTGTATTGTATTGTATTGTATTGTATTGTATTGTACTCTACTGCACTGCACTGCACTTCACTACACTGCACTGCACTGCACTGCACTGCACTGCACTGCACTGCACTGCACTGCACTGCACTGCACTGCACTGCACTGCACTGCACTGCACTGCACTGTATTGTATTGTATTGTATTGTATTGTATTGTATTGTATTGTATTGTATTGTATTGTATTGTATTGTATTGTATTGTACTCTACTGCACTGCACTGTATTGCACTGCACTACACTGTACTTCACTACACTGTATTTTATTTGTACTGTACTGCATTGGTTTTTTTTTATTGTTATT